>OX596381.1:159179603-159779603 GCA_951394425.1 Tipula unca
CTAAATTTTTAACAGTGGGATCAGTTTGGCGATTTTGTATACCGAGAATCACGCGAATTTTACGAAATGTTGTTTATACAGATTCACCATCTTGAGGAATTTATTTTACTATATGTGGGCAACTTGTTACTGTTTATTTCTAAAACAACTGAATAATGGAACTTTTAAAATTGTTACTTTGTATACTCTATTTAAAAATAAAGTACTTATTGAAAGACCCAGTGAAATTAAAGTGAATATTCTGTTTCTCTCTCAAACTGCTGTTTTTGATTTCGAAGCTCATTTTAAAGAAGTAAAATTAAGAATTAAGTTCGCTAAAAAGAAATAATTTTACCTACATTTTTAAACCTCGGGGCTCGGGACTTCCAGTTAAGTATCATAACAAGACATTCGTTATATCCCGATTTTTTATACCCATAAGCTCGACTGTATAAAGTGTTTCCTATTCTCAAAGTGTTTCGATAATCATTCCAAAAATTGACGATGTCTAAAGAGCCATTTGCCTTTTAATATTATAACTTGACCAAAACTTTCATCAATAATATTTTTATTTTATTTTAATTTCTACTTGTTACGGAGCTCAAGGTTCTTCCGACTCTTTCGCAGCTAGTTTATTTGTGTCCTTGCCTTACGTCGTGGCCAGCCAAATCGAGGACGCACGGCCACAGGTCCGATTTATGTGACCATCTACACCTTGTATAGCTCCATGCCAGCCTGCACTGACATGAACGATGGCCCGGCCCATGAATGTTGCACTCCCAACAGAGGGTCATAGATGTGTTCATTATTATCCCGATCGAAATAAAGGATGAAGAATCCCTTTTGCAGCATTCCGCCACTATTGGATTCGAACCCGGTACCTCCCGATTCAAACGTCACAGCTTTAACCACTGTGCGATTTACTCGGTATAAATAATACTTGACAAATTACAATGATCGCATGAATGCCCTTTACAGTCAAATTTCCATTCATATCCTGTAATTAATTTAAATCAAATTCGAATTTCTTTGTCAAGTTTGATTTGATTTTAACATTCTTAAGTATTAAGGCTATAGCAGGCTACAGTTGCAGTAACCAAATCAATTCAACCAGCACAAACTCAAAGTAAGCGCAGTTTATTACCAAATAATCTACAGGCTCTTGTTTATTGGTTTGGGATAAAATTTCGATGGTTGGTTAATAATACGCTTGTGGAATGATAGTCCCATATACATAGGATGAAACAATCGACTGGAATATGGATGAACTTTACATGTAGTCAATCACAACATACATTTTCACTCGATTTGGTTGGAGTTCATTGGAAATATATTTTCGGTTGGAATTTCATGATGCAATTTGTTATTAATTTAGCAAAACAACTTCGTTAAATACGTATGTACATATATAATTATACATAATCTACATGTATTTAATTGAAGTGGAATATTTTTTGGATCCAACATTATCTCCCCTTATATAGATAATTGTAACGAAATATTTTCTGACACTGTGTAAATCTAAAGTTCAACATTTTTTTTTTAAATATCAACAGCTCTAATCACTAGGAGAGTAAGCAAACAAAAATGTTGACTCGATTATAATTTCAAAACCAGCTGAATTAAATTAGCAACGCGATTTTAATACAAAAAAATAATCCGCATAGTACCTTCCTTATCCGTTATCAAATTGAACTTCTTGTGAATTTATAAAACAATTTTTTTATAAAATTCTTGAAAAATTAAATTTAGTCGCTATCCTATGTAATGTACATAAACATAAATAAACGATACGCGAAAAGAATTCAATCAACTCAAATTAATTAAATTTAACAACATTGTGTTATGAACAAATGTATGTAAGTATCCGCGATGAGTTTCTGAACTATTTGAACTGATAACGGGTAAGCTAAATGTGTATATATATGACTCCGAATTAGATTTGTTTATAAACACTGACAGTTTATGTAATCATATGTGATTACATATTGTAAGTTTATTAATATAGACGTACATAGTTTATTGTTTGTCCTTGTACAGTAGTAATTGATTTGTGTAAACAAAAAAAAACACGGTTCAGATTTCTGTGTATAGTAAATTAAATTTTGAGATTATTTTGTGGCCTAATTTTATAATATAGAAGTTTAAGGTCGTAACAAAATGATACATTTATTTAACCTATCTCTGCAAGATTAATTTACGGCAAATTTTTGTGCGATTTAAAATTTGGGTTATCATCTCAATAATTTCTTATAACCGATAATTTCTGTATTTCCTGTTCTACTGTGTCCATTTCTAATATGCATACTATACCGAAAACATTAACCCGTGCGATATAAACTAATCGTTTTTTGACTATCTTCCCAATTAAAATGAAATGGCACAATTCAATCTTTTATAAGCAACCTATATCATCCAATAGTACCAAAGATTCGAGTAAGAAAACTAGCCAATTGTTCAATTTGAAAACATCCAGAGCTTAATTTAAATTTTAAACCAGTAAAAGCTCGTTTATACCGTTGACAGGGTTAGCTAATTGTGATTAGGGAACCGAGATTAGGTATAATCGATCTACCATAATTCCAAGTAAATTTGCGATATTCGGCTAATCAATTTTCAGATTTTTCAGTTAATGTTTTTTGTCGAATTAATAGACAACAATAATGCCGCCAACTTTTGGATTCGGTCAAAATGGAATAAACCCAGTGAAAAGGGAAATTTTGGGTGTTTTTGTATCTAGAAGAGGACGGGAAAGGATAATTTACAAGTACTGAATTATAAACAATACAAAATTGCTTACAAATATATAGATCCTTGTAGAGCCATAATGAGACCAAGGTACTGAAGATTTTGGAGGTCTCTCAAAATTCGAGGTACTCTCAAAGTTGTATAACGGCGCCACTTGTATTCCCACTAAACCCAATATAATGAGATAATCTATAAAATTTTAAGAGATTTGCGCTTAGCAATTAATGATAATTTCGACTAATTAGATTAGTCTGTGAACGATATAGAAAGCAAACCAATTTTATTATGAACAATCTATATACCTTAGAAACCAGAACATCATCAGAACTAAGTTGATCCTCAATTTTCCAAAATTCTTATGGTTTAAATTGGCTAAAACCTGAGCAAGCAGAACTTCAAGCTTTGTTTATCTTATTATATGTTAGATTAAGAGCAGCATTTATATATCTTTTGTATTAATTAGAATAGTTCAGGTCGTTCTTGGAAATTTCGTAATTCATTTAGCCGAAGAGCTTATGTTGCTTTAGAATTTCGAATTTCTACGACACAAAAAAATAATCTAGCTTTTTAGAATCAGGATTAACCCAGATGAAAATTTTAATTTATTATAGATTTTGTAAGATATTTAGTAAGACAACAATCTTCGATTTGATAAGTAATGATACGATGTCCACGATCGATAATACCCGGAACATAAAAATACAATACATTTAGTAGTCGAGTTCTACAACACATGAGACACCATAATGAAGAGCCGCCAAAGGTTTGGGAATGTAAACAACGACAATTTTTAAATATAGTGTGTAGGTCTCTGCCAGATTTACAGCATTATACTTTGTAATAGTAGAATTAAATAAAAATTACTGGACAAATTATGAAATTGCAATGCAATGGGTTAAAGTGTAGGTGGAATTGTGAGCTTGACTTGAATTTCATCAATTAAATACGTTTTGTATGCAGCGTCTCTATTATATAAAAATTACACAGACTGCGTTACAAATTTTGTATTTTTTATAATTTAACTGAAGTTGCCAGTAAAATTCTGGTAGATGTTTTATGCAGCGGACATTTAAATTGAACTGTAGTGTGCGAATTAATTTCCATCTCGACATTCAGTCAATTCATTTAGCTTTATTTCCGCGGCATTAAGTTTAATCTGTCTTGCGTTCAAGCCACTACATTTATTGGCTAATCTCTAGTAGTCGAAATTAATTAAAAAATTATTAAATTACGAGCAGCATTGTATTTTAATGCTTCAAATGCATATGTGAATACAAAATTTTAGAGCTGCACTAAAAAGTATCAACAGCTCAAATAATAAACGAAAAATCAAGAAAAGGCAAAAAAGACTAATTTCAAAAATTACCTGGAAACAAAATATTAACTTAACTATCGCTCAAACACCCTCCTCCATTTGAAAAATAATCATATTTTCCAGTAGCTAAAAACCAAGGTTCTTAGAGGTCATCCAAGCTTACCAAACTTATTATTTTAACTGACTCACCCACTAAATAAAGAGTTGTGCAACAAGAACTGACATTTTGAATTATTAAAAAATCAAGGTTATATTTTGACAGATGATCATATCTATATTTTAATCCAAAGTACAAATGTCACGATTAATATTATATCTGTCATGTAAGCTCCCCCAGCCCTCTTACAGTCCGCTACACTTTTGATGAAATTATCCATCAAGTTTCCACTTAATTCAGGCTAACTCTCTCCAATAACAGCTGGGATGATTATCTGAAGTGCTTGAACCGTTTGTGAAGCATTGACTTGACTTTACTTTAACATAGCCTTAATGAATATAAATAATTAAATCCATGGTGTGATTGCTTCTGTGGTATGTACAGATTCATCCTGCTGGAATTATACACCATCCAAGTCTAATGCGTCGATCTTAGGTCACAAATCAGTTAGCATCGTCGGGTAATGCAATTCATTAACTGTAACGGTAGCACCAATTTTATTTTCAAAAGCACGGATAGTTGCGGATAGGTTTTTTGACAATTTCTTTTGGGTTTTAGACAGTTTTATTTGTTTACATTGGAATACATTTTTGAAATGAGATTGCTCTATTTCAGTTCCGCGAACTGTTGGTAACAAATCGCGTTTTGGGCTGTAAATCACACGCATGATTCTTTTCTCAAATGTAAGGAGCCATCTTTCGTATTCATCCGTCAACGCCCAACTTTTACATCCGTCAGCGCCCAACATAACAACGTGCCTGTTCAACGCATTGTAAAGCTTCAGCTTCACGGCACTTGATATGTGTTTAGATTTTAGCAGTGGTCTTAAAGGATACAAAGCACGACTGCCAGCCGCACATTGTCCCTATAATCAGAGATCATGTATTTTGTTTTGGGCTCATTGATCTGGAGTCCAACAGAATTGGTATTCAGTCCAATCACGCATATGTCAATACCTGAGTGGACTGGCGATATAATATGTTGCGCTGAGGTGTTTAAATTTTACGAAAAATGCACTCCAACGGGAGTTAAATTAAACAGTATCGGGAACAGAGCATCCCTTTACCGAACACTCAATCCAGTTAACTGCTAAAATTATTGATAGCCTGTTCTCAACTTTAACCCAGCATTGAGACTGCGTCACTGTTCGTCATTCTACACAATCTTGCCAATCTTGTTGGCATCCCTAGGTATTCCTAGAAAATTTTAATAAAATGTGAATAATGTGTTACAGGTATTCTCCCCAAAAAAACTTTATACGTAAAGTTATGTAATTTTGCCAAATAGATTGACGTAAACCGTCTTAATTTCACCATTTACCGATACAATCAATGTATTACCTAAATAATTTAAGACATAAATCACAATTACTAAAGGTTCTTCAATCAGCACACACAAAAACATGGTTATCCAGAATTTTAGACAGGGTCCAATAGAAAGTTGAAAGCAGAAAGTTTGGGACGGATTGACGAACCGTTTTACTGTTAGAGATCAACATTTGTAACAGGCCCTTATTAAAGCCAAAGGATAACAAAATTTAATATTAAAACGGATAATATTCGATTCTTCGTATTTTCGAACTTCTGAAACTACATTATTGACAAAATCGTTGTATATATTGGCATGCCTCTAGAATTTTTCGTTGGTCGAAGCCCAACTCTTAAATTCGCCCAAAGTTTAATAGCTTGGCGTTTGACAATCGTCGGTTCTTTGAAATGGGAAATTTTAATCGACTTTGGTTATCCAGTATTATGTAAGTAATTACTAAGTAGCAAAGTTTAAAAGATGACATTCGAAATATCTACCTAATATGATGATATTTGAACGAGTTACTTAGTAAATACAAATTAGATTAGAATAAGACTAATTTACAGGACGATTATATGCAAATTGTCATTAGAATTATAAAAGTTATAAATTTTAATTTAGTTTAGCAATACATATATTTAATAACATCCAAATTTAACTGATGAGCCGAATGGCTATAAATTATCATTTATAGACACTGGCTGCTAAATGACAGTAAAAATGGCTTAGTAACATTTACTCGAATAGTTTAGTGAAACGATTTAGTCCAATGAAAACTAATGCTGTGTGCCTCGATCGACTAAATTGACTAACTAAACTAAAGTAAGGTTAATTATAGCAATATATGTATAGATGGCATTAGCATAAAAGTCAGTGTATGTGCCTCAACTTTAACTAAACTAAATTAAATGTCAAAATCATTCGAAAAACTACATCCAAAATACATAGAGTAACAATTTTTTTTTTACAATTATTAAAGGACAATGATAAACAATAATAATTGTGTAATACACTTTTTGTGTATTTAAATATATTTTTATTAAGATAGATTATAAAAAATAAACGGCAACGGCGAACAAAGTAATTCACAATACAATTTGTATTTTGATTTTTAAGGTAATCCATGTAAATATAATCTACATATAATTTCTTACGTAATATAATATTGTTAAATATTATATGTACGTATTATCAGTTTTGTTGAAATTATATCGCGATACACATTACACAATAGGAATAGCTCTATTTATTTAAAAACAAAATTCTTATGACAAATGACAACCAGTTCATTTGGGAACACATTTAACTGATTTAAGAGTACCAGTAATAAACCTTAAAATAAACGAATATTAGTAGGATAATCAGTCAGACACGAAGATAAATGTTCAAATTTCTTTACATCATAATATACATTTTTGATTCACGCAATGGAAAACTGGAAAATCAACTCTTAAATGAACACACAAGTATCTTAATTGAAAAAAATTCAGCCACCGAGGAGAGTTGTTCACAAACATACTATATGCTTTGTATTTTTATAACAATTTTAAACGTAATAATTATTTATAAATGTCATGTAAATTGTTCGACAGGGAAAAATGAGATATATTCTTGCGAAAAATAAATGACAACATTAAATGAAGTTTCTCTCGAAACATGTACAAACTTAAATTGCAACTAACTTCCCAACTGAAATGAAAAGTCGACGAAAAGTAACCTCGGAAAGAGACTTTTCAGCTATAACCTGGTGTTCAATAGTGAAAGTTCAATTTATTTTAGTTTAGTCAATATTTAGTGTGTTAAGGCACACAGCATAATTCCCTCGTTACTTGACTAAATTACTAGCTGTGTCTGAAAAGGCTTAAAGTATTTGATTCACTTTCCGGTACCTTATATAACCGTGCAATTAACTAAGATATGATGAAATCGTGTTGTCAGCTAAGCATTAAGCACTAAGCACTACGATTAATAATGGTTTATCAGATATCGTCCGCATATCTAGGTATACTAAAATTTAAATGATAAGCTTAAACAATATCCATTGTTTAAGTAGCAGTTTAAAAATAAAATTCACGTGCCATATATCACGAAAAATTACCGATACTTTATATATGTACACACATAATATTGTGAATTACAGAAAATTACTTACAGTAAACCGGTATTCATCCAAATCGTTCAAAAACAGACAAAATTCAAAATAAATTTTGATCTTTTATTTAAAATATTTGAAAATACTTTTTTTTATGTATATATGTATGTATATGTATATTTATTTATAATAATAAATTAAATAATAGTTTATAACTTTATAATAAATAATTAAACAAAAACTAATTGAAATTATAATATTTTTCACTGCTTACTAAATTGTAGTGTACTATAAAAAATACTAAGTGTCAATATTAGTTTCGACTAGTATTAAATAGATGTCAGTTGAATTTATTGTGTGTATTGGTGTTTATGCTATTCAATACTAGGGTCGTTAGCAGCAATATTTTTTTATGTACATTTGCCAAAAAAAAATTGTTAATTCTTCAGCTTTTTAATTAAAGGCTCTCGTTGGTTTTTTGTAAAGAAATTTTTAGAAAATAGGAACTTATATTGGATTATATCGAACGATGGATTATTTTTTGTTGGGATCGAAACTTGAATATTGAAATGTATGTAAGGATGAATGCTATTTACACAATATGGAAAATTCAAAATTTTGGGAATTTAAATAATAGCAATCTGTGTTATTTTGATCAAACGATCCGGTCTATTGATTCCTACAAAATGTGATGTGTTGAGAAATATTTGCGGCATAAATATATAGAAAATTTTCGATCAAATCAAAAATCAAAGATTCATCGGGTACAATAAATTGAAGTAGTTTACAGAAAATATTGTGTTTATCCGATTTCCATGTAAAATTTGACAAAAAAAACTGTCTTGTGGTGTACTGAAGTAGTATATTAACAGGTACCAGCCCAAATGTATAAAAATTGACGAGAAAGTACTTCTTGAATATTTTGCGCTTAAAAGCGATTTCAAAAATTAATATTTTTAATTCAAAATTGTTTGGGATTCCATTAATATGCGACATTTGAAAATAAAATTTTTTTTAAAAATTCGCCAAAATTCGAATACAGAATTGTGCCAAACAATAAATTCAAAAATTACAAAATTCGGTATTTCGATTTCCAAAATTTGTTAAATAATATTAATGATGACTTCATGAGTTATGATTTAGAATTTATGATATTATGATTTACAATTTCATTAAAGTTAAAAACTAAACCCGACCTAGAAATTTAATTTCAAAATTGAATTCAATATAAATATTTTAAAAATCCCTTTCAGTTGTGCAATCCAAATTTATGTTTGTGCTTAAATTTAACTGAAAATTAGAATTTAAATGGTATTCGTTAAAAATTCGAGAAAGCACTAAAATTAGCGCGATTCAATATCGAAATGCAATATTGCAAATAAGCATAACCTTCTTAAGCTACAACAGCTTTCGAATAAATTATAGACATTTTAGAAGTGCTAATTTACAATATTAATAAAAAGATTAATTTCAATATCGAATTACAAAGCCTCGCTCGATTCGATTGGATCGTGCGTTGCATAATTTCGATTACATGAATTGATCTTCTTCTTCGCTGATTTAAACGATTAGCCGATATAAATGCTTATGTATGCACATAATTGAAACTGTGTATCTGTGCTCCATTTGGAAACCACAATACGACAATAATAAAGTAATTTCTTATCACAAATGCATAAACGTGTATATAGATATTTTATTTTATAAAATAATAATAATTATTGTAATAGGGGTTTTAGATAATTCATTTTTATAGATCAATATTTATAGTTCTAGAATATAATAGACTAACTACAACATAGAATGTTTAGCTACCTGCATATTTCATTTTGTTTTTGTGTTAATAATAATTACTGGAATGTACTCTATAAATATATAAATGTTTGTTTTGTAATTGACATGATCATTTTTCGTTGCGATGACGATCAAAATTAGAATAATCGTTTTCAAGAGAACGGATTACTTCGTCGTTTCAACGAACCAAATTTTTTCTCAGCTTCCATCAGACTTTTTTCATTGCGCACCACTTCAAACGGTACTGTAGCCTTACCAATATTCACCGGTTTCTCGTGTGGCTCATCGTCCGAGGGAAAATCTTCAAAACTCATATTGCTAAACCCAAAATCGGAAGTCATTTTCTTATGATGATTGTGATTGTTCTCATTCTCTAATTTTTTCGGTTTATTCAGACTCTTCACTTTTTGTGTCAGCTTCGACGGTAAATCCATCATCGATGAGCTCGTTTCGTCTTTAATTTTAAGCTTCTCTTTTAGGTAAAATTTACTTTTTTCTTTTTTATATTTTATTGAAGCGGTCGTTATCTCGATCAAATCTTCATCATAATCGTGCGCATCGTCGACAATTTTATCGGTGACATGATCGAAATTAACAAATTCATTGTCCGCAATGGGATAAAGTCGATCGATTTGTGAATAATTAACATAATTTTTCTGGGCCGATTGGCTCTCGTGCGTACTTTTGATTGGTTCCACTGTCTGATTAACCGGAATTGTACAAATTGTACGTTTTTCTTGTTTAACTGAATTATTATAATTATTATTGTTGTTGGCCTCAATACTAATTACGGTAAATAAAGATTCATCACGAGTTTCTTGTGGTTTCGGGAGTAGAACTGGGAATGGTTCGGAACCGAATAGATCTTGGTTAATTTTAGGTTTAATTTCGATTATTTGAATATTTTGTGGGGGAGGAATTCTCGGCGTGATTGGCGTTGAACTTGATACAACTGTTACAATTCCATAATCGGATTTACTTTGTACCGGTGTTACGATTAGAGGAGCCGGTGGAGGTGGCACTGGTGAAGGTGTTTTCTCGACCACTATTTTAGTCATCGATTTGGATAAATTATCCAAGTTATTGAAATCGAACAGATTCGTATCTTCCGGGATGGTGATCGATGACGGCTTATATTTATTCAAATTACTTCGTTTCGAACTAATTTTCGAGCGTTTCGCCATGCCCTCTGGTAATTTAAACGGAGCCATAGCGAAAACATCAAACTCAGCATCATCCTCGGCGTCAACCATTTCGCTATCAGACTTATCAGTTTTATTTCTATTGTCAGTTGTTTCACCAGATTCATACTGTAACTCGTCGTCGAGCAGTAGTGGTTTATCGCCGTATTGATGTAAAAGATCCGCGGACGATGGAGAAATATTTCCCTCATCGATAATCGTGCTGAACGATTCGTGCATGCGGTTACGTCGTTTAACACGAAGTTTACGATTAACCACACGACTAACATCGTCTTCATGCGTGGTCACACTTTCACACTCGGCGTGATACGCACTCGAACCACATGTCTTAATACTCTCGCTAATCGCATCATCCCGCCCGTACGGTATATTCAGATCATTAGACACCTCAACAACAGAGTCATCCTCCTCGAGTGGACCCTCCGCGTGCAAATCACTTGCCGAACCAATCGAATCATCATCCGAATTTCCATCATTTTCTTTCGGTTCGACTGTATCACCACCATCCTTATTTTTTTTCTTTTGATCCCGTAACTTACCACCTTTCGTTCTCAACTTCTTCACAATCGGTAACTGCGTCTTATCCACTTTATTATACACAGCCTGAATTTTTTCTGGTATATTATTCGCCACAATCTGTTTAAATGTAATCTTTTTCACAATAATCGTTTCCATACGCGGCTTTTGAAGCACATCCGAATCACTGTCATCCGATGTAATATCGTGCGGCGACAATTTTTCATATTTCGATCGATCTTCGAGCGGTGCCTTAATAAACATTAGCACCGGCGGTGAATCATTATTACTTGTGCGCGTCGTTTGGCTTATACGATCATCATTTTCTGTATGCGATATAAGACTAGTTTTATCACCGCTTAATAAACCTTGTGGCGTTTCTAGGGTCGGTGAAAGTTTCCAAATTTTTTTCGTTAAATCACCACGTCGTTTGATAGCGGCTAATCCTCCGGCAGTGATTCCCCCCGTGTGCACTTCGGCTGAAATAAATTTACTTATGACAAATTAAAATTATTTTTTCGAGGTAAACTAATTAATTAATTAATAAAAAAATTAACTGAATTTTGAAAATAAATTAAATTAATTTTAAAATAACATATATATTATATTAAATAAATAAAGATTAAAATTCACGTTAAAATCATAATGTTCAGGAGTCACCAATTTAATATAAAAATTAAAGCATGCATTAATTATTTCGTTATCAGTTATTGACTTGTGTGTTGTTGTTTAAATTATAAGAAAAGCACGATTTTTATTGTTTTCATTTTTAAAATCATAAATTGTGATTTGTAAGCTTTTCCGTTTTCTCTTCGAGCTAAGCGACAGTTTTTTAGCATATGTGCCGTTTGGCTAATTTGGATTAATTGCGCCATATTAGATAGAAGAGACTTTGGCATGGAAAAAAGGCGGATAAATCAATTATTAGTTGTATATAAGGTTTCTCTAATCAGAAACAATTTCGTCAGCACTGAATTATGCAGAGAAAAAAGTAAGCCAAGAATGATAAAAGCTACCTTAAAAAATGAACCTATTAAACTAATTACGACCTAGTTTGGAAACATCTTACATAACCACAATTGGCTAAATTAAAGCAAATTGAAATCATAAGAATGTCTTTTACCAAATATTTTGGAGAATCGTGATCTAATAAAATTGAATAAATAATAGAATGAATTAATAAATTGATCCCATTATCTAAAAAATAAGGAACTTACAAAACTGAAAAATTGTTGTACAGCTTGAGTGAGGCAAACTAGTAATCGTCTCTGTCTAAACTATTTAAATGATAAAATTATAAAATAATGAAAAATGGTGCGTTCTATTGTATATATTCTGAATGATCTAACAGTTTGCTAGTGCTGTTGTGTCAAGCCACTTCGGAACAGATTAGTTTATTCATTCTAATTGACAAGTAGTTGAGTATAAGTTGAAAACAACCGAACGCAGTATCATTCTGAATGGCGGTTATTTGACTCTTTGGGAATGTCTAAAATAATCTAAACAAATTAGATGATTTAGTCAGTTTATATTGTAAACAAGTGAGAACGTTAATACAAATCGATACAAAAAATTCAGGGCGAACAGTTCTTTTGACGAATGATGTAGAAATTGATAAACTTAGGCAAAATATCTGATTAAGAAAGTGGCAATATGACGGGAAGACGGATAAAAATTAATCTCAGATTTGAATATCGTTTAGTACGAATTTCTTCGAAATCTAAACAAAAACTTGAATTTTTATTATAATTTGAAAGCTTACATGTATTTATTAAATAGAATCGAATGCAACTGAAATTTGAATAACATTTTTAAGAGACTTATTATTTTTAGAAATTTGATTAGAAGCTGAATAATAGTTGAAAGTCAAATTATACGAATTTGAAAACAAAATGAATTAAATCTGAGAATATTTTTTATTGCAATCATCAATTCATCAAGCGGCGTTCAGGTATCTTTATATGGGCCATTATATGTATTCAAACTAGAAAACATGGATGCATTGTCGGTATTTCCACTGTCGAAAACTTTGATGTAAATATTTGAATCTTCAACTGGGAATGATAATACACCGGTTTATGGAAAGATACCAATGCACAATCTACAAAGGTCTAACTTCAATAGTACTATAAATAGAAAAAGAAAGAATCCAATGACAGAAACAGAAAAGGCAAGAACTAAGAAAGGAATCGTAAAATAAAAAAAACGCATGTAACTTAAATGTAAACAAAGACCATAACTTATCCCGAATTATAAAGAATTCAGGAAATCAAAAATACAAGTTGGGTGCTTATAGATGAAATGAATCGTAACTTGTCCTCTTAGAACAGCAGCCAACAAGAGCTTATCTTTTGATATAATAACTGCAGCCAGAAATTTAATAAAATTTTTATAATTTATATTATACATTTCAGAAAGAACAGTTTCATTTGTGAAAATACATCTGTACTATTTTTAAAAAAAATGTGTGTCCATCACAGCAACTGCTGCACTGTAAATGACCCTGGATCTGCCACCTCTTGATCTATGAATTGGGAATTATGGAACATTTATGGCCACTCGCTTGCCGGGTCGAAACAGCATTTACAATGGACACCTACAAATTTAGAAGGGAATGAGCAGTTTCTAATTACTCACCTACCAAAGCTTATCGGCTGACTGAGTTTGAAGTTGGTAATTTGGTATTGGCGGATGCATTTGATATCTTTGCGAGAGCTACTATTAGATTAGCCATGCCATTATCATTTATTAATGGAACCAAAAACTAGGAAACACAGTTTTGTTTTTAAATTAGGATAGACGTACGCTGACGGGTTTATTGGAGCCTGAATAGCCTTACTGACCACTAACCAGTAGTTCTGAAATAAAACATCAAATGCTCAAATTTGATTTATTAAAATATTTCGAAAAAATACAAATTAAAATTGGAATTCATTGTATTAAAAGAAAAATTCTCCGTGAATAATGGCACCAAAAGCTAGAACTTGATCAATATTTTTAAAGGATGTCAACTTCATTCAGGATGAAGCGGGTTCATAAACAAATTAAAAGATACAGAAAATACGGATATTAAATAGAATTTTACAAATGTTAAATGATCGATTATCAAACAAATATCTTGTTATGTTAATAAAATTTACAATACGCAAACACACATCAAAAATCGTTAGTTTACATAATACCGCATTAGATTAGCAGCACTTGAACCGAATCCACATCAATAACTGATAACAAAATTAACAATGTTATAAATATAATTTTGTAAATTAATTAAATAAAAATAATTAAAATAAATTAACAAAAAAAAAAAAAAAAAAAACCAAACATAAAAATAAATAACTACCTTGATTGTGTTATTAAAGAACAATATAATAAGTTTATACAGCACCCTGAAGTAAAAAAGTTTAATTTCGATTGCACTTTGCACACACGCACATACGTACACACACATATACACCACACAAAAAATAACAACAATAAAAATATATATATGGATTTTTCCAAATTCCAACGGTGATAAAATAAATTAAAAATTAATTAAATTGCACAAAATTTAAGAAACGAAATTAATAGTTAGAAAACTAGTATTTTATAGTATGTAGTATAGAGAAGAAGTAATTTAATAAAATGTTAGTAAATAGATAAATAGTAGAACAATATTTAAAACACCCAATTGAAATACGCTACCAAAATGCCAAGAAAAAAAAACAAAATTATACATTACAAACAAAAGAAAAAAACAAAAAAAAATTAATTAATTTATTAAAATGTTATATAATATACTAATTAATAATAATTTGGTTTAATAGTTTTTAAATACAATAAAAATAATAATATTAGTAACTTTAATAATATAGAACGTCCCACCATCACCACCAAAATGTAATTGGTAATTTATACAAGAGAAAAAAATTAATTAAAAAATTATTAAATTCTACTATAGAGTTGAAAAAATTAATTATCACTTTTATTTTTTGTTTGTTTAATTAATATTAATGCAAGCTTGACTTGAATTTTTTATTTCATTTTACTTTTGTTGTAAATAATAATTAATAATAAATGTGAATTGTAATTAATTAATTTATAATATAAATGGTTTTATATATGACTTTTACATTATTTGCTTGAATTTATGTTTTTATTTTTATTTTTTTAAATTATTTATTAAAAAAAAAATAATTATAAAATATAAACATTTTTTTAATTAATTTTTTTTTATATAATATATTTATAATATGTATCGTATTTATATATAATAAGATAAACAATTTACTAAATCTTTTGGTTTTTAATTAAATTTATTTTAAAATTTAATTAAAATTGTTAATTATAAATAATTTTACTATTCCAACAAACATGATTATTTTTTTTTATTGTATATAATATAATGATTTATTTATTAGTATATTGTGTATGTGTGTGTGTGACTGCTTAGTTATTTTGTTTTGTGGAGAGTTTGAAAATTTATTTTAATTAATTAAACCTAACAGGTGTGTGAACCGATTTAGTTTTTAACTATTTTTGTTTTTATTTTGTTTTAAATTTATAAACAGCTTACTCGAAATATCACAGTTTATTCGTGTTCGTGTGTATTTTTGGAGAAGGGGTAGGGTTTAGCGGATTACCTATACAAATGGGTTCGAATCGTTGTGGGAAAATATGGTTTATTTTCGAGAGATTTATATTGACCTACAGAAAAAATCGGTTTAATACGACAATAAACGGCTGAAAAATAGGTATTCGTACTGCCATTGAAATTACCAATATCGGATGCATTAATTATTTCGATCATTTTGTTCGATGACCACATATTTAATGAGGTTTTCGATTTTTGGGCATAACTGTGACACAAAAAATAATATTGTGTAATAACAATTTATAAAAAAATATTTATGTTCACTGAAACAGGTATTTAATTTAACACAAATCACTCGGGAGGTTGATTTCAATGACAAAACCTAATGTTAACTAATTGGAGGATGTCGATGCGATGTTATGAAATTTAAAATTATAAAATGGAAATTAGGAGAAATTAAAGGATCTTCTAGAACGCGGCTAGAGAAATAAAATGCGCAACTAATGATCTATTTGGATTATCATACATTTGAAAATATATTTCTAGACCAAATAGCTACTCGTATATATATATATATGGTGATAGACAAAATGTTTATTATCCTCTGAATTGTTGACAATAGTTTAAAATAAATAAAAACCTAATTTGAAAGAAACTTAAAATTAAATTAATTTTATACCAACAATTCGAGTCGCAAAAGAGCAATCATACAATTGAAAGAAGACTGAAAAGACGAAAATCTACTTTTCAATTTAATTTAAATTAGTGCGTTGTATAGAAATTTCGTGGAACGCACTAATTTTTTTTCTTAAATATTCTTAATTTACTGATATATACATATTGACTTTTAATAAGCTCTCAAATCACATTAAATATTCTCAATTATTGTTTTCTTTGAACTTTTCAAATAATCTAAAGCTGTACAATTTTATTTTCTGATTTTCTGAATTCCTATGTTATTTTCTGATTTTCTGAATTCCTATTACAAAGCCTTTTACATATTCTGAACTCTCGTTAAAATTTCGTATTTTTCGACATCGATAACTCATTAAAATTGAAATAATTTAGTCCCTTGCCCATGAAAAATGCTCTAAATTATGACACATTTGAAATTCCCAAAATGTGGCATCATGAAAATGAATGCCCTTTAAAGTACAAAAATTTAGAAGTTCCACTAGAAAATCTGTACTGGAATAATGAAATTCAGATGTTTATTCGGACGGTAGGTATGTTATCTGTTTCACGAAAGTAGAATCAGAAAAGAAATAATGAATCTTATAAAATAGATAGTTAACGTCAGATATGTTGCCATAAAATGTCGAATTAGTAAAAAGATGGTTTAGAGAGCAAAACAGAACGAACAAAAAGCAAAAAAACATCCAAAACGACCGAAAAGTAGCGAAAACCAGAAAATCAAATTTATATGAGTCATGGTTGATGTCATTACTCTTTCAAACTAACAATTTTACAACATGAATTGAGGAAGATAACCTTAGTGATTCCGAAATTTCGAGTGGAATAGAGAAAATTTGTTTTATTAGATTTACGCCGAAAACAGCTTGAACGCTAACATGAATACTTCAAATAATAATGACAACTTCAATCATTGTGGAGACAAAGTCTTAAATATGTGTATAAAGATTTAATGTATAACAGTGAAAAAAAAAGTGCGAGATTTGATTTTTAAAAATTATAAATTGACATTTAAATTTTAGGTATTCCAAATTTTAATTAAATTAAATTAGGATTTTTGAATTTATATATCAAATTATTCTAAAATTGTCAATGTCTTTTAGGTTTTTTAAGTTCATTAAACTCTTTAACATCGATACTCGAATTGGACATATCTGAGCAAAATGTTTCATCACTAAAATTTTTTAAATTTCTATAAAATCTTATAAATTTTTAAAACTATAAAATATCAATTTTTCAAATCTCTAAAAATATTTTAATTTTAAAAATTGTTATTGACTGAATGCTTAAATTATTGTCTGATCTCTCTGAAAATTAGAATTTCATAAAATTAACAAGAAGCATCCAATCCTTAAACGAATTTCGATAGTAAATTCAATAGATAGAAACTGCACCAAACCATTCATTCAACCAATTAATCGCACCATATAAATATAAATCTCTTCTCTACCAAAAACTAAAATAAAATCCAAAACCCGCGCGCATAGAAAATTCGGCCGAATAATTAAATCGATTGATAATAAACTTTTAATTTACGAATTCTAAGAGAAAATTAAAAAAGGAATTATATATGGGAACGAATTACACTTAGTTAAAATATACATGTTGATATATTGTTTAATGGAACTAAAAAATAAAATTATATGTATTGTTTTGTAGTTTGTAATAGTGTTTAAAATATTTACAAACAATTGTTTTTTTTAATAATATTTAATATTAGTAATTTCGTTGTATTCTATTCACAAGTGCGCCCGCAAAAAAAAAATTTTTGTAAAAATTGCATTTTAGGTTTTGTTTGTTTTATAAGCCAAATAAGGCTGGAAAAAATCTTTTTTTTACTCTCTCTATATTATTTTAATAAAAATTCTGTTTATATATTTTTTCTCAATAATTTAGATAATAATTAATAATAATAATATGTCTTTTTTATGTTCTAATACAATTATAATTTTAAATTGCATGGCGTTCAACAAATCGCGCGCCCTCGATTCGACAAACACTGCCTGCGCGGATAGGAAATTTTATGTAGCTTCGCGCTCTAATCATTTTTATTATTTTAAAATATACATTTTTTTTGTAAGGCATTTATTGTGTGAGTGTGTATGTATTTTGTCTATATGAGTGATGTGGTAAAATTCTGATTTAAATTACACACACAAAACTATGTTTGTTCATTTAATACGTATTTTGCAAAAAATCAAAAACTACATTCAATAGACAAATTTCCTATCTAACACAAAAGGGGCGAGATTAAATCATTTCTTTATGAGCTAATTAAATTTGGAATTTATAATTTCTTTAATAATTTTTTTTATGTACAATAATGTAAATTATTATTGGTTCAATTATACAAGATGAATATGGATATTGCGTGAGAAGCTAGAAAGAAGACCACATAAATGTTAGTGACATTTGTTTTTGAAACAAACCCAATTTTTACCCCATAAATTTGTTGGTATAAGCTAAAGAAATTGTTAGTAGATAATATTTTTTTAAATAAAATAAATACAAAAATTCGATTTGCTCCGTACCGCTTGCACCTAAATTTGTTTAAATTTATAAAACAAAAGAAAAACTATCTCGATCGGACAATAAAGGTAGAAGATCCATTTCGAGCTGGAGAAGATTAAATTAAAAAATGTGGCCATTGTATACCAGCTCTTAATGGAGCTTGTACAATTATAGTTGAGGCTTTTAATATTTCTATCTAGATGTTTAATAATAAGCCAAGATTCAATTTATGACTGGGGCACATTTTTAAACGTGTAGCAAGTATATTTAAATCGCAGATCAATCGTAAAATGATCCTCACATGGTTCTATCTTTTCCGTATTTCAAGGTATACTAATCTTTATCCAGCTTTACATGGAATTCAAGCAACATTTGTTTATCTGTGTAATTCTAAAGTCAAATGTATGGACGTGGCGATTATTGTCATGGTTAAAATGGAAATAAAATTATAACCTTTTGCTCTTTAAGTTCTGTCGTAGCTAAAAAGAATCGTCCACATTTAGAATCGACTATTGATGAAATGCTGTGTATTAAGTCTTTGTTTAAACTTATATGATGGGAGGTACAATCTTTAGTCTAATTTAAATCTTTTACCAGCTGCAATTTAAATCCGTTCGATTAGATTATTTTTCTAGGAAAAAATTGATTAATACATTTCTCACTAAAGAATAAAAAATATGTGCAACCCAAAAACCATTGGCAAAATTATTGACTAGCAACAATTTAAATTGTATTATGCGAAAATTGAATTAAAAAAAAAACCTGAATTGTAATTTAAACTAATAAAAAAATGTTAAATTTATAAACCAATTCCAAAAAATGTTTTTGAAAACAACCAAATTTCTAGCTCTAACTTTTGCGAAAGGAGCGAAAGAGTTATAGAAAACCCAAGTGCCGATCTTCCACATAGTCGTAGCTAATATAATTTATAACATAACCATATTCATCTCAATAATTTCAGCTACAACAATATTTTAGCTTTTCATGTTTGATAGTTTTAAAAAATTTCTAGTTACATGTTGATGTTGTTAATAATAATAATAATAGTTTTTAATGGATAATAATCAATTTGTTAATAGTTTTTTTGTTGTAAAGTAAAAACGACTAGAAATTTGGTAATTTTTTTTTTGCTTAAAATTGTAGTAAATTGAATTATTTAGGCTTTACCTCCTGCTTTTTTTATTGATGCCCGATCACGTAATGCTGGCGGTAAACTAAATGGAGCCGAACCAAATGGATCATCTTCCGAGGTAGCAGTGGTTGTGGGTCCGGCGATAATAGGCGCAGCAATAACAGCGGCCGGAGTAAATGTTGGAAGAATTTCAGTTTCGGTTGGTGTTTGCTGAAGTTTTGAAATGCCTTGTAAAAAAAAATATAACACAGAATAAGTATCTATGGAATTGAAATATAATCGGTAATCATTCGTACTTGTTTCACTGCCCTCATTTCTGATTTTATCGAATTCGGCACCAAATATATGATCCTCGGTCATTTGATTAAATGGCGTTGGATCCTCGAACGGATTCCATTTTGATAGGTCTTCGTTAAATTGTCCGTTCACGTTAGATGATACGTCCGTATTTGATATTGATGTGCCCATTTTCGTGGTCACCGACTGTTGAGGCATTTGAGGAGCATGAACATTTTGTTCTGATGTAAATGCCGCTGTTGAAAAGGCTGTCGTTGGTGATATTGGGGTCGAGGAATTTTTTATTGAAATATCATATGGTGCCAGGAATTGTGATGTTTCCGTGGCATAAGTCCTGTAAAACAAAACAGTAATATAGAATTTAAAAAATATCAATTATCACTAATTCGCGTGTACTTATTGAACGCAGACGTGTCACTCATATTTCTCCGATGACCAACTTTTTGTGTTATCAATAGCTGTGTTGCCTTGGTTGGTGACGTTACAAATTGGATCGGGACAAAATTAGTCAAACCGCCACTCGTATCCAACGGCGGCAATGATGGGTGTGGTTGATGCACCGGTAAGTCTACACTGTTATGAGCAATAAATGGATGATCCCGAGTTGGAATTATTTCATCGAGTTCATCTACTTCTGTCTCCCTAAAAGGATCTGGATAATTTGATTGGAATAAGCTATCTATAATACGATTTTCAACAAGATCTGTACTTGATATTATAGCTTGCTGTGATAGTTGCGAAGGCTGCACTTGTATTTGTTGTGGCTGCGGTTGTGACGGAATACTCTGAATTTGCTGCAGTTGTTGTTGCTGTTGTGGTGATGGAACAATAGGCACACTAATAACTTGAGGTTCGGGCTGAGCTGGTGGAAAATTTACATTAAACTGAGCCGTAAATGCTTCAACGGTTGGAGGAACATAACTTGGTGTCATTTGCTGTAGGATTTCCTGAGGCGCAGGAGACGGTATTGTATTTCGTGGCGAAGGACTTGGTGGCAATCCAATCGGTAAATTAGGAATGGTTTGATTTGAAGCTTTAGGCCTCATCCTCGGCGCAACACTAGTTCCACTTTCTACAACTGTAATGGTTTGCTTTGATTTAGCTGCACCAGGCAAACTCGAACGTTTCGTCTCAGATTCCATCGGGGGCACAGGCAAACTTTCAAGGGGAAGTGCAGGAATTTTCTGAAATTAATTAAAACTCATAAATCTCGTAAAATCAAACCAAACATACGATGCTTACATGAAGATTTAAAATTGGATTTTCTTTTCCGGCTATCTTAAATGCTATTTCACAAACTTGATAAATATTTGGACGCCTATCGATATCCGGTTCCAACATATACCGTATAAGTTGATGTATTCCTTTCGAGTATCTCGAATTGTCTGGAATAAAAAAATTTCCACTCTGAATCGCCAATGTGCTTTCCCCGAACGGTAACGTAAAAAAACACAGTTTATACAATAAACAACCGAGTGCCCATATATCAGCCTTCGTGGTAATATTTTTATCAGCATAAAAATCGATCATTTCAGGTGCACGATACGATAGAGTAGTATACTTTTTAATCTCCTCCTCGACCATAGCCACACCATGCACTTTGGGATTTAATATTTTAGCGGTTGCCGAACCAAAATCACACAGTACAAAGTGACCCGAATCACTTTGTAAAATATTCTCAATTTTTAAATCACGATGTATTATTGGTGTTTGACAATGATGTAAACGTGATACGGCCTCGGCTGTGTCACAAAATATTTGTAATACTTCCGGCTCAGTAAATCCTATTTGAAGTCTTTACGAAGAATATAAAAAAAAATTGGATTATTGCATTACGTAAAACTATCGTTAGTTGGATCGGCGATTACCTTGTATTCATAATATTTAATATATTCGTTTTACAGTATGGCATGAGTAACAGCACTTCGTATACTCCATTCACTTTCTGTGTGATACTCGAGTCAACATATCCTATAATATTCTTGTGTCCATTTAGGTTACTCTGAAATTATGAGGAATGAGTATACGAATAACTATAACATTCAGGGTTAAGGGATAAGCGACAAATACTTACGGCTATTTGAATTTCTCTCTTGGCTACACTTAAATCGTGCTCGTTATTAACATACATACGTTTCAGAGCATACCGCGTACTTCCACTATTTGCTTTTGCTAAAAATACCATAGCAAATCCGCCTGTAAACATATTAAAAAGAGAAATAATTATTTCATAATTGTCGTGTGGCCCACACAACATTTCTCAAATTAAATCTGAATCTGAATTTGAAATTAGTAACATGAAAACATAATCGAATTCATTTTATTATATTAAAATAAATTTGAACGGAAGTAAAGTACAGAAATCAAACAAAATGAAATTGAGCAAAACTTGATTTCACAATTGAATGAATAATTTCAAAATAATATTCGATCTATCCAGATCACAATCAAGATGATTAAAATATTGTCAAATAAATTTGACTCATTGTTCAATTTTCATTTCTATTTGGTTAACCTAGCTTGAAAGAGAATTATTAATTCAATACAGCTTGATCAAACCAATTTGGCTAAGGTTTGAGTAGTATTGTAGTTGACTCAAACCAAAAATTTTGATTAACAGTACATTTGAAGCAGCATTATTATTCTTACTTTCAATTTCGTAATAACTTTCTTATTCAAACTCTTATTAAACTTATTTTAAATTTTACACAAAATTCAAAATTATTTTGTTATACTTCGTCTTGTTGAATGATTTGAATAAAATTATAACAAGTTATATTTGGACAGTTGGTAATTCTTAATTTTCATCCATGTGTGGCTGAAAATAGGGTTAGTCTATAAACTACATATAAAAACTTATTCCATTGCTTTGCCACCATGGATGGATAGGCGAAGAGAAGTGTATGTATGCTACCATGGATGGATAGGCGAAGAGAAGTATATGTATTAATACTATGAGGTAGATCAAATCGAAATTAATTTATTTTCGGACGGTGATGTAACAAAATCCACCTTAGTATCACAACAACTCCCATAAGATTACCAAACAAATGTGCTGACAACACAATATTAGAATACGCCTCTAAAATCCACCAAAAACACGTTATTTAATTGATTAGCAACGCATCGTCATTATTTCTATCATACATTGGATGAATTCGACATAAGCGATGAACCATCACATATGTAATTATCGACAGGTGATTTAAAAAACTGTCAAAGTTGCCTGGGTTCTAGTTCGATAAACATTTTTATTTATGAGATGGATAGTCATCATCATACACAATAATTTGTCGTCGTCTCGATGTACAAAACTATTATTATATTTTTAATGAGATAACTACTTGAAAAGATTTTGTTTTTGCTTCTTCATTTAAAAATATGACATAGAGAGTTGTAGAATCTGTTTTTTTTATGAAAACTAGGATAAAATATAAAAAAAAAATCTTGTATGCAACTTTAATTTTCCAGTTCTCATTGTCATGGTTGAAAAAATTCGTAAAATATTCATCTATTCATTTAATGTACATATTGTGTCGAACATTACATAATCGAATTAAATATTTTAGTTACACACAGTGAAACAGCGATTCTGGTATGTGAGATAATGGCACAAACTCCCGCAAAATTAAACATTTAACATTTTCTTATTGATCAAACTGTGCCACTATATACTAGGTGGTATTATGACTACATAAATTATCTGATAAATTATATGTATGTATATCTAAACCACAATTAAGCGACTGATTCATCATTAAACTAAGATGTCTAGATTGAAATTATATAAAGAATTGAACGAAATCATTCTTCCGACTACAAACAAGATAGGATGGACGCCAATGAATTTACACATAATTAAAACAGAATCAATTATGTATGATTTTATATTAAAATCGTGTGTTACATAAAACAATGACTTATTGATTTTTAGAATTGAATATAATCACATCTATTTCATTTTCGTCATGTAATGACCAAATGTCGGCATAGCAATGCAATAACTCATATAATCTCCACAAATTTAATTAGCAGACGCTTTGGCCAGAAATTAGCCAGGTGTAGGAAATCTGGCCCACTATCATCATTTGACAATTTTCATCAAAGATAATTATTGTGATTAAATTTCAAAAATTGGTAAAATTTTAGAATTTCACCAAATTATGTTCTGTTTAATTTGTTTCTGATTTGTAGTAAACTTTTCAGTTTTTAAAGAAGCCATTTCAAATTAACATTTTATAATATTTTGAAATTTCACCAATTTTTGAAATTTCAGAATTTGATAATCATTTCATACATAGAATTCGGTAAAAATAAATAATTTTAAAGATATCAAATAATGAATTTTGATTCTGAAAATTATGTATTCTAAAATTTTTACGAAATTCTGATTTTGTATCAAATTTTGAAAAACAATTAATTTAAAGAATTGGAAATTTTTATTCCTTGTGTCACCAGATTATCACAATTATCTCTAAAAAATTTAGTTTGTTATACAAATTAGATTCAGTAATGTCAAGAGGCTCCTAAACTGAAGTATCTTTTAATATTCGCTGCCTTCAGCTAGGAATTGACAATCCAAATTGACACACGGAAAAGAGGCTTGAACCTGACAAAAATTCACATAACATTTTCTTTCAAAAAAATTAATTCGAAAACCCAAATCAAGATAATTAACTTGCTGCTAATCTAGGTTATTTTATAAAAGACTTGAAACGAATTCTGTTTACATATTTCTGGCTGTAGAATGATGTTCGCAAATATTTACTCGTGAGTTCTCACTTCCGACACCCTTTACTTCAAGTAGGTAAACATTTTGCAACATTTCGATAATGGAAAGCTTATTAAAAATTGTTTAAATCCGCTGTCTGAATCCCTATAAAACTCTTGGTGTAAATTAAGTATTTTAAAACTCTATAACTTTAATCGTGCAGCGATCTCTGAAAGGAGAGCCACCATATGGTAGGCGCAGAGGTCGTTGCAGGCGACGATGGCTCCACGATGTAGAGAACGACTTGGCCTCTTCAGATTGTCTAAGACAGTATGAAGACCAAGCTCAGGATCGAAACCGTTGGAGCCAGATTGTTGATTCAGTAAGGGGCCAGTAATGGCCTTTAACACTGTTATTATTATTATTATAACTTTAATCGATCTAACAAAATTTTAAACGTTCACACTAGCTTACTTTGGCAGTTTAGAACCCATTTGAATATTTTGATGGCTTAATATTTTAACACTCCCTCAAATTTTAATTGTTTCCAACTTGCGTGACCGAGTAACTTATCAAAACTTCGGAGGGTTAATCAAGTAGCAATCATATAAAAAGTCTCCGCGGTTTGCTAGTCACTGAAAAAGTCGATGAAATTTTACAACTGGTGGAGCAAGACCGGCACGCACGCTGTCAGGAAATACCGGAGGCATTAAACATAAATCACAGGACAGTTTGGAATCATCTGAAAGGAGCAGGCCACAAAAAGAAGCTCGATGTTTGGGTGCCACATAAATTAATGCAACAAAATTTGATGAACCGAATCGACCTCAGTGAAATGCTGTTGAAACGCAACGAAATCGAAACATTTTTGAAGCGAATCATTACAGGCGATGAAAAATGGATCAAATACAAGAATATCAAACGTAAGCGCTTATGGTCAAAAGCTGGTGACCCTCCACAAACGACTTCAAAGCCTTTATTGACGGCAAACAAGGTTATGTTGAGTGTTTGGTGGGATTGGAAGGGGATTGTCTATAATGAGCTGCAACAACGTGGCGAAACCATCAATGCGGTCTGTACTGTGCACAACTCGACCGTTTGAACGAAACAATCCAGAAAAAAAGCTTGGTTGGGAAGTTTTGATGCATCCACCATATAGCCGTCTGACTACCATTTGTTTCGGCCTCTGCAAAACTCTCTTGATGGTAAAAAATTGGCAGACCGAAACGTCGCAGAAAATCACTTGGCCAAGTGTTTTGACGATAAACCACAGAAGTTCTACACCGATAGAATTATGAAGCTACCCGAAAAATGGCAAAATGTCAGATAATAATGGCAATATGTACTTGATTTCAATAAAGAAATTTTTGTTCAAAAATGAACCAAAAAACCGCGGAGACTATTTATATGAGCGTATACAAATCTGTGAGTCCAAAACAATTTGGAATAAGCTAGGTAGATTTAATTTTAACGAATCGAAATTTAAGATTATTAAGATTAATTTAAGATTATTTTTACTCATATCTGTAAAGAGATTCCACAATGTGGAAGCTTTAGAAAAAATATGTTATAAAATTCTATAATTTTGGGAGTGAGATTGGAATAAAATATTTTTGGTAAGTCCAATAGCCAAGGTTATAGGCATAAAAGTATTTTTTTTTCCTGTTCTCGAAAACGCCAAGCATCACAAAAACCATACTATACATACATCCATCCCCAAATAGCATTACAATCAAGAAATGAAAAATCAAATCTTTAATAAACCAACAATTCGATTTCATTTAAAACATCAGAACACCATATTCTAATCCATCCTCATCCTTTTGATTTACAACAATTTCATCTTCATCTACTTATACCATATATACTCGTATACTGTTATCGAGTTCTCTTCTATAGTTTTTCCTCGTGTTCATGCCATGTGTGAGGATTTATTAAATTTTCCTTTCTACAGAAGGAAGCATCAATTTGTTGTCACTATATCGCATCAGATGTTCAATCAAATTAAAATAGATAGTAGGGAGTTAGATTTAACATGCTGGGGTTGGATTTAAAATATGGAGTGATATAGGACCAATCAATACCGAATGGCATGCTCAAACAAATTTTAAAAGCGCCTGCAGTCTATTGAACAGAATTATTATTATTATTACAGTTTTTAAATGCCATTATTGGTCCCTTACTGTGTCAACGATGTGACTCCAGCGGTTTCGATCCTGAGCTTGGTCTTCTTACTGTCCTAGATAATCTGGAGAAATCAAGTCGTTCTCTACGCTTTGGAGCCGTCGTAGCCTACAACGATCTCTGCGCCTACCTTGGTGGCTCTCCTTTCAGAGACCGCTGCACAATTCGTTCCGGATCCGTACGTAGAACGTAACCTTACTTTATCGAGATCTTACTTTATGTAGAATATCGGGAATCTTCATCAGATTCCTGATCTGGGGAAACAAATTGTACAGAACTCGGTGAAATATTTTCTTCGCGATAAATCACACGCATAATTATTCTCTCAAATGTAAGGAGACACCTCTCGTATTCGTTCGTCAGCGTCCAACATTTACATTCATACACAATAACGGGCCTGATCGAAAGATGTACTCCAACATGATATTAAAGAGTATCGAGGACATATTATTATCTCGATAGACTGATTTACAGCATTAATACGGCGTCACTGTCACTCTATACAATCGTCCCAATTTTTTTGGCAGACCAGACACACACTCGATGGATCGAGTCATAGGCCTGCCTGAAACCCAGGAATACCTGATGCACGGGGACGGATATTTTATAATATTTTGATAGAATTATCTGCAGCGAAAAGACTTGACCAGTGACTGATCGATTCGGACGAAATCTTCCTTGATAGTCACCAATCAAGCCCTGCGCCAGAGGAATGATTCTATCCACTATAAAATAGGACAGTAATTTGTATGTTGTACAAAGGAGAACTATACCCCGATAATTTCACACTTCAAATAGTCTCCTTTCATAAAAATGGAGCATATCCACATTCCACTTCGCCATACTAATCGGATTCCCTCACCAAATATCAACGGCTCCAGGTGAGCGCTTTCGTTTTAATATCGGCTTGGCCTTAGTGTATTCCCCATGGAAAGTATCTTCAATGCAAATCACCGAAATCCAGCAAATTCTAGCAAAAGCAGCCTTGATTTTCCTTGCGATTGTGAGATGTTGTTGCACTTTAATATGGGCTATATTATGCTGCTCGACTGCAAGACAACACTCGTCATCAAACTAATCATTCTTTGGTCTGAATTTCACTATACCTAAAATCTGCTGAGCAGCAGTTGACAACGGCAGTTTTCAAAATCTCCCAGACAGAGTTCACAGTCAGACTGGTTTAGCTTCAGCAATATTGTCTTAACAAGATATCATTTGTAAATTCTAAGCTCTTTTGAACTTGTTATTAGAAGATTTTATAGGACATGAAAATTTATATTAGCACAACACCTTACTGAACAATTATTTGTATCTATATTGGAAGAACACCTGACCATTTGCACCTGTACTCTTCAACAAAGCTGATTTCTACGGATCCCTACCACCAATATTAAAGAACAATATATGCCTGTCAATATCTTTGATGACAATTTTTGGTCTAAGAAGGTATCCGGGAGCGGCAGATAATCCTTTTGATATCAGAAATTAATTGGTCCTTACTCACGTACAGAAGATGATTAACTTCTACATGATTAGATCACGTGTTGGCACTAAGAAATAAAGCCGCAGAACGAAATGAATGTAAACACTAGGAGTGATAAACAGACAATGGCTCTGCTTTCTGTTACATAACCCCGTATCTAATAAACTCCACACAATACAACCGCAAATCAAATTGCACATGTGTGTTATGTATCTATAAAACTAAAAGGCGAATTCGATAACACCACGTTAGGCTTGCTAAGCGATAAGACTTATGACGTAGCACCAATAGCAAAACAATGCAAACAATCTAAGCTTTTGAGTGGTGCATTGTGATTCGATGAATAATCATCGACATCGTAGTAAATTTCTCCTACAACTATAATAACAATATATACAGTAATAAGTAATTGTAACAAATTATAAAAACTATTGTTGTTCCAAACTATATAAAACAAACTAGAGTAGTGAAAAATCTACACACAAATAATTGTTACCCTACTTTTTGTTGTTGTCTATGTATTTCTACACATTTTCTTTTCGTATTTTAGAGGTCAACAATGAAACAATGCAAAATCTATGTTCAATAGTTTATTATTGGAAGTAAGAAAAAGAGAAAATTTCGAATCTATAATAATATATGCAACACAAATTCCAGCTGGGATCCAGACAGGCTGGTACTGAAAACTGATGTGCTGAAAAACTTACCTTCAGCCAGACAATCCTCAACGGTAACCGAAACATGGCCAACAACAAAAACCTTTCCAACATAGCTATGCGTTTCTTTTGTGGTATTTTCCAATTTTTCATTTTTCTCAAATTTTGAAAATATTTTCTTCATTTTGATTATTTGTTTTCCTGCTTAGCGCTTTTTCTTGAGATTTGTATTCACTTCTTAAACTTAAACACAGTTTTAAGATATAAAAATATATAGATATATAAACTTTATATATAGAGCACACACAAAACTTATTTATTTCTTTTGTAATTTCTTATCTTATTTTGGAAAAGCCACACACAAAAATAATACAAAAAATTTGGGAAAATAAAAAATAAAAAACGCAAATTGACAAGTAAACGTCAAAAAAATAAAGAAAAACAATTTGACATAAGAAAATCTAAAATGATAAAAAAAATTTTAGATTTCTTTATGCCCCGACTTTATTTCACGTTTATTACACTTTTTATTTTATTTTATGCAGTAAATTAATAGCATTTTAATGCAAATTTATTATTTTTTCGATGAATTATTACGCTTTGATATCGGGATTTTGATAAAATTGCGTGCAATAATTTTCTATTTTATTATCCGTCTACAACAACAGTGACAAGCGAGACATGTCGCTCAGCTGACGGAAAATACAGAAATGAACCAACGTAGCTGTATGCGCGGTCTATTGGGTGTACTAAAATGATTTTGTAATGTTTTGGAACTATGTTATCGACATTTAACTCTGTGAATAATGTGTGAAGTTGTAAAATTATTATATGTTGGTTTGTAGGGTTATGCATAGCATATGACATGCAAGAAAGTTAATCCGTTAACTGGATATGACTTTGTTTATTAATTGAGTGTATTTTAGAGTTATCATAGGGACAATGGCACACCAGGTTTTAGTACTCACTACATGTTTGAGGGAGTGAGGAGGTTCAAATATTTGGGCTCTCTTCTTACACACAACAGTGTGGGTGAGGATATTAAAGTGCAGCTAGCGGCTGGTAGTCGTGCTTTGTATCCTCTAAGGCCCCTGCTATAATCTAAACACCCATCAAGCGCCGAGAAGCTGAAGCTTTACTAAGTTATGTATGAATGTGAAAGTTGTGCACTAACGGATGAGTACGAGAGATGGCTCCTTACATTTGAGAGAAGAATCATGCGAATTACGGCCCAAATCATGAAGTAGCTGGTACATACCGAGCTGTGTACAATATCGAGATCAGAGATCTTATGAATTTCCCCGATATTGTACAGGAAATAAGATCTCAGCGAGTACGCTGGTTCTGAAAGGAGTCACCATATTGTAAGCGCAGAAATCGTTTCAGCGACGATGGCTCCACGATGTAGAGAATGACTTAGTTTCTTGAGATTGTCTAAGGCAGTATGAAGACCAAGCACAGGATCGAAACTGTTGAAGCCGAATTGTTGATACGTTAAGAGGCCAGTAATGACATTTAAAAACTTGTTTTATTATGTCAGAGTTATATAACTATGCTCTTGTTTGGCATATAATATTGACAATTGTTGATAAATTGAGGCCGAAATACCCAGCTAGCGATTTTCTGCCATCTATACTCGACTAGCCAAAACACAACGCAAATGATGTTTTTTCTTTTTGTGTAATTTTCATTTTACAAAAAAAACATAAACAATCAATTCTTTTGTTTTTCGTCTGTCTTTATTTTAGTATTCGCGAGACAGTTAAACAGTAAAGAAGTGTACTTAAAAGTTTTTTTTTAATTTAATTTAATTTTTATATATTATTGAAATATATGTTTAAATATTATTTTACAATCATGTACTTGAATCGAAAATAATTATTGTTATTTATAATAAATCAAATATAAGTGTGAAAAGTGTATAAATTATTGTGTTGTGCATTTAACCGTGTGTTTTTGTATTTTTTGTTTATTTTTATTCTTTTTTTGACCAAGAAAATAATTTCGTGATTTTAGTTTTTCTACACAGTTTATATTTAAGTGGTATAAATATAATTTTTAAGTAAAAAGTACCGCAATGGATCCCCTAAGGTGATTATTTCGTTTTCATTTTATTTTGTATATAAATGTTGTTGAAACAAAGAAAACCAAGTTTGGTGCATCCATAAGGATAATATGGCGGCCGAGGTTTTCTTTGTTGCATTCGATCGCATATCCTTGTTTTATAATATTGTACTCTATGTACTGATCATTTCTTTATTCTTTGTTTACAGTATTGGATCGAGTGCTTTTAGTTTACATCAGAGGTGAGTGAATTATGTAAAATATCTTAAGTTGGAGGTTATTATCACGCGATCCTTTAAGCTAAGAAAGCTGGCGACAGAAATTCGCGAAAACGTTGTTTTTGTTCAATAAAACAATGAATTGTTAAAAATTTTAATTGAAGATAGTTTAAAAGAAATTAAATAACCGGTTCGGTCTGGTTTGTGGTCTCTTTGTGTATTATTACTGCAGAAACATCAGACACATGAGATTTTGTTGATGGATGTAACACAGACAGTCTACACAAAATATATTGCCCCATTATGTTATACACGAGTGCTGACCTTAGATAGGCTAAAGCACCGTAACAAATTAATCACATAAATCATTTGGAGGTGAAGGTGACACACGTAAGACCAGTCCATTATGTAAATTCGGTTTTTTTTGTTTATTGTTTGTGGTTGGTTGTTTACGTTTCAGATATTGCGATATTGCTATGATTTATCAACCGCGATATCTGAGTTTTATTTATTTTGAATGTTGCGGATGGGAATTTAATCAGCTGGTAATAGTATTAGGTATACCAATGGGGATTATAACGTATGGATTAAATGGTATTCATTTTATTTATTATCATGAGATACATACCAGTTTTACGATGCTTTATAAAATATAATGTATGCTTGAATATTATTTGTTGATCGACCTTGATCGAGTGACAAAATATTTACGAATTTCGCGTGATTACATTGTATTGTTCAAATTGATTAGATATATTTGTATTGCTCTCAAGTTATTATCAACCATGGTAATGTAAGTTCGTTAAATAATCACGAGTTTTCTAATAGATTATGCCTGCATTTAGCTAAATAGGTTAGCGTGTTTTATTGATAAATTTCTAAATTATTTGGAACCATTATAGAGCAAACGCAAGGGATTTCCAAGCGATTTGATTTACATTTTCACTCAAATTTAAGCCAATGACTAGCAAATGTTAGTTCAAATATGTATACTAAATCTAAGTATTGCATACACTTAAAAAGTCACTAAAGTTCGCTCCTCTAATCACTACTGAACATTAATTTAAATTGTGGTCAATAACACTGAAACGGAACGAATCCCCGAACTTACATATATCAATTAAATGATAAGCACTTAATCACATTCAACGGTAAATTTGATTTATGAAAACCATTCGAGCTCATTGTAATAGTGAGTATTTCAAATTAATTCCCTTAATTTTTTTTCTAAACTAAATTTACTAATTTATTGAGTTAATTTTTTTAACTTGCAAATTGCAAACGAATGATTTGGTTATTAGTTTTGAACCTAGAAATTTCCCAAATCCATAGATGCAATTCTCATTTATTCTTAACTATATTCTAATTTTTTTTTCTAATATTATTCCTAGGAATGTGTTGAGATTAAATCATATATCAACTGTCTGCAGAGGTTATTAGCCATTACGGTTCGATATTGGAAATTGTCCAAATTACTCATAACAAGAAAATCAATTGTAGTAAAGCTGACTACAAGAACATGAGTTCATAACCGCAGTTGTTTTATTTTTTAATTCAATGTTTCTTTATGTTTGTTTACACAAAATAGTTCATTACTGAAATAGCTATTTGTGATTTTGCAGAGCTTTCCTACATTTATAGAAAGCTGGTAGAAGTTAGTTGTTTACCAAGATCGTTGTAACTCCTTGTGAATTGTTTAAATACAGCATTGAGAGTTTCATTGAAATTTCATATTAAACCAAATTTTCGAATTTCAAATTTAAGTTTATCTGTTAGAATACTTACTAAATCGTTATGTGATTGAGGAAGAATCCGGGTACATTTTACGATTTTAAACTAATAATACGTATATGTTTCAGTCGCCATAGAGAGTTGAAGTTACCCGGGGGTACTTCATATATTTTGCCTATAATTTGATGGAAATTTAAAAAGTAAAAAGTTTAATTTATACTTTTATTTTATTTTTACTTTACTATAAGCACTTAACTCATGGAATATTTTTAATTACTAATCAAAATCACCAAAAATTTTCATACAAAATATATAAAATTACTTTTGCCTCTCAGATTAAGATATTTTTTCGTTACTCACAAGAGGGCTTAGTACCCCCAGAATCAAACCAGGCAAAATTCTAGAGGTGTTCCCTAGGTATTCCTTATCTAAGAAAATTTTAATTTTCATTAATTATATTTATTGGTAAATAAGAGCTAAATCACGAATAATGTGTATTTAAAACTTTAAAATTTTCTGGAAATGCAATTTTTCGAATACATTCTCTAAAAAGTTTCAGTTGTAAAACAAAATGTGATTCAGAATTTGGGTAATCCGAGGTTCGGGTTTTCGTCATTTTTAATGTAAGTTTGATATAACAAATTTAATTTGAATGTATGAAATAATTTTACAACATGTGCTGAAAATTGATTATCATACAAATTTAGTGTATGAAACTGAAGAACATTCTGGTTCTGAAGATAATTTTGATATATGATTATACTATTATCTTCCAGAATTAAAGTTACGTTCTACTAAGAACGTATTGTTCTTAGTTAAATTCCTGGTTAAATTCTTAGCAAAAATTCAAATACCATATTGGGAACTTCAGTGAATTTGCCGAAAGTATTTTTCAATATTTTTTAAGAAATACTTAACTAAACTCAAAATGTAATAGTAAGTCTTATGTTGTAAGTCAACGCATAAACCACGCCAATACAAGTCATAAACGAGGAATATTCTAAAGCTCATTAAGGCGTGCATAGGGCAAATTTTCAAATTAAACAATCTTTTTCAAATTTTAAATTTTTTGTTCGTCATTCATGGATTTTACCTTGATTATGCACCATAAATTGCGGCATTCATATACATAAATTAATATAATGAATATCTGAAGCGAATTAGGATAAAATAATTAAATATTGATTTACAGTAGAATCCGTCATCGATTCTGGATTCCTAAATATTTATCCTCAATATCAAAAAATAAAAATGTAGCTGTTGGGATGTTCTGTTGCTACCAATATCCACTGCAAGTATTCGGTTTCAAAAGTACATTTAACTAAAGAAAAGTCTAGATATCTACAATTATTTTAGCAATTTAATTAGTTAATTTATCTCTCAATAGATGGTTTCCTACTTATCAATGATATATTTAATTTTCGATGATGTGTGTATATGGTTAATTGATTTCTGTATAGGTTGAATTAAATGACATTAATTTTCATTAAAAATTAGAATATACAAAATCAAAATTTAAACTCCATAACCTATGCGCCACAGACTACAACTCTAACATGCGTGCCACCAAACTTGTATTTGTGCTCCGGCTGAAATTTGTTTGCCCATATTTGACATCAATTCTCTGCCTCATGTCTCATTCTTTTAATGTTTATTTAGAATTTTTAATTGTGTTATTAATGTGTTATATTTATAACGATAAAACGTATAAATGTGTTTGTCATTCTGTATCATTAGGTTCCTTAAAGTTGTTGTTTTTATAATATTATATTTCACATATAAAAATAGGCGTACTTTTCAAGCATTCCACAAATATGTTATACTATTTATATAATATGTACATCAAATTTTTATATGCCTAGTGTTGTGTGCTCTCCTGCCTCTGGTAAATCGCCGATTTTCTAAATTCATTCAATTATGCAATTAAACATTAGATGGCGTTCAATTTTAGTTATCATTTTGTTTGGATTGGACAGCAACAATTTTAATGTTCACATGTTTCGAAAATAAGAATCATAAATAGAATCATAATTTATTTGATTGATACTAGTGCTTTCTATGAATGACCAAATTAAACAACCATTTAGGAAAGTTGATTACGTTAACTTCATGCTTAGTTTTACTCTTAGCCAAATCAACACGGTTGTCAATAATTTGGAAAGGTTCCTGGATCTTGTTAATGGAATCACTGAATTCATTTGTGGTAAATGATATTTGATACAATCTACAAAATCTGAACATGTGCAACAAATGAAATACAACTTTAAGAAGACAAATTACGCTGGTTTGCAAGTTTATTTAGAAACAGTAAATTGGGGTGAAATTTTAGATGCAGATAATGTGAATACAAATATCTACAAATTTTATATTACGTTACAACAAGGCTTTGAACTCCATTCGCCGTGGCTTCATAACCTAATAACAAATTTGAAGCTGACCTTACCTTGCAAGTATCGAAAGTAAAGAACACCCTAAACCATTTTGTAAATCCTTTCGATCTAAACGTGAAATCAAAGGATATCCCTCCATCATGACTTATAATAATAACTTGCACTTCGAACACTAAAGAGATACCAGACATGTTTGCAGCATTTTTGCAATCATAAACCACATGATAATACTGGATTAATTAATTAAATTAAAACAGTTTTAAAGGCCATTACTGGCCCCTTACTGAGTCAACAATTTGGCTCCAGCAGTTTCGATCCCGAGCATGGTCTTCATACTGCCTAAGGCAATCTGAAGAGGCCAAGTCGTTCTCTACACCGTGGAGCCATCGTCGCCTGCAACGACCTCTGCGCCTACCATATGGTGATATCTATTTCGCGTTTTGGGCCGTAAATCACACGCATGACTCTTCTTTCAAATGTTAGGAGCCATCCAAACATAACAACGGGCCTGATCAACGCTTTGTAAAGCTTCAGCTTCATGGCACTTGATAAGTGTTTAGATTTTAGCAGTGGCCTTAGAGGATACAAAGAACGACTGCCAGCTGCCAGCGGCACTTTAATATCCTCACCCACACTGTTATCGTGAGTGATAAGAGAACCCAGATATTTGAACCTCCTCACTCCCTCAAACGTGTGGTGGCCACTACTAAAATCTGTTGTGCCATTGTCCTTAAAACCAGAGATCAGGTATTTCGTTTTCCCCAAATCCTCCTTGATAATCACCAACCAAGCCCTCCGCTAGAGGAGTGATTCTATCCAATACAATGTATGACAGTAACTTGTATGCTGTGCAAAGGAGAGCTATACCGCGATAATTCTCACACTTCAATCGGTCTCCCTTCTTGAAGATGGGGCATATCGCGGCCACTTTCCATTCATCAGGCATAACTTCGGTGCGCCATACTAATCGAATAAGGTCGAAAAGACAGTTCCATTCCACAAAGTATCCCCTCCGAATATCAAGAGCTCCGAATTAATGCAGTCCACTCCAGGTGACCGGTTTCGTTTCAATCTCTGCATGGCTTTAGTGAATTCCTCATGGGATGGCTCCTCAGTGCAAATCTCCGTAGTCTGTATTAGAGGTGGCTCTACAACAGTCTGTGACGCATGATGAACATCAAGCAGGTCAGTAAAGTGTCCACTCCATGCGTCAAGTACTGCGTCGATGTTGACACAGAGGTTTCCATCACGGTCCCGAATGGCGGTTGACGTAGGCCTGAAAGTATGGTGCAGTCCAGTAATTCCTTTAAAGAAATTACGCGAACTGCGCTCATTGCTGAGTTGTTGTACTTTCAGAACCTCGGCCTTCCACCATTCTCGCTTCTTCCGCCTACAAATCCGCTTAGCTGCCCTTCTTGCAAGAGTAGCCTTGTTTTTCCTCGCGATTGTGAGACGTTGTTGCACTTCATTATGGGCTATATTTTGTTGCTCAACTGCAAGACGACACTCGTCATCAAACCAATCATTCTGGGGTCTGACTTTCACTATACCTAAAGTCTGTTAAGCAGCACTGACAACCGAAGTTTTCAGTACCTCCCAGATAGAGTTCACGCAGTCAGACTGGTAATTAGCTTCATTAATGATGTCGCTGACAAGATCCTGATGTCGTTTCTTTTTATCTTCATTTATCAGACCTTCACAGTCGAAACGTACCATGCGTTTCGCTGTGTTCCCAGAGTTGTACGAAAACTTCCATCGTAGCTTTGCAGCGACCAAATAATGATCGCTGCCTACGTATTTGGTTGCTGACCGATAAGTTCTCACATCCTGCACATCCTGAGCCCGTCCTTTAGAAACTAACACATGGTCAATTTGGCTGTGTGAAGTTCCGCGAGGATGTGTTCATGTCTCTAGATGTATGTGTTTGTGAGGGAAGAATGTGCTTGCTACTCTAAGATCATGAGCAATCGCAAAGTACATCATTCTCTCACCATTATCGGTCGCAGTTTCGTGTCGGGAGTACGGACCTATGTTTTCACACAAGTCGGTCTGATTTCTGCCAGCTCTACCATTAAAGTCCCCCAATTACCATTCTAACATCGTGTTCGGGTATAGATCCCATCAGATCGTCCAAGTCATTGTAAAATGAGTCTTTATCTTGGGGCTGCCTGACTTCTGTGGGCGCATGTACACAAATTATCGACAGGTTAGCTAACTTCATGTGCAAGCGAAGCTTACATAATCGGTTATGACTGCTTGGAAATCCAAAACAGCGTTCTTTACCTGCGGCCCAAGAAGAAATCCAGCTGCAAGATTTCCGAGGTCATCTCCACTGTAGAACAACGTATAGCCCTGGGACACATGGTCTCCACTTTTAGGCCAGCGAGTTTCTTGAAGAGCAACGAGTTCCAGCCGATACTCCTTCATGCACGTGATTAGACCCTCTAACGCTCCTGGTTTTCTTATAGTGATTGCACGTTCCACGTGCCGATCTTAAATCTCGTGTCCGGGTACTTGAGCGGGGGTCCGGTGTTGTTTTGGCGGTATCCATTTTTCTTTTTGTTGACTTTATAAACACTTTTTTTTTACGGATGCGGGTCGTCAGCCCAGCGATCTAACCGCTTAGTCGCCTCCTACGACAAGCAAAGGATACTGTAATACTGGATACACTGATCAAATAAGCAACATTAATTACTCCTCCTGTCATATGTGAAGAGCATGTTCCATCAGTCTTAAGGATATTTGGAGGTGGATGTTGGCCGGATGATATACCCTCTTCTATATTAAAAACGTTTGCGAGTAGCTTGATAAATTCGCTCTGAAAGCCATACAATCCCTAACCACAACCTTCCGAAAAATGGAAAATTTCAAAGATCACACCTATCTAAATCGAGAATGATGTCTCATTTATCGGCCATTATCAACATCTCATCGATTCCAAAATTATTTGATCTGATTTTAATTTTAATTTTCAATGCTTTTAAATCAACATTGATACGTCACATTTGTAACTATACCAACACGGGTTCATGCCTGGAAGGTCTGCATCTACCAATCTGATCAAATTTACCGGTAAGTTGACGTAGTTCACTCAGATTTTAGTAAGGCATTTCAATCTATCGAGATTTATTAATTACATAGCTCAAATCATATGTAACAAATCGTCTGCAATATTCATCAATTGTATGTGAGAAATCAAACGTTATCAAAGTGCATTCCTCAAGGATCACATTTTGGTCCATGGATGTTTATTGTTATCGTCAATGGAATAGTGAAGTTAATAAAACACTAAAACATTCTAATATATGCCGATGACGTAAAAAATGTTCTTACTATTAAACATGAGATTGATGCTGAAAAACTGCAAGATGACCTCAATAGACTTAGTGAGTGGGGTGTTCACAATTCATTCCACTTAAATATTAAGAAACGTAAAATTATGTCGTCCCATCGTAAAAGAAACCCAATAATTACGGCATATAATATAAATGAAACAGAAGTTCCTAGAGTACGCGAGATCATTGATATAGCGAATCACATTTCTCGAGAACGTTAGTTTAAACCGTCATATCGAAATTTGTATTGCTAAATCTAACTCCATGTTTGGCTTTGTCAAGCGGTGGACCGGGAAATTCATGAATACACTAACTCTACGTACATTGTACACGCTCAAGTGGAATATGCTGTAATCGTTTGGAACCGTCAATAGAATAGAAAGCATACAAAAAAAAATCCTAATATTCCTGCTAAACAAAACTGCGTGGAATTATGATCATAACATACCATTCTATGAAAATGTGGCTCGTTTGCCTCCTTATTCTACCAAGTCAAAAATTTCAAATGTGCACTCTGGAAAACAGGATGCAGCTTTTATCGGACACGTTCTTCTCGGCCACATTCATTCATCCTCTATATTGGGAAACATATCTATTAATGTTCCAAGCTTGACTTTGCGTAAATATTAATTTTTGGCGCTCGAACACCAGCCAACCAATTATGGCAATAACAATCCAATTGATAGATCAGAAAAACAGTTTCTAAAACAATTTAAATACGTATTTTCTAAATTTGTAAATAATCCTTTGACAACTTCTAAACTGAAGAACTGAATTTTTGAAAACATATTTAAAAATTTTAAACGATAAATAAATATTTTAATTTAATTTAATTTTAATTTAATCACGAATTTTATGTATTAATTATATCGATACAAATCGAAAAATGGTTAAATATTGATTTCCCTAGAAATCTCGTATAACTTTCGTGATTAGTAGACATTCTTTGTACTAAACAAAAAATCACTTTTTTATACAAAATAAAAACGCCATATGTTATCAATTGATAAAAAATAACGCACATGTCGTGTTATCAATAGTTACAATCGTCAAATTAAAGCAGTTTAATATGACTTTTAGGTGGTGGTGGTTCATGTTTAATCTTAATCGCGATACTCAAGGTTGAAACCACAGTTTTTATTAAGATTAAGGTTTAAATTTAAAAGTAAGCAGTCATCATAAGTAAACGGTAGCCGAAAAACATGTCAAAGAACAATTTTCTAACTTAAGCTATCTTTTAGTACATATTTTGCATTGACCTAAATCGTAAGATTTAATACTTCAAATTTTATTTAAATTTTGAATTAAGAATAAATTAAGGTTCAAGTCATGTCTTTAAAATTAAAATAGGGCGATAGAAATTCAGTGCAACTCGGACAAACACAAATACTTACATAGTACAAAACATATAACCGTAAGGTTTGGTCAAAACCGGAAATCGGACCCTGGACTCTGATTCCTACTAACTTTGCCAACGCGGGGGCAATCTTATGTCTAACTAAATTTTCCAGTAACGATTTAAGTTTTATGTCACTTTCAGCCGTACGAATAGTATTTCTTACTAACAATTTAGGTTTAGTCTTTATTTTTCGTTTCTTCTAAGTATAATAATAATATAACAGTGTTAAAGGCCATTACTGGCCCCTTACTGAATCAACAATCTGGCTCCAACGGTTTCGATCCTGAGCTTGGTCTTCATACTGTCTTAGACAATCTGAAGAGGCCAAGTCGTTCTCTACATCGTGGAGCCATCGTCGCCTGCAACGACCTCTGCGCCTACCATATGGTGGCTCTCCTTTCAGAGATCGCTGCACAATTCGTTCCGGATCAGCACGCAGAACGTGACCGAGCCAGCGTACTCGCTGAGATCTAACTTCATGTACAATATCGGGGATCTTCATCAGATCTCTGATCTCGAAATTGTACAGAGCTCGGTATGTACCATCTATTTCGCGTTTAGGGCCGTAAATCACACGCATGATTCTTCTCTCAAATGTAAGGAGCCATCTCTCGTACTCATCCGTCAGCGCCCAACTTTCACATCCAAACATAACAACGGGCCTGATCAACGCTTTGTAAAGCTTCAGCTTCACGGCACTTGATAAGTGTTTAGATTTTAGCAGTGGCCTTAGAGGATACAAAGAACGACTGCCAGCTGCCAGCCGCACTTTAATATCCTCACCCACACTGTTATCGTGAGTGATAAGAGAGCCCAAATATTTGAACCTCCTCACTCCCTCAAACGTGTGGTGGTATCTTCTAAGTATACATTTTTTTAAAATAAATCATTGTGCTTCAATTAGAAACGATAATAGATATACGATCACAGTTCTTTTATACAGATTTGAATCGTTAATATTAAATTCTCGAAAAATAAAAAATTTTCGCCGCTAAAACATTCAAAAATAAAATGTGCACAAAGGTATTATAACTCAATTTATCGTTCGAATGAAATCTTTGGTTTTGGGGAACCACCTAAACTTCTGATTTTCTCTCAAGTTTTACTGGAATTCTTTCTCAAATAAATCCGGATTTAGTGTTGCGTTCGTTTGTTCGTTCTGCTTATCATGGTTCTGCTACAAAATTTGATATAAAATCCAACTTGATGTAAACAAATGCAGAAGAAAACAAATTGCAGTTATTTGTAAACGAACGATATATGGACGATTGGAATCGCAGCCACATGATTTGTAAATGTCGATAAACGTTTGCAAATGCCAAAGTTTGATCATTTTCAAATTTTGGGAGATATTTTTACCATTTGTTTTCTGCACATACGATCGAATATTTGTATATGCAAATAGTTGCTTTCCAGTCGACTACCACAAGTACTTAGGTTCGTATCCATACTTAAATAAAATACTCGTATCTGTTTATGATAAAATGTAAGAGCAGATACGAGTAGTTTATTTTAAGCGAAGAAACAAACCTAATTACTTATAAGTATTTGTGGTGGTCCAATTGGAAAGCAACTAAAGTCGTGTTTTTTAATTCAAAAAATTTTCTTATTGGAATGAAGTTCTGGATAGAATTTTCTCATTTTTTCAGTTAAAATCCAAATGAATTTAATATTTTATCAATAAATAAGATACATTTAATGTTAAACTACACATTTTAATTCACTATTATCGAAATAAAATCAAATTTAACTTTATTTTTCAATGTTCTGGATAAAACATTGGTTTTTTCAAGTTCGCGATAAATTCATAGTACACGAACTCGAAAAAAAAGGGAAATTTTAAAAGGAAATATTTTAAACAAATATTTTTCATTGTTTTATGCTTGATACTTGTATTATTTCACAATAGACGTCAAAAAATATAGTTAGAAGTTGAAATTTATTCAAATAAATAGAACTTAAATTAAATATATTGGTTAAACTAAAAAAAAATTCCCAGTATTATTCCCGATGTTCTTATAGAACTTGAAGTTCTGTTAATAAAAAAACGCACTTTAAGTAATTTTTAACGCGACAGGTGCTTATCCTACTTCTACAATCATTAATTATTGGTTACGAAAAAAACAATACGAATGAACAATTTAAAACAATTTAATTCTATTAAATTGATATGCACCCAATAGATTTTCGATTAAATTTAATTATAGATTCCGGTCCAAGTTACAGTTCATAGTTCCCTAGGGTCTGGTAAATGCACCATTAACACATTAAATGATCTAAGGTATAACACTGATAATATGCATGTGACAAACAATCCGTAATCCAATTTCAGGTATAAGTACTAATAGATAACAAAAAGCTGATCAAGCTTTAGTGTCGATTCACGGTGATCAGACAGAGTTGAGAATACGTGTTCAGAACTCTATATGTTCAGAATTCTAATTCATATCTCCATTCACTTAAAATTATCTATTTGAAAATTAAATTAGTTATCATATTTTTAATTGGATTCATTGATGATAAATATTGTACAAATTCTTAAGTCATCGAATTCTGTGAGGATTAGCATTCTGAATTATTTGTTGTTTACTCGAAAAATATAAACTTATATTTAGAAAAGTTGAGCATTCAGCTATAATTGTTACGGTGCTAATTTGTTTAGCATGGATATTGCATTAGCGGCTCGATTAAGTGACACTATATTTAAATGGTCAAGATACTTCTTAATTTATTGTGCATTTCACGACGACAAACTTATAATAATCTTCTTGCTTTCGAATACATTGTCAAACAACATAACGTAGATAAGATATTGTTCTTGGTTCTGGATTTATGGAATCATGCTCATAAATGGACGGTTTTGAGTGTTCAGAGGCCTGTTGTTTTATAAATAATTATTAATCAATATGATAAAATGTTTACGAAGTTCTCGTATGACTGCATATTGATCTTCATAGGGGGGAGATATTCCAATGCAAACCTAGTCTGTCTTAACGAAAACAAAATCGCATTGGTCAAGAGTTTATCGTATGTGTACCTTGAGATGAGGTTTTGCATCGTTTGATTGTTTGACCGCCGTAATCCATTTCACCTGGTGAACACTTTAGATTTTCCTTCATTTTTGCTCGGATTCCAAGTAGAGCAGATTTAAGCTGTCGATGGAAGCAGTCGACCAAGCCATTGGCTTGCGAATGGTAAACCGTTCTACGTATCTGATGTGAGCCGAGGAGTTTCATTAATTCTAAGAAAAGTTTGGACTCAAATTATGTTCTTTGATCAGGTACGATGTCAAGAGGAACTCCAAAGTAGCAATGACGCTACAAATTTTTTGGCATTTTGACTACAGTGATCACTCAGAGTTACTACATCTAACATAGAATTTTATGAAAAATAATATCAATTACATTAACTTAACTATTTGACTGGAAATATCATTTTGTAAAAAATTTATAATGTGTTAACAAGTTTCTGGTACCTGGTTATCATTACAATTATCACTTTTTGGTGACGAAATTTTAGTGACTCTTCGCAGCTTTGATATAATTTTAAGGCAAATTAATGTTTATTTAAACGCCCAGCTATATCCAATAAGAGCTTCCGGAAGTTTTTTTGAAATAAAATGCATTAAAATCAATTTAATAATCAAAAATTGTATTTGTGACTTAAGTCCGGTTTATGACATTTAATGTTTGAAAATAATTTCTTTTGAATGTTGTCCGCGACTGGCTCTTAGATGATCCATTCTATGGGTCCAATTTTTGGCACTTTCGAGCATTCGGCCGATATTCTGTTAATTATGAGTGTTATGTTTGCTTCTAATGAAGGACTCGATTGTGGTTTATCGATATAAACATATGATTTCAGAAACCTCCATAAAAAGTAATCTAACGGCGTCAGATCACAAGATCTTGGAGGCTAATTCATGGTCCCTTTATTGATATGATATTCTCATTAAAATTTTCTTTCAATAAATCGATGGTTTGGTCTGCTGTGTGGCACGTTGCACCATCCTGTTGAAACCACAAGTCACCAATATCTTGAATTTTTGGCAATAAAATTCATTGATTGTAGTTACCGCCATTGACGTTTACACGCTGTCCTTCCGCATTTTTAAAGAAATACGGTTCGATGATGCCACCTGCCCATATTTAGGATGCATTGGAAGCTCTTGGATCTCTTCTGGCTGTTCATCAGCCCAAATACGACAATTTTGTTTGTTGACGTATCCATTCAGCCAAAAATTAGCTTCATCGCTGAACACAATTTTTCGTTAAAAAAACGGATCAATTTGGAGATGTTCCAACGCCCATAAACCAAATCGATGACGCAAAGGAGGTCAACCAGCTTCAATTCGTGAAATGTCAATGAATACTGAACACAAATGTCATGGCAAAACATGACAGTTGTTACGCACGAAGCCGAATGAGAATCCCAATTGGAAAAAGTACCTCCTTAGATTTATTACTTTTGATTGAGTCATCGCCACAGTGTTAATTTTAGAGTGTTATGTCTGTATAAGAAATTATTATTCAAACGATTAAATGAATATATCCAGTGCATGTAGAGTTTACAATTGAGATAGTCTTCAATATTGTCAATCTCACCTTATAGGCTGGATAGATGCAATTTATAGAGACATTTTTAAGTTCCAGTCTTGGGTAACATGTCACAAAAATGTGCTGATAAATATTTCTAATACATACATATTTACCTGCGTTTCTATGTTGTAATTCGCGTATACGAATTTTTCCTCTTTTTTGTTATTTTTGAGGTTCATATATAACGTTATACAAATTTAATTCAAGCAAAAGCTCAAGCCAAAAGAAATTCACTCAAATGTAGACTGGAATTTTTAGTCTACTCATAGCGTCTATACATAATTTTAGTGAGGTATTTTGCTTCCATTGCGTGTAGATATATGTAGATGTAGAGTCCTTGAATTTTTGGTATCAGTCTCGTGCCTTTCTTTTTAACCAAATAAAAATAAAAATTAGTTTGCGTGTGTTGATGGCGCTAACATTTAAGATTAATGTCAATATTATAAAATATGTACATATTTGAAAATTTATGAAACAAATAATATTTATTTGCTCTAGTTTCAATTCCCTGACCTGTCCCAATTAAAACTGGGTTTATAATAAAATCGTCGATTTTCTTAAAAATGCCAATAAAATACACGATAATCGTTAATTTAAGGATCATATAACAAAAATAAACTGCCCACGCAATACTTACACCAACATTTTTTACTTGCACAAATCGATTCCACTTTCACAATAAACAATAAAACAAATGTCATAATCTGAGTGCCAAATACTCTTCACATATGTAAGTATCTCTTTAAGAAAGAAAAGTTCGAGGCCGTGCGATATTTACCCAAAATGTATTATACCGTTGCATAATACTTACAAAATTAAATTTTTTATCAATTTTTGTATGCAAATTTATCTTATTTATATGCGCACATCTTTTAAAAGTGATATCATTTTAAGGACGGTAACAATTCTTGTTTATTGATGCCTGGTTATTTTCTACGCCTATGTACCGTATAGTTATTTGTTTGTAAAATTGAATAATAATATATCCGGTGCAAACATCCGACCGAGTTATATTCCGTAATTAATTAATTATAAATATAACAAGTACCAACATAATTATGTTTTATATTTTATATTAAGTATAGCAACATGCGTATCTTGGGTGATGAGATAAATCCGTGCCTAATATCTGTGACCAACTTTTCTTGCAGACATATGTCGCCTGTATATATATGCTTTTATAATATGAGTATATTAAATATACGAAAATTATTAGCACATTTTTATGTTTTTGTTATTGATGTCATTAAGGTACTGGTTAGAGTTAGAATCTTCAAGAAAACAAATTTTCATTTTAGTTCGATTAAACGCATATACATATATGAAAAACTGAAGGCGATATTACTTTGTTTAATTTTCAATAAATATTCAATTAAATCTTAAACAAATAATTAATTTGACCTTACAATTTTATGTAAAGTTTATGTGAAATATACTTACAAGGTACATGCGCTTTTGTACACCAGACAAAACAAAAGGAATTATTGTACGAGGAATTTGATAAATCACCTTGCATTAGAATCTATATAGATCTCAAGATTAGATAATGTCACTCTCATCGATTATTTAATTTATATACATACTTAATTATAAAAACCGAAATTAAAAGCGTGATTTACTATAAAATTGTTTGAATTATGATGCTATTATTTACGAGATTGTGTACTTATCGAAATGTCCGCGCTATCGATACTAAATATTGTCGACTTGTCGAACGATTATTAAGTTATTTACTATTATATCCACACATGTTGATATTATATATAGCCGCTTATAAAAATTATTAACAAGCTTTAGTTATTTACTATGTGTATTAACGTAAATACGCTAATTTTTTTTTTTTTTTTTTTTACTTTATCTCATCCCATTGAATGAACTTTAATCGTAAAATAAATTCGCGTATCGCAAACTTTATGCGCGAGATAAGACTATAATTATAGGTGAACAATGAAGGTTACCTGACCTTTCATAATTTTATTTTTATCCTTCGATACAATTTTAAAGTGTTGTTCATTGTTTCGAAAACTCGGGCACGGATCTTATCAATTTGGCGTATTATTTTATTAATAACATAACACATAAGTATGTGCATGTCTTGAGATAAGCACAAATATTTTCATATATGCATCGATGTGCGCACTAGTACGTGATATAATCCGCCTGGATAGAAGATGCGGTCACCCTATATATATATATATATATATATATATATATATATATATATATATATATATATATATATACATATATATATATATACATATATATATATATATATATATATATATATATATATATATATATATATATATATATATATTTATATATATATATATATATATATATATATATATATATAATATAATATGTACATATATGCCTAATTATTCTAATAAATTGAAACATTTTATCGATTTAATAAATTTTTGCTATTTCGATCGTTTCGTTTCTATTTTAAAACAATATACAATAAAAAAAATCTATTTCGATTATCTAACTACTATTGATATACATATCTATTGATTGTCTATACACGAATTCAATTAAAGTCATTGGAAATCGATTGGATTTGGGGTCTTTGATATTGTAATTTTATTAGAAGCATGCGGAAATAATTTTTCTTAATATATGTACATCATTTTTCGGTGAATTAATTGCGAAATGGAGTGACTGATACTTATTGGGTTAAACTCGAAATTATGGGTCAGCGAAATAAAATCAACTAAGGGGTGTTTTTTATAGAGTTATACAAGTTAGTTTAAATCATAATAAAACAAAGAAATATATTTTTAATATCAATGAAACGGGTATTTATTGGATAGAAAATTTTATGACATTACTGTTTAAATATGATTTCGGCCATGTGGCCGCCACTGCTGCCGCGTACAACGCGCAATCTAGAACATCAATTTCCACAAAATTTTGGCAGCATTTGCGGCCGTATTTCGCCAATAACTCTTCGAATGTTGATTTCCAGGTGTTCAATTGTCTCTGGTTTATCGACGTAGGCAAGTGACTTTACATAACCCCAAAGAAAATAATCCAATGGGGTTAAATCACACGATGTTGGTGATTAATTAATTGGACCATTACGCGAAATTATTCTTTCATCAAAAGATTCTTTGAGTAAACCAATTGAAGCGCATGTCAGCAAGATTAATGCCACCTAATCGAGGTACGAAAAAAACTCTAATCATGTCCCTATAGTATACTGTTCACAATTGACAGTAAAATTCTGACCATCATCGTTTTTGAAGAACAGTAATTTTCTGTGGATGTAATGGTGTTTCGACAAAAGCTTGTGGATAATCCTCATTCTAAATGCGACAATTCTGCTTATTTATTCTGCATTGTCAACCAAAAATGGGCTTTATCGGAGAACAAAGTTTTGAATGGAAATTCAACATCAATATCAATTTGTGCTTCAGCCCATTCGCCGAATTGGCTTCGCATACGATGGTCGTTTGGCTTTAATTCCTGCACAAGTTGAATCTTGATAGCTTTTAAGCCAAGATCCTTTCGTAAAATCGTCCATAAAGTGGCAGGACACAACCCCAGTTGCTGAGAACGGCGACGAATTGATTGATTTGGATCTTATTCAATGCTTTCTTGTACAGCGGCTACAGCTTCTTCAGTGCGCACTGTTCGTCGTCTCACGGAATGCGCATTACCATTAAGAGTAAACGTGGTCTGAAAACGATCTATTGTTATTCGAATTAGCCGCTCTGAAGAACGATTATGTACGCCATAAAATGGACGAAGCGCACGATAAGTTTGACGAACAGAACCATTATTTTAATAAACAAATTCAACAATTTGCAAGCGTTGCTCTGATGTAAGTATATCCATAATGAAATGTCAAACCAAACTAAACAAAAACCAACTATCAGCTGTTAAATGGGTTGTCAAATAAAGCAGTGTTGCCAGCTCAAAGTTGTGAACCTCTAAAAAAACACTTTATAATCAAAAATCTGCTATAATATTTCTTGTTTGTTTATCAAATAGATAATTAGCTCAAATCGTCGGATCAATTTAGTTAAAATTGAAATTCTGAGCCAGGAACTCAGATATTTTAGTCATATAAATTTCACCATTTTCTTGCATACAATAAATCTTAATAATTGATAATTTAGCCATTTTTGATAGAATAATATCCTAAATGCTCAGTAGATGATTGATTCTATAGAAAAAGACGAAGACAGGGCGTCTGAAGGTAAAACCCATTGGTTCCGTACCCATTGAGCCGTAGTATGGTTATCTTCCAGAAATTCAGATTTGCCGGGATTTTATTTTAATTTTAAAATTCAAGATGAAGAAGTATCTTAAGTTAATATTCTACGATACTTTTATTAAATAATACGTCAGAAAACAAATGATTGTATAAATTTTTGACACAACAACCTAGAACTCAAATTTTAAAATATTTTGTCAATGCATGAGTGTAAAATTGTTAGCTAGCCAGGAATTGTCAAAATATTAAAATACTTTAATTTACTACAATAAATAAATTTATAAAAACACTATTCTTAAAATTTATTTCACATTTTGGGTGATAAACGATTCGGAATTGGTGGGCGACCCAAGAAAACACACTCAAAAGTTGGGTTTTGGGTTTTTGGGTTTATCTTCTCCAAAATTATTTTTCGGGGGGATTTCATATTTGACAAAATACAAAGTAGATAACGCAAATACTTCAATCAAAATTTTTGGATTCATCCATTAAATAATATATCTTGTGTAAAGGATTTCTTGTGTATAATTTTTTATAATGTTTTATATTTGTTTCATTTGATTTTTTGTGTTCATTTGCACATAAGTTTGGATCCTTATTTCGACGTGACTATCCATCTAAATATATGAAATCAATTCGAATGACTTTAGCTACCAGATGGCAGCAAATAAGTAGCTAAATAAATTTGAAAAAAGTAGTCGTGTCCAAAAGCGCTTAACAGTACAAAATTATAAAACGAAATAAATGGAACGAAATTGATTGGTAGAAAATTGCTGAGAGATGTGCCAAATGGGGGGGGGGGTCTATTCCTGAGCACGATACGAATTCGAATGAATAGATTTCTTATTTGATTGTGAATTAAAATTCGAACGAATCTGATAAATGTATTTTATAATTTGCCTGGTATCCACACTTGAATTGAATGACAATTAACAACTGAAAAGTTGTCTGTTTTGACACTGGGTGTAGAACATAGTTTTGCGGCATCGAATGCAAATAATTGGAATTTTTTTATAAGTAAATGTTTGTTTCTATTTTTCTTCAAACTATATATGTATTTATATATATACATAGTTTTCCGCCCGACACGCTTGGTGTGATTTAACCTTAAGTTTTTATTATATTTTAATATTCATATTTAATTATAGGAATTTTTAACAAATTCTGATGTAAGTTTTAAAATCTAAAGAGTTTAACAAAATTTTTCTTTTTTATAAATATTGACATTTTTGTCAGAGGTTGACTGTCTTAAACTGGAATTCGATATGAATGTTGATAATTCAAACAATTATTGTGAATTGAACCAATATAAATATGTATAGTTATACCATAGGTACTTCTGAACACTTTTCTCCATTAATTTTAAAAGTTTACTAAATTCTGATATCTCAAATTTATAATTTATTTTTTAATTCTAAGTAAAATTTTATTCGTTTTCACAAGATTCTGAATTTCTGAAATTTTAATAAAATTATTAATGATATTTGACTTTATGAATTGAATTTGGATTAAATTCTAAAATTGTTACAAATTTCAACGCTGTTAGATGATAAGTAATACATATTTTAATTTTGAATAATATCTCTGAAATTTGAAGAACATTTTTGTTTTTAGAATTAATTAAATTCTAAAAATTTTATTATTCTGTAAGTTTTGAAATACGATTTTGTACCCAGTTTCATCTAAATAAATGTTTTTATTTATCAATTCTATCAAATTCTTAAGATTTTTTCCACTGTCGGAATATATTTGAAACTTTTAAAGAAATTTTTAAAGTAGATCCTACTGTATATTTCGTATTGCTTCCAGTAGTTGTATTTCTGGAAGTAGTTGTATTTTGTAAATAACTTTGAATTTAATTAAAACACAGAAAACTTATTTTAGTGACCACGACTTTATTTCAAAGATAATTTTTAGGCCATTATTATTTGAATATAGTTTCGGACATGCACTGGCGCGTACATTTACATATTTTCGATCACTCCTTGCAACATTTCTAAATAGAATAGATGGTACATACCGAGCTCTGTACAATTTCGAGATCAGAGATCTGATGAAGATCCCCGATATTGCACATGAAGTAAGATCTCAGCGAGTGCGCTGGCTCGGTCACGTTCTGAGTGCTGATCCGGAACGAATTGTGCAGCGATCTCTGAAAGGAGAGCCACCATATGGTAGGCGCAGAGGTCGTTGCAGGCGACGATGGCTCCACGATGTAGAGAACGACTTGGCCTCTTCAGATTGTCTTAGACAGTATGAAGACCATGCTCAGGATCGAAACCGTTGGAGCCAAATTGTTGACTCAGTAAGGGGGCAGTAATGGCCTTTAATACTGTTTATTATTATTATGGCTCGCTTTCGCACCACGTTTACTCTAAAGTACTTATATATACTTACTTGTTATATTTATTTTAATTTTCTTATTATTTTTGATAGTAATTAATAAAAGTGACCTAAAATTTGAGAAACCTCGAGAATTTTAATTACTAAGTTTGAGCAGAACATATAAAAATGCGAAATTTAATGAATTTTATCGTTGAAACACACAACATTAATGGAAATATCATGAAAATGGAAATATGCATAGAATTACAACAACATTATCAGGTTTTAAAAATATTTGAACAACTTTATTAGTGTATTACATATTTCAATTATTTGTGATAAATATTAAAATATTCATATGGAATTTTATGAAATTCATAAAATTGTAACTCAAAACCAATCTTTGAAGTTATTTCGTTACCAATTTTGGTGAAATTTGCCAGAAGTCATATAAATATCTCAAATCTTCAAAATTTAAATAAATGAAAATTTGTTGAACGTTTTATAGAATTTAGAAAATTTCATCCCAAAAATCTTAATGTTTTAGGCGAACTTTATTCCGTTGTTCTTTACGTTGGAAACAATGTTTCTTACAGGTTTAGGACAAGGGCTTACCGGATACCGAAACCCCGGGATGCCGGCTGATTTTTTTAATACCGAAATACTGGCTTTAATTGTTCCAAATACCGGTATTTCGGTATTGTCGAAACCATTTTCAAATTGAGTATTTTTCTTGTGTTTAGTGTTTTTTAAATTATAAACTACTTTAGTTCAGATTATGATAATCAACAGTTCAACAAATATTCTCTGTGGTTGAGCGTGTTAAACGTATTATATGAAAAATAAAATTTTTATAATTTGTATCGAACGAAAATTTTAAGTAAACGTGCGTCTGTTAGTCTGTAGCCAATTTTGTTGTATTTTAATGATTTTATTTTCATTCTTAAAACCCTCTTAGATGGAATTTCCAGAATACACAAAAGGAAGTTTGGAATTAAATAAAAATACTATTTGGAAATATACTTGCGCGCAAAATCCGAAAATTGTGCTAAATGCAAACAATGTGGGACTGGGAACATAATAAAATCAACGGGTGGGTCAATAAGTGGGCTTCATACTCATGTTAGAATTTCTCATGGTATAAATTTGGTTAAATATCCGTCGGCATCTAATTTAGCATTAGTTGCGACGAAATCTGAATCAAAAATAATAAACGCTTTTCTAAAACTCAAAGATAAACTGCAAGCCGTCCTATCAAAAATGACAGCAGTTGATGGACTATCATGTAACATATTTGTCACACCAGAAATATTAAGAAAATCGTTACCTGCCCGTAATTTAAATGTTCCAAAGTCTTCCAACACCATACACACAATTATTTTGAAATACGGTGAATATAAGTATTCGTCGCAATTTAATAATAGAATTGGAATTGTGTAAATTAAAGGCAAATTTAGCCTTACATTCGATGAATGGATTTTGGTGAAAAACCGGCGATATATTAACTTAAATGTGCATTTTCACAATAAGTTTTGGAGCTTAGGGTTAATCCGTGTTCACGGATCCTTGCCAGCCGAAAGTTGTATAAAACTCTTCGAAGATAGACTTGAAACGTTCGGAAAGGTAACAAAATTGAGGTAGGTACAGGTGGAATAGTTTCAAGTTTGTTTTTTACGCTTCAATGTTTTTGCGAATTGAATAATTATATTTTAAAAGCCTTAATTTGAGCAGTTATCCAAATCAAATATTATTGAATTAATAGTTAGTATAGTCGATTATCTTACTCTTTCAAAACAAAATCCACAAAATTTATCAAATACATCCGATGAATCAGTTATAGAACGGAGTTTTGCTTTGCAACAGCAACTATAGACTTAGCAATTTATAAAGACAAGGCTGTTGCCTTACCACGCAAAATTTACGAAAAAATCTAAAGATTTTGTGCAGGCCATTAGGAAAGAGTTAGTTCTCTTCGAAAAAGGAAATTGTCGGGGTGAAAAGTTAAAAAGAGTATACGAATATCTACATACCATACCGCCAAGTAGCGTTGAAGCAGAAAAAACATTTTCATCATCTGATCAAATATGTATCAAAGCCTCGATATTCTATGCTTTTTGCGAAGTTAATTTAACTCGCAAAGAGTAGATGAATATACGTATATTTCTTTTAATTTTATTAAACTTAACTTTTTGAATTAGCGTTTTAATAACTTTTTATTTTGTTAAATTTATGTATACCTGAAACAGCCTAAGAACTGCAATTGTTATTGCTGAGAGATGATATCGAAATATCGGTATTATAAATTTGATCCGGTATTGCAAGCCCTATTTAGGACAGGTTTTGTGTTTGAAATTTAATTTTAATTTTGTGGAATATTTGCTGTGTAATATTATCTAAAACCAACCTACACAATGATTATTTGCGGTTTTGCTGCCGTTCTATAATACATATTTATTTATTTATCGAAGAAACGAATCATAGTACTATGTACTTATGTATATTCATATGTGTATGTATATACATATATGATTCAAATGACTGCGGTCATATGACGTGAAAAATATTTACTCGTAAATAAGTATATGGAGCATATTTTGATCAATAAATTCTAGATTAAATCTGTTAGTGTCCGTCATTTTGCGTCACCACTTGAACCAGTAATTTGCCCGCATGTGACAATGATAAGCATTAATTTGCTAACAATTGTTTCAACATTACCTTGTTAAATATACAATGTAATAGACATTCGGATAAAAGGTGACAAAAAGCGATCGAGGTGTTATAAACAATTTCCGGTTGAGACATCGACCACTGACCATCCATATATAATTATCAAATCTTGTCTCGTCTTTTAAATTTATGTGTATATACTTAGACCCTTATTAAGTCATAATAAGTATTAAAAAATATATATAAATTTCCCAGAATATTTAATTCCGCTTATCATTCAACAGAAATTATACTTAATTTGAACACAACAATAATGAATCGTAATTATAATATATCAAATTCCTTATCCAGACACTAATTATAAATTGTGTATACAGGGTGACACAATTAACTTTGAGAAATACATTTTTTCATATGAACTACAAAGAAGAGAATTAGTTAACTTAAAATAATGAATAATTGTAGAATCAGATCAGAAAAATTCAATCTTTCATACATAAGTTATAATCGCTGGACATACACAACCAAGCACAAGAAAAACTAGTACACACAAAAGGGTCAACGTTACTTGACGTCTATGTAACACAACATACAGCTGGTGATAAACCAAATGTGTATTTTTCTTTAATTGAATTTTATCATTCATGTAATAAGATAAATATGTACTTATACTTATACGAGTACTTAGCTGAATTTTTTTAAAATTCCATTTTCAAATATAACCTTGATTAAATTCTTGAAGGCTCCGACGAATATAATACTTGAATTACGTGATTATGATGGTCTTATCAGTTTTTGAGTGCAATCGATCACATTCTAATTGTTTGCAATTGAAAATAAATTGCTACCATACCTCGTGTATTTAAGTATATCGTACATATGAATTGATAATTTTGCAAGCTGACAATATTGTTGCGGTATGTATAATTGAAGTGGGTTAGAAATGTGATTCGATTGTTCAATTGTTGTCGTCAAAATCCAATTATTTATTTATTTATAATCTAGAGGTTATATAATAAAAACAATATATCACAATGTTCAATGATATTCGGAATATGTATGTATGTATTATATACACAATCTGGGTTTGGTGCTTAGAATAAAACGATATCAATTTATGACGCATTTGTTTATGTACAATAAGTCCATTAAAGTGTTATGTACATTTAATACGTTTTAAAATATTTACCCAAAATTATACGCGCATAAAAATTAACGAGGTCACATATATTAAAACGTTTACAAGATGCCCTTTACAACAATAAATTATGTTAAAACACGTGATGATATTTTAATGTCAAAGTTATGAATTTACTTATGTCCCTCGAATAAAAAAAAACTAATCAAAACTGAGGTAAACAAAATACAAATCAAATTCAAGGTGACATCGCGCAACGCGGCAACAAATATAACCAGAAGATATATGCTTGCTTATTGAATAGTTTGTAATAATGTGCGATGTTTTGACAAGCATTTTAAATTATTTCATGCTTTTTATTAAAAATAAATATTATGAAAACACAAATTATACACTTTAGAATACAGAACGCGATACACATATTACATAATGTATCTGTATATATACCTATATGAAACAGACACCCATTGTTCGATGACACTGCATAATTTTGCGGTATGGAATTATTTTATGATTCAACATTCGCGAATTACACAAATATTGTTGATTGGAAATTTGTTTTCAATTTAATATGTCAGTAACAGTGTTTACGTTGAATTTAATTAATAATAAAAGATCAGCGACGTTGGTGGCACACAGATTGAGATGATAAAATAACAAATTTCTGAGAATTTAAAATCTGGAAAATTCTGCAAAGAACTTGAAAATCATTGGTTGTTTGTGTTATTATAGCAACTGTTGTTGTAATTTTATAACCATGGCATACAAATAGTATCGCTATAGGCAAATAACAAGAACGATAAAGTCTGATGCCTTGGGTAGATTGTGACCTTATCGTCGATGCGAGGGAAAAACAAATTGTGGTTCGTTCAAAAAATCTTGTAATCTTTCCATAATTGTCAAATTTAAAATTCAAACAGTTAAATTCTTATTTTTTGTTTAAAATATTAAAATGTAAACTTCTGCATTTTAAAATTTCTATCGCCCGAACCATTTGGAATGGCTTTTAATTTAGTGAAAGATGATCTTCAGGAAAATGGGACAAATTATTGAAAAAGTGTTTCTCCGAATGAAAAATTTTGTAGATTTTCAGGGCTTCTCGGTGCTTACCACTGTACGGAAAATTCATAAACTTAAAATAGTTCCTGTAGCCATGTCAACGTTTTTTCTTATAAATAAAGATCCTACATTGCAATTCATTTCTGATGAACCGTTACCGGGTACAAGTATAAAGACACCGTTATCGCGTGTGGGCGACGAAGCTTTCTCCCTCCGCTCAAACTTTCATTCATTAAAATATCGATTTATTAAGTATTTCATATAAAAAATCTTCATCAAATTAAATAAATGGTTTTTCTCTGGTGTTAGTCGACTTCGAGGGTCCACCAAGCTTAACGGAAATTAGGTATTATTACTGTTCGATTCATTGACTATCAATGTTTAATTAATGATTCAAGTACGCTTCGGTAATCTTGACTCATTCGTACTGTCTGGTCCGGTGCAACATATTCATTCTCATAGGTTCTATTGCTCTCTGCATAGTTACTTGTAAATGTAATTCAAGTGATTGAGTATAACACCATGACTTTTGCTTTACACTTTCGGAATCTGACCTCGAGGTTTTGCGTTATTCTCTCATATATGTTTGTATCGCCTATTGTTTTCCACCGCAATTCATATTCATCTACTAGAAATACAAAGAGAAGCACGAAGTCAATTAGTAGATTAAATTACATAATTATGCCAAAAGAACTTACCAGATTTCACACAACATCTTTCTTGCCTCATCTCGTTTTCTTTTATTGTGGTATTTGGGTTCTAGTAAATCATGCAGGATTGGTCTTGTCTGTACTAATAAAATTAAGGTGTCTTCAAATTCTAATTCGGCATTTGCCTACTCGAACTATTTAATAATTCACAAGAATCTTCTTGTCCTTAAAAGGCCAAATATTCTATTTTTAAAATATCAGTTTATGCATCCATCTTTGAATAGATAGAAAAATTAAATTCACTTTGAACCAATCATATTCACCACACGAACATAAATAATAATAAAGTTAATTTTACTGAGATATCTGAGATTATGCATAGCAGCGAAGAGCAATTGGGTGTGGAATTGATGCCGCAGCAAAGCCAACTTCATCTGAACCAGAAATCTGCATAAAATGTATCAAAAATTAAATTTATTATGTCCTGTTTCATAAAAAAAATTAGTAAACCGGCTGTTAGCTAACCAACGATTAACTTTTTCTTAAATTAAGGTTAGTTTGTATCTCCTCTTTTAATCCGAGTATCTTTACTCATCAAACTTATTTATTATTTATTTATTTTATTTTAGTTACATTATACACATTAAATTGTGATAACAAAAAAGTGTAACTGATAATTTGCCCTTTGAAAGCTGGTCAGTCGCACTTTGAACACTTAAAATTAAAGTAAAATATAAACATGTCTTACTTATTCAAATCAATATTAAATTAACTATGTATAATAACAGCACAAATCACAGATAATCTTCAACAGATGCTGCCAAATGAGTTTTAAGTAATTTTTTAAATTTGAAAATATTTTCAGAAGTTTTTATTGCGGTTGGTAGTTTATTATAGACATGGGGTCCAATGAAAGTTATTGATTTCTTACCAAAATCCGTTTTCATTTTGTTGCTCATTAGAAAATTCGTTCTACGAGTAGTGTATCAGGTGCGTTTTTTTATTAACAGAACTTCAAGTTCTATAAGAACATCGAGAATAATACTGGGAAATTTTATTTAGTTTAACCAATATATTTAATTTAAGTTCTATTTATTTGAATAAATTTCAACTTTTAACTATATTTTTTGACGTCTATTGTGAAATAATACAGGTATCAAACATAAAACAATGAAAAATATTTGTTTAAAATATTTCCTTTTAAAATTTCCCTTTTTTTTCGAGTTTGTGTACTATGAATTTATCGCGAACTTGAAAAAACCAATGTTCAAAACTTAAAGTTTTTAATCTGTGCCAGAACATTTAAAAATAAAGTTAAATTTTATTTTATTTCGATAATAGTGAATTAAAATGTGTAGTTTAACATTAAATGTATCTTATTTATTGATATAAAATTAAATTCATTTGGATTTTACTGAAAAAATGAGAAAATTCTTATGAATGAGCCACATTCCTATATAACTCAACGGAAGGAAATAAATGTGGAAGTTTAAAAATAGCTTTGCAACTTCTATTTTGCATAATTAGCAATTTGTTTAATTTTGATTTTGCTGCAGTTCCAAAAGTTCAGATGGCATAGAAGAAACGTGAAGACATGCGCTATGGAAAATGGAACAAAGGGAACGAGTTTTCTAATCAAAACGATAAACGGACATATTTTCATGCTTAACATACAAATGTGTTTATTCCAAGACTTGTGCTTATCAAGCATTATTCCAAGATACTTGTACTCGCTCACACGTTCAATGTCAACCTTAGAAACCTGCAAAATAGGTAAATCACAATGTGGTAGAAATGGGGAGTGAAATATAATCAATTTTGTTTTACTTACAATAGATTAACTGCTATTTTGTTGTAATTAAAATACTCCAAGAGTATCTGAAAATCATTTTGCATATTAGTTAACGCCTGCGAACAATCACTGGAGTTATCAAAAATTGCAGTATCGTCAGCAATTATTCTGATTTGACCAACCAGCGGTAATTGGGCTAAATCATTTATGACAATCAAAAATAATAAAGGCCCAAGAACACTGCCTTGCGGTACACGACAGTTGATGGTTAAGATGCTGCTTGCGACACCATTCATTACCACAAATTAAGTGCGGTTTTGAAGATTGAACTATAGGTAAAAGTTTATACGATATTCCCCTAAAACCATAACAATATATAGCTTACCTAGAAGCAATCGATGATCAATAGAGTCAAATGCTTTATGTAGGTCCAAGAATAGACTACACATATATTCCTGATTGTCGAAAAAAATTCTATTATTAAGATATTCTATCATGCGATTTGCTATTATATTTTCCAATATTTTGTCAAACACGGATAAGACAGAGATTGGGCGATAGTTGTTAATAGCTTTTGAGTGCCCACATTTAAAAATTGGGGATACTTTTGTAATTTTCAGGCAATTAGGATAAATCCCAGTTACGAACACTATATTAAATATATCAGCCAATAGGTGTGAAAAACTACTACGCTCCACAACAATGTTAGGAATGCTATCATATCCACATCCCTTATTATTATCTAAATTACTAATGATATTAAGAACTTCAGTGTCCTGAACTGGAGACAAAAAAATGGAATTCAAGTCAGTTATTGTTCATAATCACAGAGGTCGACGATGTACCAACATTTCAAAGAATTTATTGAATGCAACAACAACTACTCGGCTCTTTATATTCAATATGAAAAAATACAATAGATTGGATATTAGCACTGGTGTCATACTTCATAAACTGATTAATTATCTTCCAGACAACTTGGTTTAACTTATTGAATAAATTTGCGAAATAATTTTTTTTGGCGTGATATTTGAACGATTTGAGTTTTTTGTTAAGGAATTCCAACCTGCCTTTTAACACATGATTGTTTGTGTTTGATTCGTTTAAGAATGCGATTTTTTTGTTTGATTAGATTCCAGAAATCTATACTCATCCGTGGGCAATTGTTAGAATTTTTCATTTTCACCTTAATTTGTTTGGTTTTGGAATATTTGTCAATCAGTTCATTATATTTTTTAATGATCATTAGGAAAGTCAACTCTGGATTCCAAATATCAAATTGAAGTATATTTAAGAAATTCATCAAAAAGCCGATTAACTTTACTAAAATTGATAATTTTCTTTTCTAAATTTCTAGTTATGTAGTTCGATTTATATATGAATTTAGAGAAAACGGAACTATGATCACTGATGTTTGATTCAATTGTTGAGTTCAAGACCCGGTCAATGTTATGGAAACTGCAAATAGCGTAATCTAAAATATTCCCAATCGCAGGTCGAGTAGTAAAAATATTCGTAACAATCATGACATGGCTGAATAACGTAGAACTAAATGTAGAGACTTAACTTGAGTCCTTGTTAACGGGGATATTCAAATCACCAACTTACAAACTGGCGTGAGGTGTTCATTTGCAGTTTGCCTGGGAAATCAGCAAATATATCAGCATTTTGTTTACCGCACTGTGTCCAGGTTCCATCGTTTTTCCTGCTTGGGGGTATTTGCATTTTTGGTGAGATAAAAACCATTCGTGGCTTTCCTTAGTGACTATACGTATCTGTAAAATCACACATGTATCTATTGATTGGCTCGTTTATTATAAATGACTTAAGCTTCATCAATTTGCTAGGTTTTGTGTACCATACATTTTTACTTCCACTGGATACATTTTATCGAAGTTCTTTGTATTTTGGTTATTCGCCGAGCTCAGATGGACTGCAAATTGAATAACTTCCCAAGTAGGTCTAATTCAACTTCCATTGTTGGGGATTTCTTATTGGTGTACGTTTAAGTTGATGTTCGCTTGCGCAAGCATCCGAAACTGATCCCAATTAGTTTTTTGAATAGTTACGTGAACGAACTCGACATTCACTAATCGTTATAATGACAGGAGAATAGTCTGACGAGAGTCCGTGGTTATCTTCTATGTGGAAAAAATTTTCTGATATTGATAAAGTTGTTAGAAAGAAATCTATAAGTTTATGGAATTTTATTTGTGTCTGGCATGCAATTATTGCTGGCAAAATTGCCACCGAAGTGAAAATCGCACTTTTAAGCCCGTTCTGGCTTGGAACAACTCTCCTTCTTTTGTTGTGGTTGTTCTGGATTGGTGATGGATACGTTTTGCGTTAAAGCTACTCCCAATAATGAAACTGTGTCATAGTGATTTGAAGAGTTTAGTGTAATCCCCGACATTAAGTTCAGTAACTTTGCAGTATATTGCTGAAACATTAAAATGCCTAATCTTGATTTGCACATTTTCGAGTTGTAACTTGCATGATATTTTCTTCGATCGGTTCACCATGATGCTGTTTGATATTTTTGAGTTTAATTAGTATAGTTGATTACTACCTCGCAGTTTAACATATTTTGTGGATCTGGTAAAACGGCATTTCAAAACCAATAATATGTTGAAATGTCCTGTGTTCAGTTTTCTCTGGAATATGCCTGAGAAACTCATTCGCATTCCATATTTCTATTCTATTGTTTGCCTCCTACCACTTGTGCAAATGATGTTTCCCGCTATCCACTGTTTTTGAAATTTAAAATGTTTAAACATGTTATTGATTTTGTGGCTGTTTTCTAGAACGGTTGCAGAATTTTTGTAGTTTTTTTGCAACCTCACATTCTTGGTAATTTTTATGATGTTGTTCTTCGCAGTTTATACATTTCGTTAGAGTATTATTTTACTCTACAGACTTTTGTTATGTCGTTCCCAGCACATTTTACCCAGTGGGAGTATCGCCCGTAGTATTTTTGTGTGTGGCTGTGGTTGTAATCTTGACAATGTTTACCCTGAGGTATTTTGGTGTTTTTCTCTTGGGCTTAATTTTACCTTTCTTATTTAAAATTCCTTTGATGTAGTATCTAAAGAGTGTCCCAAAATTAACGCAAGATTTGAATTTGCCGCCATTTGTGCAGTAAAACGTTGGCAACCCCTAAAAAAAAAAAATTTGACAGCTGAGAGGTTACGGTTAGTAAAAATTGGAGTTACACGATAGAACAACGTATTTTCATTATTGAAGAATTCTTAAAAATAATGGAAGTTTGGCAGCCGCAGTTCGAAAATTTTCATTTTTTCAAATTTTTTTCATTTCGAATATTTTCACCTTGATGGCTTTGTTAATCGCCAAAACTGCCGCATTTGGTACGAAGAACTCACATGTGATTGTCGAAAAACAAATGCATCCACAGCGTGTCACTGTTTGATACGGATTTTGGGCTGGATACTGATGCTCGATATCGCGACATGATAACACACTTCTTTCTGCCTCAGTTGGATGATATTGATATAGACGACATGTGGTTTCGACAAGATGGTGCCACATGCCATAATAATAATTAACAGTGTTAAAGGCCATTACTGGCCCCTTACTGAATCAACAATTTGGCTCCAACGGTTTCGATCCTGAGCTTGGTCTTCATACTGTCTAAGACAATCAGAAGAGGCCAAGTCGTTCTCTACATCGTGGAGCCATCGTCGCCTGCAACGACCTCTGCGCCTACCATATGGTGGCTCTCCTTTCAGTGATCGCTGCACAATTCGTTCCGGATCAGCACGCAGAACGTGACCGAGCCAGCGCACTCGCTGAGATCTAACTTCATGTACAATATCGGGGATCTTCATCAGATCTCTGATCTCGAAATTGTACAGAGCTCGGTATGTACCATCTATTTCGCGTTTAGGGCCGTAAATCACACGCATGATTCTTCTCTCAAATGTAAGGAGCCATCTCTCGTACTCATCCGTCAGCGCCCAACTTTCACATCCAAACATAACAACGGGCCTGATCAACGCTTTGTAAAGCTTCAGCTTCACGGCACTTGATAAGTGTTTAGATTTTAGCAGTGGCCTTAGAGGATACAAAGAACGACTGCCAGCTGCCAGCCGCACTTTAATATCCTCACCCACACTGTTATCGTGAGTGATAAGAGAGCCCAAATATTTGAACCTCCTCACTCCCTCAAACGTGTGGTGGCCACTACTAAAATCTGGAGTGCCATTGTCTCTAAAACCAGAGATCAGGTATTTCGTTTTGGACTCATTGATCTGGAGTCCAACTGAAGCTGAAAACTCTACAAGCGGATCAAGTATTTCTTTCACTCCGTTGCTATTCAGTCCAATCACGCATATGTCATCTGCATATGCAAGCACTTGATTGGACTGGCGATATAAGATGTTGCGCTGAGGTGTTTCAGTTTTACGAAAGATGTACTCCAACATGAGATTAAAGAGTATCGGGGACAGAGCATCTCCCTGCCACATGCCATACAGCCCGTGAAACAATTCAATTACTACATGAGACATTTCCTAGTCGTGTACTCTCTCGTTTCGGTTATCAGAATTGGCTCCGTAGATCTTGTGATTTAACACCATTAGATTTCTTTTTATGGGGTTATTTGAAGTCAAAGGTCTATGTCAACATGCTCACAACTATCCGTGCGTTACAGGATAAAATTAAACGCTGCATCAACGAAATTCAGCCACATTTATGCAAAAAGGTCATGGAGAATTTCGATAAAAGAGTGCGTGTTTGCCAGCAAAGCTGTGCAGGTCATTTGTCCGATGTGTTATTCCATAAATAACTCTATCGTATGTATTTTATGATTCAATAAAAAATCACAATCTGAAGACTGTGTTGTCTATTTAATTCAAATGTTGCGTTAATTTTGGGACACCCTTTATATGTTTTAAATCTTCTTTATTAGCATGCATTATGCATAGTACAAGCCCTCTTTTGTTGGTAATAGAATTTCCATCTAATATTTTGAAATCTTTATACTTTTAAAACTCTTAAAGGTTGAATGTATTCCTCTAGTCATAACTTTAATTATGCGGTTGTTTTTGTCTTGAAAAGGGGACCACTGTTATGTATCAACGTTTAGCGTCATGGTTAACCTCCTCTATGTGTCTTGAGTCTCATCATTATTTAAGGCCGCGATCTTGTATTCGTTTTCTGTTACCGATTTCATCAGACTTTTTATTTCAGAGTGATTTGATCGAATTGATCGGTGGAGGCTGCTTTTCTTTAGTTTTCACTTCTGATTGCTATATTTCTTCAGCAGATTTAGCTTTGCTCAAGTGGCTCAGACTGCACGAGCTTTATGATGACTCATATTTCCTTATTTACTTCAGTGGTCGTTTTTTCTTAATCATCTAATCTGTATCTCTTTTGACTTCTTCCTCGTGCATGGCTTGGTATATCCTTCATATCCTCTAAAAACGTCATTCTTTAACCTAAAACGTCATTTTTTACTTCATTACTCAATCTGGCAATCATTTCTTCTACGTTGGATAATTTCACCCGTAGTTCGTTGTTGCTGTTGGTTGTAGGATATTTTTAGACTAAATTTCTCTTTGTTGGGGTTCACTTTGCTCTTGCAATTCTCTACAGAACTGCTTCAAGGTCTCAAAGGAAACCTCATGATTAAAAATCGGATTTTTACGTTTTCACGGATGAGATTATTCAGATCCACAGTATCGCCTTTCTTGTTTGTTGTTTAGCAATGATTTGATAGAAGCTGATGAGTATCCGGCATAAATTCTGGAAAAATTACATTGACAGTAACATATGTATATTTTTATAACGATTATCTCAAATTTAGATTACTTTTAGAACTCGAAACAAATGTATTGGATAAGAATTTCTCGCAACATTTTTTCTTTAAACGACATAATTCGGCAGTATTCTTCTTTAAAACCCTAAAGTCACTCAAAATATTATATAAGAACGACTAATTGAATCAAATTCTGAACTAATTATTAAACTTTACTGGCGATCAGTTTACTCTTTAATTATTATGTGTTCTTGATGATGAAATTGTATGCAATGACGACGTTTCCGATCTCCCAAATCCATTACTCGTAAATTCGTAATTTTAGTAATTATCTTATTTTAAATACGTATAAAAGTAGTAAGATATTTAGATATTTCGTCACTTGTGTTTACAGGGATTTGGCATATGGCATAATTCCAGCAGAATTAAAATAATTATCAAATTTCAAAAATCTTAAAAAAAAAATTAACTAATGTTGCCTTGGACACAAATAAACAACTTTATGAATTTGTTGTTTTTACGATTATAGTTTTTGATAGTTGAGTGTGAGTAGTACATATTACATGAATGACTATTTCAAGGACAGAGGGGTTTGAATAGTTTTTTAAATTTGGGCTGTCACCTAGGGAATTATGTGTTGTTTATTAGCCTTGAACCATGTATGTATGATGTAGAGTATTTAGTGCGAGACGCAATAATATCATCATATAGTACATCAATGTTTATTATTATACAGCCATGACATCTGCCCGCTTATCAATGATAAAATTCATATAAAATTCAATTTTGTGATTCGGAGCATTATAAATCAAAATTAAATTTATTGATCATACAAATTTGTAAGGCCAACCGCAAAATATTTAACCATATGTGGCATAGGAAAATACATGTCTAGTTTCGATTTGGAAATCGATTTTGTGTGGCACGAAAAGGTTAAGAAAATGTTTTATTGTAATAAAAATTTTAATAAAACGTAACGACTATAATGAATGAACTTGAAAATGTCTTAATATTCAAGGTGACATAGTTGTTTATATATAGGTTTTTGATTGTATTAAAAAGTAATTGTAATAAATCACGTGTGTTTTAGATTCAAGAGAATTTTTTGTTATCTACTAATTTAGACTATACTGTATTCCTTTATTCTTATACCCAGCTAAGGTGTTGCCTAAATAAAAGTTCCGTACATGTTCGCGTATTTTATATATGTACGTACAGAAAAATTTAGTTTTGTAAAGTATTTATTTAAAGCCAGACGTGATAATCTATGGTGGTCGCGATTTTACAGTTTATTATAATTTTTTTTTAAATAGTTTTTAGTAGAATTTTAGTGTTTAGTTTATAACAAATAAATAATTTCAATAACAGTTAATAAACATACATTTTTTTTGTTTCTTGTTTCGTTTAGAGAAAATGAAGAACAAAAGGCTGATGATGCCTTTCGCGAGATTATAGCAAGTTGTAGATCGTTAAGTAAATATGATTCGGGGACATTTCGTTCAGCATTACCTCAGGTAAGATACAATTTTCATTTATGCGCTTAGCAACCACACCTTACATAAAATTTATAATAAATATGCGGTATATGTATGTTTTGATAGACCATTTGCGACTTTAAACTTCCTAGTTATGAATTATGATGGTGGTGCACGCCTTGTATTGTGGTGACAATTTTTTTTATTTTTGGTAATTTATAGTTTAACGCAATTATCTATTCAATAATTAATAATAATATAAACATACCTAATTTTCGTGTATGTGTATTGTACTATACGCTATTATTTTTCATTTTGTTTGTTTTTCATAAATAACGACAATTCTGCGAATGAAATTTTTTGGCATAAATTCTTATAAAATAAAAAAGAAAGAAAATTATATTTACTTTTTGTAGTTTTCGTTGTTGTTTTTGCATAATTAGTTTGTTGTTCTCTCGAGACACACCGACACGAAATATTATTTATAAATTTGAATTGTGTATCGTGAACTTTTGTGTATACTCGTAGTCTTGAACTAAGCGATTATTATACGGTTATTGTGGGTTGGGAAACTTTTTCTTTGAGAATTTAGCTTCTTTATTTAGTACGTATGTATGTGAAAGATTTATTGGGAAATTCTATTTCGCAATCATACGTACAACTTATTGTGAGCATTTCAGACCGTACCAAATGATATAAATCGCATACCCGTGCATTGCTTGATCTAGACTTTAAAGTATACATTTTCTTAGAGATTAGTACCTCGATTCAGAAATCGGTTCTCTGTGTTTTAATCTAATTTACAAATATGTGGATGGAATTTAGTAAATATCGTCACTAATAAAACCGTCAACAGTTTTGTTTCCTTATCTTCCAACAATAATGGCAATCTTGCTCATTTTCTAAATAATTTCGTAAATAAGCTCATGCAAAACCTCATTTAGCGCCGCCAACTCATTTATGGTTTTTTTGAGAAACTAGTTAACTGAATTTTTGACGATTTTGTGTTAGGCATTAAACTGCTCTAACTGCTACATATAACTAATAATTTCTCACAAACATTTTCGTTTTGAAAAAACAGTTATCTTTATTTAAAAATTAACAAAGTGCCCTTTGTTTGTTAATAAAATTAACTATCTGCAGATATCAACTTTATATGAATTAAATACTGATACACCAAAACCAGTTATCTCACATATTTTCAAATTTTAGCATAATAAAACTATTTTTATGTAATATGTTTATGTATGATGATTTCTACCATCTCCTTAAATTAAGAATACGAATAAAATCAATAAATATTTCTAAATTATGTGAATTACAGTCATTTATTGCGACTAAAATATGTTTTTGTTACAAATAATCTAATAAAAACCATGATAGTTTACCAGAGAACTCTGCTAGTCGAACTTTCATATTAAATTTTCTCAAATAATGTTGGGCAAGGCATGCAAATGTGAGGATTGGATGTAACCCAGTTCTGAGCATTGCACTTAACTGATGCAAAGCGCCCGCCCCAAATTTTCACAGTTTTTGATTATTTAAAATTTATAATAAATTACAATTTGGTACGAGAATACCTCTTTAGAAATCTGATTAGTCGGCCATCTCATAGTTAAATTTTTCGCTATCAAAATAGTGTAGTTTTAGGTGTCATGTTTTCAAGGCATAAATTATTGAATACCATAATTCCATATAAGATCGAGAAGAGTTTTTCATTCTGAAAATTGATTATAATTAATCAGTTTACTATAGAGAAGATCCAATTTATGATGCTGTCCAAGGTTCTATCAATTGTCTAAATTAAAAAATTACACAATTTTATCTCCGTTGAGATAAAAACACAATGCTTGAACATATTCCTATAGCGAACAGGCATATTGCAACATATTGTATGAGTTCAATTATACATTGCCACAAATCCAGCTGCGAAATTTGCATTTAGACTATTTCAAGTATATTTCAAGAACTCAAGTATATAATAATTAAGAAAACATAATTTTAGATAATGCGGGCTCCTATACAGCAACAAAATGTTTTCATAATTGAAACACATATTTGCTAAAATGACAGGAATATTGGACCGCATTCATTTCTATTCAGCTGGTCAAGGTCTAAGATCATCAGAAATGCTAGGACATCTGATAAATCAAATGCCGCTACTGTTAAATTAGACGTGACAGTTCTTGAAAATACATACATATACATATTATGGACTCTTATATTTAACGTCTATAAATTCTTATTTAATTTTATTTATTTTTAATTCCAGATATTATCAGCCGTAGCAGCTGCGTCATTTCACATAGTAATCGGAATATCATTAGCATTTTCTGCCATATTAGTTCCACAAGTTGAAGATCCAAATAGTGATTTAAAATTATCACTAGCCGAATCATCATGGTGTGGTATGTAAATCGATTGTGTTATTCAACTTCCATAAACCCGCACAATTTATAATATCAATGAATCATTTTTAATTGTTTATTCATACATTAAATACAACTAAAATACTAATTACTATGTTTTGTTGGAAGAGAATAGGGTATGAATAATATCAGAAATATATAAACAAGTTTAATATATCTCAATTGTAATTCATTGATCTTGTTGTGAAACTTGTATATTATACAGAAATGAATTAATGGTTATGACAGTGACCTAACTTTCGAATTAAGAAAAAAGAAAAACAACATTATTATTTAATTGTTGTAAATCAGCTGGTTAATACTAGATACATAGTTTTGGTATGGTGATTTTTATTTTTTTTTTGATAAATTTATTTTATTATTTAAACTGAAAGCGTACTAAATTGGTGTTGAATGTCAATTTGGTTACGCAACTCATAATACACATTGTATGTACATGTAGTAAGCACTAAAGTGATGAAAAATTATATTATCGCGCGATATCGATATCAAACTCTATAATCATGGCAAATTATCTTCTAAACTTTCATTTCTCTGTGTGTTATGTTCGTTGCAAGATATATACTTAAATTTTCACAGCAATTAAATTCGACCAGATCTATGTACATATGTATATATGTATGTATATGTAGGTATGTACATAATATTAAACTCTATATCGGGAAAGATCGATTCATTATTCAACCTCATTCAATGTGCTCAATTTGGAAATATTTATAGTATGTAGTTTTTAGAATTTAGGTTACATGCGAAAACTCCTCCACAAATAAATTGATTGAGGCCTACGTTTATTTAATTGATTGAGGCCCACTTATATTCGAGGAACCGTGTGTTGGTTAAATTTCACTTGAAGTACAAACACAAAATGTGCTAAACTGTATCGCAGAGTTGAATATAGGTACATATATTGATATAATGTGATCTAAACTAGACACTAATCCAAACCTTTTCTAATGTTTGCTACTTTTCAGTTCGTTATATAATCATAGCTTTGGCTTCAAACTACTATCAAATTCATTTTGCTCTGATAATCATTATAAAAGTTGTATTAAAATTCGTTTAAAGGTCGTTTTTGTTGTCATAATTTTGCTATTGCAAAATCCATACAAAATTACTAAAATTCAATATTTACATCATAATATCGTTAACGTCAAAAAGTTTCTAAATCCTTCGAAAATCCACAGTTTTTGTTATTTTTGATAATCGGCTTGCTATTGAATTTGTTGCAGATGATGGCCTTGATTTAAATCAGATATGATTTTTTTCTTCTAATTATGATTTTATAAGAGAGATACCATGGTGTCCAGTGAATACTATCGATTGAGCCTTATTGCTCAAAATAAAAAAGAAACCACATATTCGGATATAAAAATCGTCAAATCAAATTATAGATCGTAATTAAATTTGTTAAGAGGCTCTTTCAAAATAGACGACGATATTAGCATTAATTAATTTAATTTATTGAACGGCCGCTCGCTGGCTCTTGATTTGTTATTTAATTCGTGAATTAGAACAATTTAGACAATTCTTCTCAGTAGGAAATAATAAAATTTAACAGCGCAAAGGGAATTGTTTGCGTTTTACACACAAGGTTTTACACACAAGGTTTCCCCGATTATTAGCCTCCTCTAAAAATTCACTCAGATTTATGCCGTTTAGGATATTTTTTGTATCTAGCAAAAATCCATGTTTCCATGTAATCCATTTTAAGTTATCTGGTGATTTTGGTACTTACTACCTGTTCCCTGATATTAAATCGATCTTAGACTAACTGATAGAGATGATTGTTATGTTCGAGAACCAAAGTCAAATCAAATTATAGATCGTAATTAAATTTGTTAAGAGGCTCTTTCAAAATAGACGACGATATTAGCATTAATTAATTTAATTTATTGAACGGCCGCTCGCTGGCTCTTGATTTGTTATTTAATTCGTGAATTAGAACAATTTAGACAATTCTTCTCAGTAGGAAATAATAAAATTTAACAGCGCAAAGGGAATTGTTTGCGTTTTACACACAAGGTTTCCCCGATTATTAGCATCCTCTAAAATTTCACTCAGATTTATGCCGTTTAGGATATTTTTTGTATCTAGCAAAAATCCATGTTTCCATGTAATCCATTTTAAGTTATCTGGTGATTTTGGTACTTACTACCTGTTCCCTGATATTAAATCGATCTTAGACTAACTGATAGAGATGATTGTTATGTTCGAGAACCTGGATTTCAAACTAAATTTTAATCGTTTTAGAATTCTAAAATTAAACAGGAAACTAAATTTGATTAAATCTAAAATTGAGAAAAACTTGGACGAAAAGTTTGCAAAATTTAAAGTCAGTTAAAATGCAAAATGACTTCGTTTAAAGAACTGATTTGATTTAGGAATATTTTCAAATTCTGGTCATCTAATCAAATTTTCTTCAAACGCTACTCAAATTTAATAACCATGACTATTGGATAGGTTGAAAGCAAGCTATTCGCTTACCTATTATCGACTAAATCGGCGACTTTTTAAATTCATGATTAATTATGCTATTAAGGCGGCTTCCATTTGGCTAATTAATTTAGCCTCGTGAGGATGCGTTTCATTTTATTTATCTTTTTTTTTGGGTTGGACAACAATAATCAGAATGTTTGCATATTTTTAAAATAAGAATCATAAATAGAATCATAATTTATTTGATTGATACTAGTGTTATCTATGAGTGACTGACTAAACTAATGAACCATTTAGATAAGTACGATTAAGATTGAAATAATAACTAGGATGTATCTATCTTCTGATTTCCCAGTTTTAATAACACTTATCACACTAGATTGAATACTACAGTTTACTAGATTTCAAATGAAGACATACTAATTAGACTCAATTGAAATCTACAGTAGCGAAAAAGTGTACATTGAACTTCCCACTAAAAACAAAAAGTAAAAGCGTTCAAACCGTGAAGAAGGGATTCAAGTTTATCTAAGTAAACTCACATCTACAGAAGTATGCTAAAAATGCCAACACTTTCATATCCTTTCCAGTAAGGTATTTATTTACACCTAATGAGCAGGCTTTAAGTCCATATCGCAAATCACAATGATTTCAAAACCTGGTATAGTTGAAACAAAAGTTGAGTAGTATCGCCCAATCTGCTTACTACCAACACTCTCAATACTCTTCGACAAAATGCTCCTTTTTAAGCCAGTTTTTCAAGAGAAAGAAATTATACCGATACACAAAATTTGAACACAGGTATCGGTAAGCTTTTATTTGATCAACAAAAATTATCTAAAATTATCGCAAATTTAAAAAACAGAATGGTAAAATGTAACAGAGTGTAGGTTCCCATAAGACAGTGTATTGGGTCCTCTATTATATTTGATTTATACACCTGACCCGGCAACATCAAATTATGTAAATGACATTTCAACATTTGCAGATGTTACAGCAATATTAATTTCGTACAAAAATCCACAATTGTTTCAAGAAACTTGCAAGAACATTTAAAGTGGCTAACTATATAGAGAATTAAAACCAATGCCCGTAATCGGCACACTTTACATTCACATTACGAAAACTTATCTGCCTGCCAATCACACTAAATAATATCATACTGCTACAATGTCAAAACTTTAAATACTTAGGCCTACATCTAGATAAAAGATTAACATGGAAAAAACACATTAAAACTAAACGGAACGAATGCAATCAAAAATATTACTAGAAATGGTAAATGCACAAGTCTAATTTAGAATAACAATCCAACGCAGTCGCCAGATATATTAAAAAGGCTCAGATATCAGCTCCAAAAAAAAAACGGATTAAAATTAGTCTGTAAGATTTGAATACATATTATGTTGTGAGTTTTCTAATGAAAGTTAAGTTGATTGGGACAAACTATTTTAATCAACAATAACTGGAACTTGAATTATAAAATTGAGCACATTTGATCTTAACACGGCCTCTTGAAATTTAATTTACTCATTTTTCTTCGATGTGCAGATTATTTTGATGGAATATAGTTTCCCGCATGACTTCCCCTCGCTACGCCTCTGTATATCTGTTATTATCTTTTTTGTTTCGAGTTTGAAATGGTAGTTTGCTATCGGAGTAGGACCAAACATCCTACAACTGTGAAGTACACTTTTACTTAATTGAAAGTCACATTCCTATATATAATATTTACTATGAACAATGACAACTGTTTTCTTTATTTAAATGAAATTGAAAAACAGATATTAGTTCATCATAACAATAAGCGCATGGCTAATATTAACAATTAGTTATAAAATTAATTGCCATTGAACTTGTGTTTTGTATACTAACGAATTAATGATGTGTCACAGGTTTTAATTTTTTTTTTTCTAATTAGAATAATAAAATAGAAGAAATGAATTAATTTTAATAAAATTTTCTCGATGCATGTGCATCGATCGATCGCACATCATATTCAATTATGCATGCATACGGCTTAAATTAAGATAAATATAATTTTCTTTATTTAAATTTTGTTGTCAATTAATGGCGACGACAAAGACGACGACACGATGATGATAAGAGTGAACAACTTATGTAACCATACCACCATACATTATTGTGGATATCGTATACGATAAACATGTGCGACGAAAACAAAGGAAATATTTTTCTTATTGTTTGTTTACTTATACGAATGTGGTGACAAGAAATCGTTCATGAAGAATTATGGGTAATAGTTAATTGATGTGTCAATTTTCTTAAGCTATATTACATACATACATGTAGAAATCGTGAAATTTGTCGAAACGAGATGATATGATATTAGTCGTGCGCTCTTTAAACAAAAACAGATTTAAATTGTAACAATTAGGCCGCACACAATACACAAAATGTTGGCAACATTTCATCGCGTAAATATATAGATTTTTGTTAACCTACTGGGCGGGAAAATTGATGTCACTATATTATAGAACTATATACATACACAATATATTTTTTGACCTTTTTGTAATCGTTTAAAATCAATTATTATTGTATAGTAACAAGTATAGTTTTAATTAAATGGCAATACAATAACATTTGTATTGTGCAATATAAAAATGAAAATGAATGAATTTCATGCGACCAACAACAAATTAAAAATTATTTATGGTGATGTATATTGTGTAATTGAAGTTTTATATTTTCTTAGTATATTCTAGTACATAAGTATTATGTTTTCTTTTATCTTTTTATAGTTTGTTTATTTTAATCTAATAAATTTATAATTTTTATGGTATATGAAATATACATTGTTATTATTCATCAGAAGCATCAAAAGTTGATTGGAATTGGAAATATCCGGTGTACGTGTATGCAGTGTAGAATGAATGACTGTGTTGGTTTATTAATTCAAGATAATATTATTGATATAGTTGAGTGAATCCCTATAGGCTAGGACAGTGGTCACCAACCTTTCGTGACATTTGGAAACCTTCTGCTAATGATTCAATTTAAGATTCATTATTTTTTAAATGGATTCAGTTCATATTTCGATATGTTATTCTAAAGGTAAATGTTGTTCTTCGATCCGTCACTTTTACATTTTGGATAATCTCTGCGGACATTGTAGCTTTGACACAGAATACAGCCAAACAAACTTGCAGAACGAATCTATACCACTTAAAAAATAAACTTATAATTTTTGAAATATCTAATTTTGGTGCAGTTCGTATTCTATAGGAACTTTACTGAAAGATTTAGTTGTTCATACCAACTTAGCTTAGAAATTCATATTGAACTGTCATTGCTACAGGATTCCTACTAAGAGCATCTACGTGTATGCCTGGATGTATCTATTCTCCAATGTTACGGCCCGTCCGCCAATCAGTGGAGCTACAAATGTCTTGATTTCTCAGATACACACGTAACATTTTAAGCGCTGCTTCAATCGTCAATACCTTCATGTCATCACTTGAATAGTTTGCCTCTCTAGAGTACTAAATGTGAACGTCTTGTCTTTTTTAGGAGTTTCATCAATGGTCGGGTAGTAATAGAATATCGAAAAAATGATGAAAAAATGCAAATGTACCAATATATCCTCAAAATGAGATACAACAAACATATTAAAAACCCAAAGTTCCCAATTTGTATTTCACACGATATCAATTATCAAGTTTATTATTGCTATAGCACGTACGTCCTTAATTATTATTTAGAGTACTCGATTAACAAGTTACCAAACATAAACCTCTTTTCAATACGGAACATTTTTGGCATCGACACGGATATCAGAATGATTTGATTAGGAAATCGAAATAAGTAAAGTTCACGCGTTATGATGTTACTCAAAAATAACCTTGATTAGACTATTTCCCATATTCCCACACCTAATAGATATATCCATTAGCTGCGGCCAGTATTAATTAAACCTAAAATCGTCGCATGTTTTTTTATTTTACATTACAGTCAATAATGTACAACTCATACTTATTTTATATATAGACGACCAAAACAACTCTCGCGGGATGAAAATGTGAACAATTTATTATCATATATTCATTCAACACAACATCATCTGCCAAATTCTCATATTAAATCATGTCAGCTGTTTGAATTTATGTGTCATCGAACTCCTCGTTCAGTGGAACATTTTTACAATTTCACAATATTGTAATTTGCGTAACACCACGAGCTAATTTATTTCAAAACAACATTATTATTGTTGTGTACATCATAAATATATGACTTAAGATTAATTACATTTTAATTTACACACAACATTAAAATATGTTTTTGTTAATGAATTTATGTACATATGTACACATATGTACAAATTTTCTGTTAATCGTATCGTATCACGTGAATGTTTTACGAGTCGCGCGACATTGAAATTGACGCATAATTTAAACACAAGACGAAATAACGAGTGAAAAGTTAGTTTCGTAGAGGCCTATGTAATATATGTGTGTTTGCATGTTGTAATGATTGAGGCTTTTAGATGGCTTCGTGTGATGGCAATGGGAAAAAATACTGTACGAGGAAATATTATCTTCGGCTGGTTCGACACTGTCGGCGGAAATGAATTATTGATTTTTTTGTTTAGTATAATTTTATGATGTGTTTGAGTCATGAGTTGTGTGTGCAATTGATAAAGTTTGTGGCACGTTCGTCATGGCTGAAAATACAGATAAATTTGTGTTATGGTTTTATGAAATGAGTTCGATGTAACGTTGACAATAAGACAACTGCCAGTCAAATTAGATATGTGTTCATGTATGTATACATGTATATACTGTTTTTAAAGTGATGTAATTTTCCTATTTTCGGAAAATTGATTTTAAATAATTGTAAGCTTAGCTCATCTTCAATCATGATATATAGATTAATATGATATGGCATTGCGCATGATAGTTGACGTCATGCGTTTGTTAAAATTGCGTTTACAATTTGTGATTTTACTTGGTTAAATTAATAATATAAGTATTCACTATTCGCCTGATAAATTAATTCAATTTTGTATTAATAATTTTTATGTTGTTTTGTTGTAATTTTTTTGAAAATTGCGCAGAAAATTCAATAAAAATGATTTTTGAAATAAATTGATGACGTCAATCTTGCGAATATACCATTATTCCTATATTATTCCTGGATCATCCTGAATGGAAGATATTTCGCTTATATAAGCTACATTCGTGATCGAGCTTGTGAAACTTACCTAAATTTGAGTTTTATTTAAACAGAGAAAAATTGACCGAGAGCTGTAATTTTAAACGTGCAACGAAGTAATTTACAAACCAAATTAGAATTTGTGTAGAAAAAAGTAAATGCAAATTTTAATGAATGTTGTTGCAGAGTTCATTCTTAATAATTTCTTTAAAAACTATCTCATTTCACTTAATTCTCATGACGAGTGAGTTTGTGTCATGAGTTTTGCAAAAACAAATGTAAGAGAATAAAATGTTTGAGACACTTGCGTCATTACTATAAATATATTAATTCGAATGACAATCAATTTGTTATTATACTGATAACAATTTATAATTGATAACGAGTCAGAATTTCGAGCTTATTATTTTATCATCAATTTCACATAACAATTAATCTCAATGTATCATAATATATTCTACGATTGTTTTATATTTATGACTTAATTAATCTTAATCTTAGCAATAATAAAACATTTTAATTTTATTTTCAGCCTCAGTCATAGTAATAGCAGTGCCGGTGGGATGCCTATTTGCGGGCCTGCTCATGGAATACATGGGCCGCTTAAACACAATCAAAGTAGCTGTGATACCATGTGTCGTTGGATGGGTGCTAATAGCCATGGCCGATAGTTTTATCATGCTACTATGTGGTCGTATATTAACTGGATTGGCATGTGCCATTGGTACAAGTCCTGCATACGTTTATATAACAGAAGTGGCACGACCCGAGTTACGAGGTTCTCTACTCACATCATCACCAATTATTGCTTCATTGGGAATGGTTATTGCCTATACCAAAGGTGCCTTTATGACATGGAGAATGGCTGCATGGTGTGGCATTGGATACTCACTAATACCAGCGATATTAATACAAATTTTCGCATCCGAATCACCTGTATGGCTTGTGTCCAAGGGACGTGTTGAAGATGCGGCCAAATCATTAAAATATTTGTACAAATATTATCCACAACCGGAACATACCGTAAGTATAAACGTCATATAGTTATATGTAGGCAACAAATTCTAATTCGATTATATTGTTTTTTAGTCACAAACTTTGGCTGATATGCATCTTCAAGCATTACAACGTGATCAGGAATCAAAATACATGACCAAAAATTTCTCGAAATCAGATTTTACTCAAATTGCAGAATACAATAAGATCACCTCATCTAAAATGGCACACTTTAGAAAACCAACTGGATACAAACCAGTAATACTGTTATTCTGGTTGTTTTTAATTCAACAATTCAGTGGAATTTACATTACACTTTTCTATGCGGTCACATTTATTCAAGATGTCGGTGCTAAAGTTGATCCCTTCTACGCTTCCATTTGTATTGGTGTAACACGATTTTTAATGTCACTCGGTAATGCGTGGCTCTTGAAACGATTTAAACGTCGACCTTTGATTATGGTCTCAACAATCGGAATGGCCGTAAGCATGAGTGTATCTGGATTAGTAACATACTGGATTAAAATTAAAACAACGGATCATACATGGATTCCGGTCGGTTGTATTTTATTGTATGTATGTTTTTCTATGATTGGGTTACTCTCGATCCCTTGGACAATGACCGCGGAATTGTATCCCCAGGAAATTCGAGGAATTGGTCATTCAATATCGTACTCGTTGGGAAATTTCCTTATGTTTTGCGCCGTCCAAAGCTATCGTTACTTAGTTATATTTTTAGGTGGTGCCTGGGCCGTACAATTTTTTTTTGCCGGAGTATCAATAATTGGATTTGTATTTGTGTTGTTCTTTTTGCCCGAGACGGCTGGTAAAAAATTGGAAGATATACAAGCATTCTTTGAACCAAAGAAAAATAAAAAAGGTAAAAAGAAGGGCACACAGTCGAAAGCACAACAAAATTCGTATAGTAAGAAACCTAATTTAGCCACGGTCGAGGAAGCGGAAAAAATGATTAACAATGATAATAAAGTCTAGAAGTGTGACTGTAAGAATCGTGTACTTAAAAGTTATTTACTAAATTTTATATTTTATATTTAGATAGTATTTATAAGATGTTAAGCGAAAGACAAACAAATATAGAATTTATTTTTTTTAAATATTTAAGAATTGTATTAAGCTGTAATTTACTACTGAAGAACAAAGAAGAAATTATTAATTTTTAGGCCTTTATTTTGAGTTAGCAAGTGTATTACAGAATTTATGTATTCTACTTAATAATTTATTTGTATTAAGTTCTTTAATTATTAATTTATAAGTATAAGATTATATATATTTCGGAATTTATTTGAGAAATTACTATAAATGACAAAATAAGATTAAAATAAACAATTTTAAGAAATCGATTAAAATTAATGTTGGCTTTCATTTTGGTGACAAACTCCTCAGATTATAGATGGCAATGTTGAGAAAATTTTCTATTTCAACTTACCAAAGAAACAAACCACACATGCTTGGCATGGGGAAATATCAAATATACATACCAAAAAATTATAGAATCCAACTCCTTTGATAGGATTGATTGATCGTTACCCGTTTGTTTTGTGTGTACGCTTTGTTTTATATGTTTTAACGTAAAAATTAGTAATTAAAAAAAATTTAATGTGCAAATAAAATTTTAAAACGGTTTGTTCATATCATATCATATTTAGAATTAGAGAGAAACGGAACCAGATATTTTATTTCGAACAATCCTAACGAATCGGTGCTTTAGGCAAATACTATTGGATATTAATTTTTAGGATGCTTTATCTATGGAACACTATTATGTATGGTCAACAATTACTATCTTACAATACTGATGACTTCTATTATTTGTGTCGGTGCTAAAATCTCGACCAACCTAATTGTGAGTGATGGAACGCAGCTAGAAGTATGTACATACATCCGTTTACTAAATTTCTCAGTATGATTTCTTCATAACATATTTTCATGAATAGAATAATTTAATAAAACAGGCTTTATTAAGTAAATTTCAACTGTTAAAATAATTATAGTACCGCTTATATCATGTTTTCATGAAGAAAATCGTAATAGTGACAAAAGCTTAACTACCTAAGATTGGATTTGGAGGATATTGATGACATTTGATGGAAATACTCTGCAGAAAATGTTGATTGTTTAAAATACAATTTAACAATTATTTTCTCTACCTCCGCTCGCTTCAGTCATAATTTTATTACATTAGATTTGAGTAGTCAGATTTGCTGCTACAAAGCGAATCTTAACCTTGCGTAATTAATATCGAGTTGTTTCAAAATTGTGCGGGCGATTGAATTAATAAGTTAAATGTACCATAATTTTGGTAGTTTTAGCGAAGAATGTTATTTTAATTTTGGTTTCGAGACTCTAATTTCAAAACCCACACTAGATTCCAGAAAAATGTAAGGATTAGGTTAACTACTCGAACGAAGGGACGTAAAGCGTCATATTACTAGGTCAAGCGAACGGTTAAATATAATCGAGGACTGCTTAGTAGTTGAGTTCTCACAAAATCTGTCACAACTGAGATATTTGTATCTCGTCCAGATGTATAATGTTGAAATTGAATTTGAAAATTTTCACAAGTCGGTTTGGAATTTGAAATATTTGATTTTTTAAAATAAGATTTAAAGAAAGAATATTTAAATTTTGCGTTTGATAATTTTGTCCCGATTTAGGTATGTCCTTAGAATTTGAAAAATTTGAAACAAAATTTGAAGTAGTGACAAATAGAGCCATTTCAGTTTTTTGAAACTGGATTTGTTTAAAATTCAGTAATTAAAAGTATTTTAGTCGATTTTATAAATGTTAAAACAATAGAATATCGTTAATTCTGAAAACTCACAATTGTATCTTGCTTAAATTCAGAATTTATTAGTATGCAATTTGTATTAATAATTTGTCGGATTGTAGATTATTTCTTGTTATGATTGACACTTAAAATGCTACTTATCACGAGTTGGATATACTTATATACTTATCTCTTACAAATTCTTCGAAATAGTTCACCTTATTTCGGCTATATAATAATTACAAACAAACAAAGAAACAAAAATAATTTGTTTGATCTAGAAAGGATTTATTAAAAAATGTTAAAATTTTACATTGTTATAGAGCCAAACTCGAAAATTCTGCTTACTTTAATTTCATACTAATTTTGGTAATCTAGTTTCATCTAATAAATTTTTGTCAAAAGGAAGGATAGTGTGCTCTTAGGCGCTTTCAAACAACGAGGTTAATGGTTATGGAGTTTATGAGGATATGTCTAGATTGCAAAAACTAGATATTTGGTGAACATTGATCATAATTTGAATGACAATGATCACGTTTAATGAAAACAGTTTATTGGCAGAATTACCAATGCTTAGAAATATCAGTAAGGAAAATAGGAGAGGCCAAAACTCAACTTTAGCAAATCAAGAAAACGGTCAAATTAAATGCCCCTATTATGAAACTCACTTACGCGTCGCTTGGCGACTTCAAGTCGCCGTAAACATATTTTGGTATTATGGTTCTCGCCGTGAGTGAAAGAAATGTCAAATATCATCACCTAGAATTTATTGGTGACTAGAGGCAAGACATTTTTTTTTCAACAGATAAATAAAAAATTGAAGACAAAATTACGAAAGTGTTATTATTTTTTTATTATTTGGCAAGAATATAATTAATACAAATTTTAAAAATATGTATTGTTAATCAATAATTTCAACTAATTCTCAAATTGGTAAACAGGAAAGTACTGAAGCCTTAGATTCTCAAATGTTGGCTAAATTCGGTTAAATGTATCTAATTCAAGTAAAATAAATAATTATAAAAACACCACAACTATTTAATTTTATTTTAATACTCACACAAATGCTAATTTAACTAGACGTCAATAATGTCAATAAAACTGCTCAAACTATACAATAAATAAAAGTTGCGCCTACTTGATGACACAAAAATTAAATAAACAACGCATCGCGCCGCGTTAAACACTCGACAAAATAAAGTGAGAATCATAATACCCATATATAAGTCACGCGAGTTTAGCAGTCACGGCGAGAGAGTCGGCGAGGCGAGAATCATAATATAGGTATAAATTGAGCGAAAAAAACACGGCAATGCAGACGAGTCTTGGTAAGTATTTCAAAACATTCATGTACTAAAGTATAGATGAACAAACCGCTACACTACCTTTTATACGAAAATTCGATTGAGCATATACATATAAAACAACTTAATCTCCAAAAGTGGAAAAATTCAATACAACACTGATAAAACTTGGTTCTATCTATCCAATTAGATGGCCAATATCTTATGCAGTATGTATAACTCCCGCGTAATACTTAAACAGCAAACTGATAACACAAATTTGGAAAATATGTAGTCTGCGACTAGCATGATTGGCCGAAGCATCAGATACCGCAGAAACCACAGTAATGATTGTCGTGTTAAATTGGAATTCAATACTACCAATTTCCATTTAAACCAGCGAGATGGGGAAACCTTTTTAAGGTTGGTGATATTAAAAGAAATTTCTTTAACTGCTGGCCGATTAAACGAATTTTATATTCAAATAGTTGCAAGTATCCTACGAAAGTTTTTTGAATTGCCTTTAATTTATGTTTTTAAAAATACTTGAACCTTTCCTCTGTGTTTACGAACCTTCATAAACATTTATTAAATCACCAGCAAAATAAATTTTATTTTTTAGAGTTTGCGTAATTTAAGTGCACACATATTTGCAATGGTTGATGATTCCAAGGAGCTTGAAGTTAAAAAGAAATTGCTGTTGGAAACGTTTGAAGCTTCTCTAATAATTATGTACAAATAAAATGTAAGGTATCGTAAAATTAGCTTTAAACACTATCTAATACATTTATATCTTTAAGAAGGTAAAATTAAAACGGCACGCCTTTTCAATTTGGCGTACAAATAACAAATACCACAAACTAAAATCAAGGGAAATTTTGGTTTCAAACAAATACAGTATTAGAATCTACTTAAATGTTATTTATTGTTTGCCGGCCAGTTATATTCATCGCGGGCCGCATTTTGTACTTTAGCTTTGCAGAAACAAGAATTTTTTCAAGAATACATTTTGATTTTAAATTAATAAACTTTAAATTTAAGTTACTAGAATTGTCTGTTTTGGCATAGGCTTCGACTTTAGACCAAATATTCTCAAAATAGATGACGGTGTACTATTGATTATTCTTTCTATTAATTAAAACAGTTTTAAAGGCCATTACTGGCCCATTACTGAGTCAACAGTTCGGCTCCAGCGGTTTCGATCACGAGAATGGTGTTCATACTGTCTAAGACAATCTGAAGAGGCCAAGTCGTTCTCTACACCGTGGAGCCATCGTCGCCTGCAACGACCTCTGCGCCTACCATATGGTGGCTCTCCTTTCAGAGATCGCTGCACAATTCGTTCCGGATCAGCACGCAGAACGTGCCCGAGCCAGCGTACTCGCTGAGATCTTGTTTCATGTACAATATCGGGGATCTTCATCAGATCTCGATATTGTACAGAGCTCGGTAGGTACCATCTATTTCGCGTTTTGGGCCGTAAATCACACGCATGACTCTTCTCTCAAATGTTAGGAGCCATCTCTCGTACTCATCGGTCAGCGCCCAACTTTCACATCCAAACATAACAACGGGCCTGATCAACGCTTTGCAAAGCTTCAGCTTCACGGCACTTGATAAGTGTTTAGATATTAGCAGTGGCCTTAGAGGATACAAAGAACGGTTGCCAGCTGCCAGCCGCACTTTAATATCCTCACCCACACGGTTATCGTGAGTGATAAGAGAACCCAAATATTTGAACCTCCTCACTCCCTCAAACGTGTGGTGGCCACTACTAAAATCTGGTGTGCCATTGTCCCTAAAACCAGAGATCAGGTATTTCGTTTTGGACTCATTGATCTGAAGTCCAACTGAAGCTGAAAACTCTACAAGCGGATCAAGTATTTCTTTCACTCCGTTGCTATTCAGTCCAATCACGCATATGTCATCTGCATATGCAAGCACCTGATTGGACTGGCGATATAAGATGTTACGCTGCGGTGTTTCAGTTTTACGAAAGATGTACTCCAAACATGAGATTAAAGAGTATCGGGGACAGAGCATCTCCCTGCCGAACACCCGAGTTAACTACAAAATTTGTCGATAGCCTGTTCTCAACTTTAACACAGCATTGGGACTGCCATGTCACTGTCATCCTATACATAGTCGTACCAGTTTTGTTGGCATTCCTAGGTATTCCAGGGCAGACCATAAACTCTCTCGATTGATCGAGTCATAGGCCTGCCGGAAATCCAGGAACACCTGATGTACGGGGATGGATCTCTCATAATATTTAGATAGAATCATCCGCAGCGAAAAGACCTGATCGGTGACTCATCGATTCGGACGAAATCCTCCTTGATAGTCACCAACCAAGCCCTCCGCTAGAGGAGTGATTCTATCCAATACAATGTATGACAGTAACTTGTACGCTGTGCAAAGGAGAGCTATACCGCGATAATTCTCACACTTCAAGCGGTTTCCCTTCTTGAAGATGGGGCATATCGTGGCCACTTTTCATTCGTCAGGCATAACTTCGGTTCGCCATACTAATCGAATAAGGTCGAAAAGACAGTTCAACAAAGTATCCCCTCCGAGTATCAAGAGCTCCGAATTAATGCAGTCAACTCCAGGTGCACGGTTTCGTTTCAATCTCTGCATGGCTTTAGTGAATTCCTCATGGAATGGCTCCTCAGTGCAAATCTCCGCAGTCTGTATTAGAAGTGGCTCCACAACAGTCTGTGACGCATGATGGACATCAAGCAGGTCAGTAAAGTGTATTCTTTCTATAGAGATATGAATGACATGTCGCGTTGTCTGCAACAATTACTAAATCCTGCCCGTTGGTATCCCATATCTTGCCACTTTTACATTAAACTATAATTACTCAATCAATCATTCGGTAACTGGGCAGTAAATGAACCTCTTCTGCGTTATATGGATACAATTCCTGTAGTAGAACTTGTTACAATTAGGTGTTAGTCGGCTCTATGATCAGTTCTTGTACGGTCCCTTGTTCGACGGCAAAATAAATTAAAATTTGTTTTCTTTGCTGTATCTGCTGGTCTAAAGATTATACATATTCAGTTCGTTTTAGTTTATTTGCTTCAGTATTCGGTGAAGGTGAAGGCTTTTTATAGTGAAAAGTCTACCTTATAAGTACATAGTAAATGAGTAAGTACTAAAATATTGAATTTAAAAATATCGAGCATTTTTGAAAATGTAAATTGTCTCTGAAATATAAGTTTTTTATAATATCTCAGATATTCGAAATTTTAAAATTTACATTTTTAAAAATTCTTAATTCTAAATTTTTAGATTCGAAAATTTTAGAATTTATGCGCTAGGATTCTGGACATTTTGTAGTTAATTTTTAAAATTTACGTTAATTAAGTGCTGTCGAATTTGAAATTTTCTTTAAATTTTCTCAAAACTTGTGACCTGAATCAAATATTATCTTAAATATATTTTTAAAAAGTTTTAATATTAAACTTCTTGGAATTGAGAATTTCAAATCGTATTGTGAAACTAAGATTTTGAAATTGGCAGCGAGAAACTTTGATATTTTCAAATTGTTTTAAAAATGTATTCCGTATCTTTGGAACCATGCCATGTGGTCGGAAGGCACTCACCACTACAGTATCCTTTAAAATAAATCAACTGTTTATAATGTAAACAAAAGCCACTCAAGTACTCAGATACGAGATTTAGGATCGGAAATCACTTTGGAAACCAGGTGCGTTGGAGGACCTAATCACCTGCTTGAAGGAGAATCGGCTGGAACTCGTTGCTCTTCGTTAAACTCGTAGCCTTAAAAATTAATATACGTTGCTCTACAGTGAAGATGACCTCGGTAACCTTGGAACTGGATTTCTTCTTGGGCCAAAGGTAAAGAAGTTCGTATCTGATGGTATTTATACCCGAACATGATGTTAGACTGGTGATTGGGGACTTTAATACTAAAACTGGCAGCAAGCAGGTCAACTTGTATGAAAACATAGGTTCGTACGCCCGACATGAAACTCCTAACGTAAATGGTGCGAACGATGTATGTACTTTGCTCACGATCTTGGAGTAGCCAGCACGTTCTTCCCTCCCAAACCGATATGTACATTTATCTAGGAACATGAACCTATGCTAGCGGAACTTCCTGTAGCCAAATTGCCCATGTGTTCGTTTCTAAAGGGCGGGCTCAGGATGTGCAGATTTGTACAGTACTCGACGCATGGAATGGACACTTTACTGCCCTCCTTGGCATTAATCATGCGTTACAGACTGTAGTTGGGTCACCTCAAATACAGACTGTGGAGATTTGTATCCATCCTATGAGGAATTCATTAAGGCTATGCAAAGATTAAAACGAAACCGCTCACCTGGGCTGGAGTGCATTAATTAAGTGTTCCACTTTGTGGAACTGTCTTTTCGACCTAATTCGATTAGTATGGTGAACAGAAGTTATGCCTGACGAATGGATGATGGCCGCGATATGCCACATCTTCAAGAAGAGAGACCGCTCGATCAGTCACTGATCAAGTCTTTTCGCTGCTTATAATTCTGTCTATATACTATGAGGCATCCATCCCCATACACAAGGTGCTGCTGGATATTGTAAGACAAGCCTATGATTCGATCAATCGAGAGAGTTTTTGGTCCGCCTTGGAATACCTAGTGATTCAAATGAAACTGGTACGAAGAATGCCAGTGACGCGGTTTCAATGCTGCATTAAAGTTGAGAACAGGCTATCGAGAAGTTTTTTAGTTAGCTCAGGTGTTTGGTAAGTAGATGCTCTGTCCTTATTCTCTTTAGTCTCATGTTGGAGTACATATTTCGTGAAACTGAAATACCCCAGCGCAACATCTTATATCGCCAGTCAAATCAGGTGCTTTCATATGCCGATGACATATGTGTGATTGGACTGAATAGTAACGGAGTGAAGAAAATACTGGATCCCCGTATAGAGTTTTCAGCTTCTGTTGGATTCCAGATCAATGCGTTTAAAACAGATACATGATCTCTGGGTATAGAGACAATAGCACATCAGATTTTTGTAGTGGCCATACTACAAGTTTGAGGGAGAGAGGAGGTTCAACTATTTCGGCTCTCTTAACACTCACGATAACAGTGTGAGTTTTAAAGTGCGACTGGCAACAGGTAGTCATGCTTTGTATCCTCTAAGATCACTGCTAAAATATAACACCCATCAAGTGCCGTGAAGCTGAAGCTTTATAAAGTTTTGAACAGGCCTGTTGTTATGTATGGATGTGAAAGTTGGACGGTGACGAACGAGCACGAGAGATGGCTCCTTATATTTGAAAGAAGGATCATGCGAGTGATTTATGGCCCAAAACGCGAAGTTAATGGTACATACCAAGTTCTGTACAATATCGAAAACAGAGATCTGATGAAGATCCCCGATATTGTACATGAAGTAAAATCTCATCGTGTACGCAGGCTCGGTCACGTTCTGTGTATGGATCCGGAATCTGAAAGGAGAGCCACCATATGGTAGGCACAGATGTCCTTGCCGGCGATGATTTCTCCTCGGTGTAGAGTAATGGCCTTTATTTTGATATAATTATAATCTGACAATAACCTAATAAAGAGCCAGAATATTAATATTTTAAATTTATTTATGGAATTTCTGAAATTTTGTTAAAATTTCCTAATGTACATACATATAATGCAGGCTTTTCTAGCAATCTACTCCAGTACAGATAAAGTTGTCGATGCTACAATTATGGGCTTCGAAGTCATCCGTTCTTTCACTATATGTGACTATTTTTATGAGGCTGCCTGAAAAAAATAGTGAAACAATATTTAAAATCAATTGGTTGCTTACAAAAAAAATAACAAAATGATTTGTCGAGACCTCAAACCTTTTCCAAAACGGTGTTTCCAAGCTTAAAGAAGTCTATCATTATGTCAAAGTCTTATTGATTACTGCTTTATGTGATTACAATATGCTTTTAATGTTTTCAAAAATGATTCAACCAATGAAAATTTACTCTTCGTGTGACGGCCAAAAAGACGCGTCTTAATTGAGTTTTGCTTCGGTCATCTAAAAGCCAGTCCTGCGTTTTAATTTAATTTGTTATAGAGAAATCAGTATTCGAATTGTTCCAAATGCTAATCAGAAATTTATTCAGAACAAGATAAATTAAAAAAAAAACATTATTTTGCTTCGGTATTTGAATATAAAGAACAAGAACACATTTGGTCTCTGTACTCTACATTGTGGAAATATCATAATTAAATTTCGGACATATATTATCTTTGTAGCGGTCAATGACGCTACTAAATATTAGCATTGGTTCCCAATTACAAAACCATAAAAAAACAAATCACACGAAACGGCCGCACGGTACTACACGATTAAAAACATATAATATTGTTCGGGTATCGCGCGTTTGGCAATTTGCAAATCGTGATTTTAATTCAATCAATTATTAGTAGTTACCAAATCTGCATCGGTGCAACACCACCAAAAATAAAAATAAAAATAAAATAATAATTACATAAAAAAAGTGAAGTTATAATATGTATATTAATCCTAACAAAAAATTAAATTAACATTTTGTAATTAGATATTATAAGTGAATATATGTACAATAAATTATTTACTGTGTAAATAAAAAATAATTATACATATAGTTTATGTGAATTACTTGTGTTATTATTACAAAAAATTAATGAAAATAACCGCACACCTAAGGCGCGTTATAGTGGTGACCTCAACAAGAACACATCTTTTATAATTTACACGCTTTGTAATTGGACATCTGGTACGGTTTACCGTGCCAGATTAAAGGTACGTACATATAACTGTTGATTACTCATATGATACGGCGTTTTACAAAAATATTTTAATTTTTTTGCCATTCAACGGGTTCAACAAAAACGTACCGATACCAGAGAGCATCTTTCTCCATTCCTGATTGACGGGATTTAATAAATATGAATGGAAATTGATCAATACCAGGAATCATTAATTACATGACGTCTGGAATAACAAAGCACATCCAATAAAACAACAGTGCATATTACGGAGTCCATATCACAAGTTAAGTACAACGGAAGTACATATTACGGAGTACGTATTACATACAACGGAATATATCCATCCAGAAGAACAACAACAAGATAATACGCAAGTTACGAACAATATTTTATTATTTTTATTTTTTTAATTATATGACACTTTCTTATATAAAATCATTTGGATTCATATTTTTCGATTTCACTTCTTATTGTCATTATTTGATATTGATAATACATATGTGTGTACATTTATACATATATTTTTTTGGTGGAAAATAATTTTTCTCTATATTTACATTTTTATTTTGAATTGAATTATTTTACGTACATTTATTTCCATTAAACAAGTTAACGATTTACTGAAAAATCTAAATTACAAATACACATAGTATTTATAATTTTCAAATTTATTATTTTTTTTCTTTCGATTAATACATATACGAATATTGAATTATTTTTGATTGGGTTTTTCCTGTGCCGTTCTCGTGTCTCAAATTGGTATTATAGCGTTCTACACTGCAATAACTTTATTTCTCACATAAATTGGAATTTGAGAAGATTTCGTATTGTAAACTACTTATAGACCGTTTAACAATATTGTTTATAAGCGGTATATAAATTTAAACGCATAGGTTTTTATTTTATAATATAATAAAATCAAATAGATCGCCTAAAAATGGGAAACGACGAAGATAAAAAAAAAACCGAACCAACAGAACATACAAACACTCCAATGATCATTGACAATACACAACTACCGGGTCCTTCCCATGAAAGTACCAGGATGGAAGCAATACAACAGGTGCGATTGCCACTGTTTTGGCCGAAGAACCCAACAACATGGTTCTTGCAAATTGAGGCACAGTTTGCAATAAATGGCATAAAATCAGACCAATCAAAATACAGTCATACAGTAGCATCACTCACGCCAGATGCGTGCGACACGGTGATGGACCTGCTGAGCAGTCCACCAGATACAAACAAATTTACAACCCTAAAAGCTGCATTGATCGATCGTCACTCTCTATCAGAGATAAAACGATTCGAACAATTACTCGATCAGACGGACATTGGTGACCGTAAACCATCAGCAGATTATAGGCATTTAAAGCATTTAGCTGGTACAAAATACAGCGACGAACTCGTCCTCACACTGTGGCTACGTCGCCTGCCAAGCCAAGTCCACGTCGCGGTACTTCCTTTTAAGACCGGTCCCCTAAACGCACTAATTAATTTAGCGGATACAATGTATGAGGCAACACAAAACCAACCTAACATTAATACTGTTGCTCGCATGTCCAGACCACGTAATGTACAGGACAGATTAAACAGACAATCTACATCTTTGAACAAAACACTCGATGAACGCATTGCTCATTTAGAGTCGATGATGGCACGGCTGGCGAGCAGAGATCGCTACCAAAATAGCAATCGCAATAGGTCTAGATCGAACTCCCTACGTAAATATATCCGTAGCAGCTCTACAAATAAGTCAAAAACGCGCTCTGATACTTGCTGGTACCACCAGTCGTACGGAGAGAACGCACGTAAATGCTTACCTTGGTGTAACTTTAAAAGGCAAATTTCCAATAAAATGGACACCTTGCCAACTCCAACTTCACCACGAAAAAACGAATAGATCATGTTATCGCAGCGGCAGATAGCATAAATCTTAATAGAAATCGCCGACTGTTCATTCATGATGCAAACAATAATATTAAATTTTTAATAGACACGGGAGCAGATCTTTCAGTGATCCCTTTTTTAAGGCGCTATCACACAAATTATGTCAAAACAGATCTGATTCTCTCAGCAGCAAACGGCACAATTATAAACACCTACGGATCAAAATTGCTCCAGGTGAACATTGGACTACGTCGAACATTCACACACGCATTCATTCTTGCAGATGTGAATCGTTCAATAATTGGTGCCGATTTCCTAACAAAATTTGGTCTTTTAGTCGATTTAAGAAATCGTAAGCTTATTGATCCAGCGACTCAGCTGTCAATATATGCAACAATGGTGCAGGTTAATACACCAACACCAATACATTTCTCAATCGACAACGGCTACGGCACTCTGCTTAAGAAGTTTCCACTTCTCACAGCAGAGCCGAATTACAAACTACCGGTCCGACACAACGTGGTTCATCACATCGTCACGGAAGGCCACCTTCCAGTGTCGAGGCCACGTAGGTTAGATCCGGTGCGCCACAAAGCTGCACAAGCAGAATTCCAACACATGGTGGAATTACGAATTTGTCGAACATCGACATCTTCCGTCTCTTGTCCACTACACATGGTCAAGAAAAAAGATCACGATTGGAGACCATGTGGGGACTATCGGCGTTTAAACACGGTTACAATACCGGATCGCTACCCGATACCCCACATTCAAAACTTCTCCATGCACTTGCATGGCTGCAAAGTTTTCTCCAAACTTGATCTCATCAGAGGTTATCACCACATTCCCGTGGCACCTGAAGACGTTTTCAAAACGGCAATCACCACACCATTTGGCCTCTTCGAATACACTCGAATGCCATTTGGATTACGCAATGCCGCGCAAACGTTTCAGCGCTTCATGAACGAAGTCGTTCGAGATCTCGACTTCGTTTTCGTCTACATAGACGACATTCTTGTAGCATCTCAAACTGAGGAACAACACAAACTCCACCTGGAAACGCTATTCCAACGACTTGTCGAGTTTGATGTTCACATCAAGAGTTCAAAATGCGTCTTCGGCGCAACCACTCTTGATTTCCTCAGCCACAAGATTACACCTAATGGTATTCTGCCTTCACAAGAACGAATTAATGCCATTAGGGAATTCCCAGCTCCTACTTCAATCAAAAGTATTCAGCGATTTATCGGCATGGTAAACTACTACCACCGATTCATACCAAAGCTCGCTGAAATACTCAACCCAATTCACAGCCACCTGGCAGTACTTCTACGTAAGCCCAAAACCGCCAAGAACTTCTCTTGGCCTGACGAATGTCAACACGCATTCACGTCACTCAAGGCTGAATTGGCACGCACAACACTCTTGTCTCATCCACTGAGCGACTCAAAGCTCAGCATAACTACTGATGCATCAAACACTGCTGTCGGAGCAGTCATGCAACAGTACAACGACAAGTGTTGGGAGCCCCTGGGATTCTTCTCAATGAAGCTCTCGGATGCCGAAAAGAAATACTCTGCATTCGATCGGGAATTACTCGCAATATATCTAGCAATCAAACACTTCAGATATTTTGTCGAGGGTCGGGACTTCACAATTTACACCGACCACAAGCCTCTCACTCGAGCAATTCAGTCTAAAACTGAACGCAATCCAAGGCAAGCACGCCACTTGGATTATATTAGTCAATTTACCACGGACATCCAGCATGTTCAAGGTACCGAAAACGTTGTCGCGGATACACTTTCGCGCACAACAGCAAACGAAACGGCCACAGTCGAGACTCACTTCGACTGCAACAAGATCGCACAAGCGCAAAAAGCAGACTTAGAACTTCAGAAATTACTTTCTGGTTCCACACGTCACACTAGTTCATCACTGAAACTAGAGCTTTTCAAATTACCTGGCCTCGAAATCACCTGCGAAACATCTACAGGCGCCAATCGCCCGTACATCGCAGAGTCACTACGTCGAACCATCTTCGACACCCTACACGGTATCTCACATCCTGGTGTTCGCGCAACTCGTAAATTGATTACTGCTCGCTACTTTTGGCCCAGCATAAATAAAGACGTGACCCATTGGGCACAATCATGTTTATCCTGCCAAAAATCAAAAGTCCAACGGCACACAAAAACGCCACATGGACAATTCGAAATTCCACCTGGTCGATTTGAACACATTCATTTGGATATCGTAGGACCACTTCCTCCATCCAATGGATATACTTATCTACTCACCTGTATCGATCGTTTCACTCGATGGCCAGAAGCATACTGCATGACCGACATGTCTGCAGCAACCATTGCCACCACATTCATACAAAACTACGTATCACGATTTGGCGTTCCACTTGACATCACAACTGATCAAGGAACCCAATTCGAGTCGAAGCTTTTCTTGGAGTTAACGAAACTCCTCGGCTCGCATCGGATACGTACAACGGCTTACCATCCGCAAGCCAATGGCATGGTCGAACGCTTCCACCGACAGCTCAAAGCTGCTCTCAAGGCCCGAAGCAACACCATACACTGGAGTTCCGAAGTACCAATCGTTCTACTTGGTATTCGAGCAACGGTTAAAGAAGATCTGAAGTGCTCACCAGCTGAGATGGTTTATGGACAAACCATCAAGCTACCCGGTGAGTTCTTCATCGAAAATCCTCTACCGTCTCCACCCACAACTGACACAGTCATCGACCAACTGCGCACCACCATGCAAAATCTCATCCCTACTACAACAAGACAAACGAAGCAAGACAACATATTCGTTCCAAAATCGTTAAACAATTGCGATTACGTCTTTGTCAGGGTTGATAAAGTTCGTACTGGATTACAAACTCCATACGATGGGCCATACAAGGTTATTCGACGTTTACGAAAACACTTTGTCATATTAATCAAAGATAAGCAACATTCTATATCTATTGATAGACTCAAACCGGCTTACGGAATCTTGTGCTTTAGTGACAAATCATCTTCACGAGCACACAAGACCGTACGCATTACAATATAGATCATCAATATAAAATCTCAACAATTTAGTAGTCAACCTTGGAATCACAGAATTTATCTTCTGATTCCACAAATCACACTAACAGGTAACAAGATGCTAGAGCACTTCTCACCATACTCACATAAACCTAAGTTAAGGGGACTTATCTTGAAGGAGGGTGATGTAGCGGTCAATGACGCTACTAAATATTAGCATTGGTTCCCAATTACAAAACCATAAAAAAACAAATCACACGAAACGGCCGCACGGTACTACACGATTAAAAACATATAATATTGTTCGGGTATCGCGCGTTTGGCAATTTGCAAATCGTGATTTTAATTCAATCAATTATTAGTAGTTACCAAATCTGCATCGGTGCAACACCACCAAAAATAAAAATAAAAATAAAATAATAATTACATAAAAAAAGTGAAGTTATAATATGTATATTAATCCTAACAAAAAATTAAATTAACATTTTGTAATTAGATATTATAAGTGAATATATGTACAATAAATTATTTACTGTGTAAATAAAAAATAATTATACATATAGTTTATGTGAATTACTTGTGTTATTATTACAAAAAATTAATGAAAATAACCGCACACCTAAGGCGCGTTATATCTTCTTGAATTCAAAGCACAACGCGTATATCTTTAAAGCAAGGATGATTAATTTGAAATTTAATTATTTTAACAATGTCAAACGTGATGTTCAACAATTTTTGAATTTATGAAAATTGCAATGTTTCATTAAAAAACATTAAAATTGGATCAATTATGATCGCACGGTTTATTATTAATACATAATAATTCGTACATGAATATTAATTAAGGTCACGTCATCATCATCATCATGTTTCTTTAGCATGTACATAAAATATGTTATTTTATAACATAATCATAATAATATTCAAAATGACGAAGAAAAAACACGAAAATCATCTTCAAAGCAAACCATTTCCAAATAAATAATTATGAAGCCAACCAACAAAAAAATAAAAAAAGAAAAGAAAAACAGAACCGACTACTCGTAAGAGAAGTATCAGACATGCGTCAAATAATGCCGGCAAAATATCCAGCAACAATAAAATTTCGCATTTTTATGTTGATGTTTTGTGTGTTGTGTGTATCATGCTCATAACGATATGTGTGTTTCTACACAATCAGATTCTTAATAAAACCGCGAATTCGCATATATCCATAATCCATCAGTGGAATGAAAATTGGAATTTTGTGTTTAGAGATATGCGAATTTTTTTCTGTTTGAATGTACATAAATATGAGTATGTAAAGTAAAAGACGAATATTGATTTTTTTTACTACCATCTAAATTACTTTAAACACTTAGAAGTATTTTGTCGTCGTTTAAACGAATATATAGATGCATGTTACTTGAATATTATTACAGCTGCCCTAGATTGCATGATTCAACTAATTATTTGAAGTTTGCATGCACACATTTAAATTCAACGTACAATATATATTTGTTTTACCTTCACTGTTCAAAGGTCTAAGTTCGGCTGTATACACATTGTATTTTGTATACAATTTACTGTACAAACAATAATTATTCATCGCAAATTTATATCTATTTATATCATCTCCAAAATACAATTTTCCCACCCAAAAAAAAAAAAACAAAACATAGAAATGGGGAAATATTTGTGAAGAGAAAGCCGCATTCATTTTCCATCTGTTTTCCCAAAAACTAAATTGTATTCAGACTATTTGTTTCAATTATTCATGCTTCAATATTTCGGTGAACTGGAAAACTATATGCTGAAGAACTAAAAAATTTTCAACAAAGCACATATTTTCCTAGTGTTTTCCGCCGGAATTTATATATTTTTTCGCATTAGTTTTGAGGAGAAATTTTCTGCCATAGTACATATTCTATATTTGAAACGTTTGTAGGTTTGTGCACATGCCGGAAATTCGGGGGAAATATATGTATATATGAATAAAACTAAAATGCAAAGGTCATTGACCGAATTTTCTGTATTTTATTCTTATTTTTATGTGTAATGTGGGTGTGTGTGTGCGTGTATATATTTGTTTGTTTGTGTATATACGCTCTGTATCATTTTTATGTGAGTTACCGTGTTAAATCGTATTTTTGAGTTGTGTCGTTTGTGTGCTCTACTTTCGAAAATTTCGATCGATTTTCGAGTATTTTTTTTTAATACTCGTAGTGAATAAAATCAAATTATGTAGTATTTGATTTGGTTGCGGATTTCGCGCTATATTTGGAATTTTAACATAAATATTATTGACACGGAATATTCAATATGGTATGGGCAGGGTTTCCACCACAGGAGAGTTTTAAATGGTTTACATAGATATATGTACTAATTACAAATTCAACAATTGAGACATATAAATTAAACAATATATGTATATGGCTAAACCTGTTTATACACTTACGAGTACATATAAAATATATAAATTTAGTTGATTTTCTAGGCTTGAGGTCTTTCCAAATAGTGTCAATCGATTGACGAACTATAATACTTTCCATTTCTCATAACATCTGGAACGCAGATATCTTATTTCTCATTCATTATTTTCGCTCCATATAGGGTGTTGAGAGTATGTATATATGTGAAGGATTGAAAGCTTGCGTACAAAAATGCTTCGTAGAATATTTGGGAATTATAATTAATTTGCATCTAGGATCTTGAAAATTGGAAACTAACGAATGATAATGAAAACTGAATTATTAAATAAATATTTAAAATTATGTATTGGATTCTATAGAAATTCCTGTATCAAAATTTGAAAAATTAATAATTCATCAATAATTAATGATTAGTAATTTGAGAATTTATAAGAACTATCAAATTCTTATTTGCAATTTAAGAAGAGCAACTTAAATTTAACAATTTTGGATTTTATGCATAATATAGACCATAAATATTGCCAGTGTAGGTTTCAAGCATATACGCTATTGAACATTTCTGTTTCGTTTTTTGTTTGTTTGTTTATATGGTGGTTTATTGAACCTTGCAGAGCATAGTTTATTTTACTCCTTTTGTAGGCAAGATTATAGCAAAATCATAATAATACTATTTTTACTGACACAACAGTTGTTAAAGGTCCTAATTGGCCCATTACTGTCTCTCCAGCTTCGATCATGAACTTGTATTTCGAACTGTCCTAGACAACCTGAAGCAGCAAAGTCTTTCTCTACACCGTGGGGCCATCGTTAAACACCTGCTAGGTGTTAAGATTTTAGTCGTGTTTGTAGAAGAAACAAATCACGCTTCCCTCAAACGAGTAGTGGAGTCCAACAGAAGTTGAAAGCTTCGCAAGCGGATCAAGTGTTTCCTTCATTCTTTTCAGTCCAATCACGAATATGTCATCTGTCAACTCTCTAGATTGATAGATGTAATTTTCCTTGATAGTCACCAGCTAACACTCAGCTAGAGGGCTGATTCTATCCAGTATAATGTAGGACAGTAACTTGTATGCTGTGCAAAAGTAAGCTATACCGCGATAATTCTCACACTTCAAACGGTCTCTCTTCTTGAAGAAGGGGCATATCGGGGCCACTTTCAATTTGTTCGGCATAACTTCGGTTCGCCATACTAATAGAATAAGGTCGAAAATGCAGTTCCACAAAGTATTATTCATTTTAATCTCAGCATGGCTCCAGTGAATTCCTCATGGGATATTCAATTCTAATCTTCGCAGTCTGTATTTGAGATAACCCATTTACAGTTTGTGACACACGATGACCACCAATCAGGTCAGTTATGCATAGACTCCATGAGTACTGCGTCGATGTTGACGCGGAGGTTTCCATCCTGGTTCCGAATGGCGGTTGACGTAGTCCTGAAAGTATGCTGCAAGCCAGTCATTTTCTTAATGAAATTTTTTATTTATTTATTTATTTTATTTATTTTTATCTTCTCTTTTTTGATTTATTACATATAGGATTAAAACTGAGATATAAAAAGTATTTAAATATTTTAAAATAAAAATTACACAATATAACAAGCTTATGATTTAAATACAAATATTATGACATGTTGTGTTGAAATCATCTTATCAGTTTCTTATCGGGTAAAACTTATGTTTCTATATGCTTAAAAAATTAAAGAGAATTAGGAAATATCTGTGATCACAAAGGATCAGAATCGATATTACCATCGAGAGTAATTTACTAAAATTAAAGTAGCAGTGGGGAAGTTTCTATAAAAAACAATTTAAAAATACAATTCTAAAATCGACAGAATTTAAAATAACTCAGTTTTGAAGTTAATCGTGGTTTGCAACATATCGTTCTCATTATAAAATTTTGTGCAACTATTAGGGCCTTCAAATTGGAATAGTAAATTCCACCCCAACAAGTTAAGCCATACTGAAGTTTTGACTGCACAATGCCAAAATACACTGATCTAAGTACGGGTTCAGGACAAATATCACGTAGAAGGTATAATTTTCTATTATATGCTAACAAATAATTTTGTAACGACTTAACATGACTCTTAAAACTAAAACGCTTATCGATCGTGACTCCTAAGTATTTGAACGACTCAACTACATCTAAAACTTTACAATAGTCTGAACATGTATCACTATTATTTAAACAGTCTGAGGAATGATATACAACATCAGTTGGATTAGACACGACTCCAGATAATTTAATATATAGAATATTCGTTTTAGAATTGAGAACCATGTAGTGTAGGTCAAACCAGCGTCTCAGAATTCGAAGATCGTTATTAATCTTCTGGACATTAGTATCATTATCCCTGGAGCTATATACCATCCCTACATCATCAGCAAAGCCAACTGAATACCCATGTAACTTTAGTTCGATAAAAGAATTCATATAGATCAAGAATAAGATAGGTCCTAAGACTGATCCTTGTGGCACTCCACACTTAATTTTTCTAAATTTGCCAATACAATTCCCAATTTTTACCACCTGCTGTTTATCAGAAAGGTACGACAGAAACCATTCGTTTGCAATGCCGCGTATCCCTGCTTTATCTAGCTTCAATAATAATAAATTATGATCAACAGTGTCGAACGCTTTTGTAACATCTATAAAATTTACTGCAGCAGATTCATCGTTATTTAAAGAAAATATAATTTTGTTTGTGAGCTCTAGCAGAGCATCTTCAGTACTTTTACCAACTCTGAAACCAAATTGGCTATTAGAAAAAAATTTAATTTTGCCAAAAAGGAAGGTAATCTTTTCTTAATTATTTTTTCAAATAGTTTAGAGAAAACGGAAAGCAGAGAAATTGGTCGATAGTTACCCAAACTAAGTGTATCTCCCTTTTTATGTAGTGGTATAACCACAGCTTTCTTTAAGACTTCAGGAAAAACACTGGTTGACATACTAAGATTAAAAATATAACTAAGAACAGATGAAATAAGCGGCCCAACATATTTGATCAGAGAGTTACTTATTTTATCATATCCGCATGCTAATGAATTATTTAACGAATTAATGGTATCAAGTACCTCACAGCTGTCAGTTGGATTAAAGAAAAAAGTTTTGTCTTGCGTCTTTTTGAATAAATACTGGGATTCTTCTAATGCCACTGGATTTGCACACATAATAGTATCTTTAAGATCTTCATCAATGTTGGCAAAATATTTATTAAATTCATTTGCAATATTTACTTCATCGTTTAGAATATTATTATTCTGAGTTCGCGTAGAAATACGCGAACTGCGCTCATTGCTGAGTTGTTGTACCTCGGCTTTCCACCATTTTCACTTCTTCCGTCTACAAATCCACATAACTGCCCTACTAGCAGGAGCTCTTAACGCTCCTTGGGTTTCTCGCGATTGAGCGACGTAGAGTTCACACAGTCCGACTGGCAATTAGCTTCCTCAATGTTCTCGCTGACAAGATCCTGGTAAGTATGAATCCATGTTTTTAAATTTATTTGTTTGTGTGGGAAGAATATGCAAGAAATCCAGCTCCAAGATTTCTGAGGTCCTCTCCACTGTAGAGCAACATATCGCTCTGTGACACATTGTCTCCACTTTTAGGCCACCAAGTTACTTGCAGAGCTTCTTACCAGTTTCTTACAGTGTTTTTCGTGTGTTTTACTACGTCAGTATTGGTAAGGTCGACTAAAATTTATTAATGAAATTTTATTTTTTTATAGAATTTCGTAAAGAAAAAAAAAAAAAATATTCGGTCTAAATTTTAATCGACTTTAGCACTCATAAACTTAAATACAAAAATATGGTTTTGCAAAAGTGGTAGACAATGCACATTCCAATATTTGTTGGATGTCGGTGGATTTCTGGTTTTATAATTTTTTTCTTAGATGGTGAAATGGTGTGGAATTACTTAAGTATGAAATATTGAATTCACGAATTTAGACAGATAATTTTAGAATAATGAACTTTTAAAATTTAAGATTTCCAGAATTTAGAAATTTATTAACGGAATTGTGATATTCCAGAATTAAGAAATATGCTTTAACAATTTCAAAATTTCAATATTTGGAAATATTAAAATTTATTAGTTGAATATGTGTAAGAAATATCGAGTTTAGACAGTTAATAATTTCAAAATATAGGAAATTATATGTTAACTAGCTTTGGCATTTTGGAATTATTTTTCAAAATTAACGAAATCGACTTCAATTCAGTTTTCAAAATTCAGCTAAAAACAAAAAGTTTATTTGATTTCAAGTAGACATTATTTGGAATTAAAAATATTAAAATTTTGTAATTTCGGATTAAAATTTAGTTATAACTATGATTTTATTTTGAATTGATAGTTTTTGTAAATCTAATCAAATAATTGGGTGTAAACCAAATTGTATGTAAAGTAAATATGTTTTTCTAATTTATGTAATATTTAAAAAAAAACAAATTCTAGATTATAAAATCTACTCAAACTGTAAATATAAATTTTATTTCAAATTAATTTAAATTACAAAAGCTTATATTACGTTTGGATCACGAGGTCTCACAAGTCACAATCCATATACATATAAATAATATTTGAATTTGATTAGAACTAGAACTGAGCATAATTTGATTGAAAAAGTTGGAATAAGTTTGATTGGCGATCAAAATAATATTACAATGATTAAATTTTAGTCAAACTTTAATCATAGTTTATCAAATAATTTTGTCGAACATATTTTAGAGTAATTTTAAATGAAATTAGAGAATGATTTTCGAAGCAATGCTATTATTTGATTAGATGTTGAGTTTAAATATGAATTAAATTTAGTTTTAGGAAATTGAAATTTGTTTGGGATCGATTTTGTGAGCTCGTGTTGTTAAAGGTAGTGTTAGATTTTCCTAGTGGTAAATTCAACAATCAAAAGATTTAAAATTTGATAATTCGAGTTGAAATTTTTAATAGTAAAATAGAACAACCCGGGCAACTTCGGCAAAATTTGCTTAGATCCAAAATTTCAAAATTTGCTTTTATCCAAAAATTTCGCATTCATTAACAATACAAATTGAAATTTCAGAATAATATGTATTACAAATGGAAAATCGTTTACAAATTATTCGTTTTACTACAAGGCAATTGGTTAAAAACTTCTAAATATTAAAAATTTCGTAAAACTTGACTAAAATTTCATTCTATATCTACAACCTCTGCAGCGTTGAGTCGTGATAACAGATGTCATAAATAATAGATTCTTTTTTTTTATATAAAACATAACTATTTTTCGATTATCTTTTTATTTAGTGTTTTACAAAAATTTAAAGTTTATTTTTTTTTTAAGTTAAATTTTATCTATTTGAGAAGATTTTTTAAATAATAATTCGAGTGCTACTTTTTACTCAATGCTGTGTATGTGTTTTCAGTACGCTTTGATTGCTGTGAGTTTTTTTTCTCGGTGGTTTGAACTTGTCTGCCAGTCAAGTTTAAATTTATGGGCTCCGCTGTGTCCGACGTGGAGTTTTAACACCTCAACACTCTAAGTATCGGTGGTTTCAACTCCTAATTAACGTCGGGTTTTGAGGAGGCCCTGCTTGATTCGGATGCTGAGGTGACCTTTGATTTAATTCATGAATGTTGCTCAGCGGGCGTTGCAGCTGTGCTTATCTCTCTTGAATCTTCATACTTAGTCGGACACTTGTGGTAGCATCAGTGTATCTGCCTTACGATTCGGTCTCACCTTCTCCCTCGGAGGAGTTTATCAAGCTTGTTTCGTGGAGCAGGGTAAATTATTTACCTTTAGTGGTAGGATGCGATGCTAATGCTCATTACACGTTATGGGGTAGCACGAATATTAATGATAGGTGTTTATCTCTACTTAATTACTTGAGCACATCTGAGCTTGAAATCTTTAACACAGGCTGTGAGCCTACCTTTATCAATTCAGTAAGAAGGGAAGTGATTGACATTAGTTTGTGCTCCACGTCGATTATCGATTTGATCTTTAATTGGAGGGTTACCAATGACGTTCTCACCTCCGACCATAGGTGGATCCCGTTTAATTTAAATCATAGAAGACCTACTCTTAAACCTTATCGTAACAAGAAGCTTACCAACTGGGAGTTATTCTCTCTTGAGTTGGAACCTCCGCTGGTTTTGTTGGGTGAGATATGTTCGACTGACCCTGATAGCCTCATCCTTGTCGCATGCAATCTCGTCAGCCTTCGAAAAATTTTGTCCTCTTATTACCAACCAAAAATTTCAGAATAAGCCTTTTAAGACTGCTAGAAAACTCAAAAACAAAGCCAAAGGTTTTAACCTTCAGGTTGATTGGGATAACTTTGGCAGCTCAAAAAGAATATCATGAGATCCGCTTGCAGGACTTCTTGGATTAGCTTCTGCGAAGAAATTAATAGTATCTCTGGGATCACCAGACTTAATAGGTCCTTGGTTAGAAATGATTCCTGCACCGACTCGATGTGCTGCGACTTCCTGATGGAAGAATAACCTCTTCTAGGAAGGAAATTGTCGAACTACTACTTTCTGTGCATTTCCCCGGGTGCAATGTTGTCAATCATGATTAGGTTGCTGACGCTCAGCCCAATGGTACTGATTATTCATCCGACTGGGACTTAGCCTGTAGGCTGGTCACTCTCAACACCTTGCGCTGGAACGTTTTCTCCGTCTCACCTTCTAAATCAGGTTGTACAGATGGAGTTTTTCCTGCTGAATTACATCATGGGTCTCCCCTAATTCAGGAACATTTACTTCGACTCTGTCAAGCGTGCTTTGCGTTTGGATATGTTCCACAGTCCTGGGGCCGGAGTAGAGTTGTGTTCATCCCGAAAGCTGGGAAGACGGATTATACTGATCCCAAGGTATTTCGCCCTATTAGTCTTTCTTCAACTTTTCTCAAAACTCTGGAAAGAATTATTGACAGATATATTAGGGATCATCACTTATATGTCATCCCTGCACTCATAGCACTCAACATACTTACAGAGTTGGGAGATGAAGTGAAACTGCGCTGCATATGAACTTGTTACGAGGATTGAAAGATCGCTTAGTATTAAAGAGTTTCTTATGGGCAATTTTCTCGATATTACGGGTGCCTTTGATAGTACTTCTTTCGCTTCCATCACTGAAGCCTTCTCAGTTTTTGGAATTGACCAAATCATTGTTACTTGGATTGGATCTTTGCTGAGGTCACGTATTGCTGTGGCCAAGCTGGACTCCATTCCATTTCGGTTAATGTTACAAAAGGTTGCCCCCAGGGAGGTGTCCTGTCATCTCTCCTTAATTATTGAAGAATTACTTGTAAAACTACAGCAGTCTGACTTCACTGCTCAGAGTTATGCTGATGACGTAGTCGTTCTGGTTCAGGGTAAATACCTCAATGTACTATCAGACTTAACACAACGAGCTCTCCAAGTTGTAGAAATGTGGTGTCTAGAGAAGGGATTGTACGTTAATGCATCGAAAACTAGTCTGATAGTCTTCACCAGACGTAGGAATGCTGTCTGCTCCCTTCTCTTTTTGGAGAAAAGATCGCTAGATCCGACAGAGTAAAGCTTAATAGCTTACAAGAAGCTTAATAGCATACAATATATGGCTTGTCGAGCTATTACGGGTGCTATGTCCTCGTCTTCTATACTTGCTTTGCAGGCAATTTTATTTCTGCCTCCACTGCAGTAGGTCATACTATAGGCACAGCATGCTCTTTTGGCCTGATCACAGGGCATAGACTAATCTACAATTTATTCAGTTCATATATACCAGAAATTAATATGGTTAATGACAAATTGTTGCCAGAATTCTGCATCGATATCTCTTTCTCGTTGGTTTATCCAGCAAGGGACTCGCGCGGTTGTCTCATGAATTCATGTCGCTCGTGTTTTCGCTGACGGCTCTCACTCTAATTTTGGTACAGGTTTCTGAACCTATTGTCCTGCACATGACCTACTATCATGTGGGAGCCTAGGCCGGAACTGCACGGTATTCCAAGCAGAGCGTTTGTTTCTTCTGATTGATGACATTATTCTATGCAGTGATAGTAAATCCGTGCTCAATTCATTACGAAATCCTATGATCACTTCCAAACTGGTCAAGGACTGTAAACATTTTTTAAGGTTCTTTGCTCTAATAATTGTGTCAGGGTTATGTGGGTTCCGGCTCAATGTGGTATTGAAGCAGGCTCAATTATGAATTTTATTTGACCTGAACCGGCAGTGCTCCTAACCCTTAATTGTGGTAAGAAAACTATTAACAACTAAATGCTTTTGCAGGCTAATCGTAATTGGCTAGCTTCCACTACATGCCGAGTGGCTAAGTACTTTATTTGTAAACCTTATCTGAGGCTCATAAAGTTTGCTCTATTTTCTAAGAAAGACCAACTGAGAGTTCTGACCGGTCATGGTCGTTTTAAATGGTCTCTTATGGCATTGAGAGCGGAACCTGCTTGGTTTCCAGCCAACTTATATAAAAGGATACTAGCCAAACTTTTGAAAAAATTGAGTATATACGAATCGACATTTCAGAATTATGTAGGTACATTGGTCGTTTCTACAATTGTTTTTGGTTCGTTTGTGCTATTAAAATTGGAATAAATGATGTGTTCGATTTGAGATGAGTGAAGAGGTATATTTGGCATTCCAAACACTTTTATGAGCTTGGACTTTTTTATATTTATGGTATAAATTCACAAATTAAGGAAAATATGATAACCATCTTGAATATTTAGAAATTATTTTTAAAATTAGGTAGATTTTTGGATTAACAATAATTGAGGAAGAATTGGAAATTTAAGAGTTCTTAATTTTTAAAATAGTTTAGAAACTTTATTTACGTAAATTCAGAATATTAGGAAGCGGAGATATTAAAAATTTCAGAGTTAAAGAATTTATAACTTTGAGAATTTAATAATAGGAACTAAGAAACTTAAACAGAACACAGTTCTTCTGTAAATTTTTCATGCTACAAGAAGACATCTTTTCAAATTAAATAAAGCCCTGCACGACAGAAACGTAACCAATATTATTATTGTATCACAATAACAACAATTTTTGGTTGTCTTATCATCCTATTTGTTAAAAATGAAATACGTACATATTTTTCTCTAACAATGGAATTCCTCGCCGGAAATCAATTAAATCGTGCACAAATAAATCGATCCCATCTATATATTACAAAGCACAATATGCAACGTCAACACAATTTTTCGCCTCAATTATTTATATATTTTTATTACCGATATACCTTCAAACCATATACATATTTTGATTCAACAAATGCAATATTATTGTCACAACAATTTTCTAAAACGTGTATATATGTATGTACGTAACAACAACACGCGAAAACCCAAATAAATCACCAACACCTACAAACATATCTACCCTGTGCTTTCAAACCAAAACAACAACCAATCCCTACGAGTCTATGTTTTTTCCCCTCCATTTTACTATAATAAACGCAAACATATAAGAGCGAACGAGAATACAAATTATCTCTAAATTTTCCACCGCACTCTCTCATTCGCATGCGAGCTTTTTTTTTAATTTTCCATATATACAATTTTTCGATGTTTTCCACATAATAATTCAGTCGTAATCAATTTAATATACCGAAAAGTTGTTTTCTTCCGAAGCTTTTCCCATTTTGGAAAAAATTAAAGAATTGTTTTAAATAAATAATAAATTTTATATTTTTGTTCCGAAAAGAAAATTTCTTTCGTTTTTCTAGCTTATTTATTGTACACGATAAAAAGCTTTGTGCGGTTTAAATTTAAATGTGAGTCACAAAATTTTTAAGGTGTGCGCTCTCTATAAACATACATATATACATATATATTTGTGTACGGGAAAGTGTTTATATTATATTTCAAAGTGATTTTTACTCAAATATTTTATTTTATTGGTGTTTCGATGGTGAAAATTCTTTAAAATTTTGTGGAAATACAAAATATAAAAAAGTTTTGATTATATAGTTATTTATTTTTTGTTGGTGTTGATTAGATAGCAAAAAATTAAATTATCCAGTTTTTGGTGCCAAAATATTAAATGTATTAAAGTTGTGTGATTTACAAAAAAAAAATTTAAATTTATCGTGCTTTTTCGAATTTCAAATACATAAAAGGATATACAAACAAACAAAAATATAAAAAAAAAGTTCAACATACATTTTTAATATTGAAATTAAAAGCTTTCGATAAACAAAATAATCAACAAGCATTGGAACGGGAAGAATAAGGCGTAAAAGGTAGGAATATTCTATTCCGATAAACTTTAATGTACATATGTATATAATCGTACCTATATAAAGAAAACATCAATGATTTATTAGAGCATGTAATTATGATTGGCTTTATATACAACATAAACAGCATAAAAATATGTATTTAAAAAAAAAAATCAAATCGATTTTTTTTTAAATTTTACTGTCTCCAGATAATATGGTGTGGTGGTGCCATAGGGAATTACGTATTTGTATGCAAAAGAATATATGAATAACTAAAGCGATTTTAATTATACGTACATGGATGTGGAGTTTTCATTTGTGTGTTTACGCTTTTCACTGACATTTTACTTGTGTTTACACATTTTACACATCAGTGTGTTTCCTAAAGTGTTTTTTTATGTCCGCCGGATATATTTTATAGGTATAGATCAAGGTGAGATATAAATAAAATAAATTGTAGTTAAATACTACAGCCATGATAATATACGATCAAACTAAAAGCTGCGACTTTATACAATAAATACCAACAAGATTAAGAATTTAATTTAATTGAAGGGTATTTACATTTCAAGCATATAAATATATTAACCGATGCGACAAAACTGCATCGAAAGCCGAGATTAGCTTGAAAACAGTACATTCCCAACCAAAGCCACGTCTTTGAAAATATTTATAAGTATATTCTTTGCACAAATTGCTCAGATGTAAGATCCTTTTCTGCATTGAAAAGAATTAAAAATGATCTTCGTTCATCTTTAGGACAGGGCAAGCTCAATAATTTAACATTCTTGCCACAGAATTGAAAATATTGGACTCAAATAATCGCTTTCAAAGAAAAGTTTTACTACTGAATAATTTATATATATTCGTGATTAAAATTGTTTTGCATTTGAAATTCTTTTTAAAATAAAACTTTTATATCTAAGAGCATTTTAAATGGACCAAATGCTTTTTAATTTAATATTCAGCAATCATAAAGCTTCATTAGTATGGTTTTATTACGCCTACAAAACCAAATCTGAAATAGCATCTACTAAAACCTAATTTTACCATTAAACACGGCTTTCCAAAATTTATCCACATTAAAAGCTTTTAACAATTTCGAAAAAATTAATATTCATTAAATCAAAGATTTCTGAGCAGGGATGAGCAAGGTAGATTACGCCATGTAATCTAGGCGATTGTCGACACGTAGAGTATTACATTATAGATTACGTGGCAATAGTTTTTATCAACGTCGACAATTAACAATTGAAATTACAAATAGAAGACTGTAGCTTCAATACAATCGAACATTTTTATAAGAAAAATGACCTGTTTATGGTCTTTGATTGCCAGATTTTAAAGATATTCGTTATAAGTAATAACGAGCTTCCCAAAATAAAATCATTTTACCTAGATTTTTATAGTTCCTCGGGGTTCCGGACTTCTATATAAATATCTCATAACAAAACTTTCGTTATATCCCGATTTTTTATATCCAAGCACCGATGTACACATATACATAGGTTTAACGTAATGCACGGCGGTCACTGATATTGGATTAAAAGTGATCGTTACAAATTGTACGTAATTGGTTTTCACTTACATAAGGCGATGCATACAAATCACAGATATTGGCCTGAAACACTTGTTAAACTTTTGTGTTGAACCGATTTTGAACTTTCTGAATTAGCCAAATTAGGTGCTACTTTACGATATTAATCGGGATGCTGGCTTTAAAGTTAGTGCTAGAAGATGCCTTAAGTTACAGTATTTAAATGTAAGAGAATGCGAAGCTGTTATAGTGACTAGCGGTTCAGCGATTGTTCACGACAAATAATAATTTGACATGTACATGATATTTGTCCTAAATTTTACCTAAAATCAACAAAAGCCATTTCCTCATATATGCGTTAGTTATTCTGGAGAATCATCAAAATTGTCATATCAATCAGATGTGCGTTTTTGATCTCCAATTTAAAATAATTAATTTTAATAGTGCTAACCAGTTTAAACCAGTGTGGTTGGTGTTAAAATAAAGGTGTATAGTATCGAAATTTAAAATGTTAAATAAGAAATTTAATTATATGGCTGAAATAACAGCAAAATAAGTGAATTATAAGGGAAAAACCCAACAACAACAAAATACACATGCAGAATGCATACACTATTGCTTATAACAGCTGAGACGCAAACCATCATATTCATCGCCTTATTTTGTATTTTATTGAACGGTACAAAATAAAATGAAAAGAAATTGTAAAGAAGACGAATTGACGTATGTCAGGTTTGTGGATGAGTTATGTTACTTTTTTTTTAATGATTGCTACAGATTTCCATAGTAAACTCGCGTGACTGTTATCGACACAAATAAATAAAGTTATATCCTGAAGATTGCGCACTAAACGTTTTTTTAACAAGAATTTTTACGTTACCTGTTATTTCCAAGTTATTTCAGCCGGGTATTGTTAATTTGGTTTTGTTTATTTAATTTTTCTTTTTTTTGTAGATTTATTTACATTTTTTTTTTAAATTCGTTAAAAAAATGGTAACATAGCGTTTATTTGCCAGTTATCTAGTTATATATAACCGAACTGCGTTAAACTGATTGATACGCAAATCTGCAGCAACTTCCCTTATAGTATTATAGGTTATTTGATTTATGATGCAAAAAAAAAAAAAAAATAAAATATATATCTGTACATATATTTAGTAGGTGACGGTAAGTAGGATAAATCATACGGTTAGTATCAGGGGACAAGCCTTTTCCACCATTACCTAAGAGGTATGCTCCAATGCTTTTTTGGTATAGGGGTATCCCCAAATAAATCAGACCTAATCCCCTTTAGTAAAATATAGCTATGGCTAATAGTGTGGTGACATTTATCGTATCTCAAGTGAGACCCTCCGGACCACCCATTGTAACGAGTTGCACCATCCCTGATGGTAGTCGAACGAACGGCTAATTAATGGTATTTTGTATAGATGTGGTGGATGTTATATCGGTTGGTGGAGCCGTCTGAATGGACATAAATCCAGTAACATCCACGGCCATGGCACCATAGCCAATGGCGAGCAAGGGATGGGAAGGGCGTCGGGAGAACGGTTCATGAAATAGGTTGAATTGGTACTGGTCTGGTTGCTCTCGGAGGGGTTGGGATTAGCGGTGTTCGTCTGGGCTATTCGACTATGTTAAGCCATTCATCGTTTTCTTCACCAAGTGACTCACTAGAGTCCGGTTCATCAACTGCATAGATTTCATTGGCCGCTTGCCTTAATTCAGTACGTAGAGGGAGCAGTGTCTTCCATTCTATATGAGGTCTAACAAAGTACAATAACTTAAATCCTGCCTTAGTGAGTCATTCTAAGTGTAACAGGGGCAACCCATCCGGCAATCTAGGAGGACGCTGCTCTAAGAAGGTGGGTGGGATTCCTACGATGGATGCTGATACAGGTATAGGGTGAAACGTTGCAGTCCTCTTTCGGTTAGTATATTCAATCCAAACTAAACGATGTTCCCTTAGTTCAGAGTAGAAAGAATCAGCTTTGGTCGAATTAACATAGATGACATTATTTGTACTTTGGGAAGATATGGTCTACCTGGAAGTAGCTCTGACCATCGGTCCAAGCTTTTTCGGCGGCCGGAGGTTGTGTGAACAAAAAGTCGAATCGAACTAGCAAGAAAGCCAAGAGAAGCACCATTTTCGTTAGACTCGATGTGGTACAAATTTGAAACAATAGTATTTTTTAAATTTTAGACGATCGCCTACGATACGATTAATCGTAAGGTGGCACATATACAACAATGAAGAGGATTTCATCTAGATTCGAAACAGTACCTAACAGGGTTATAATAGATCCAGAATAATGTCTGATCCGTTTTTACCTTATAACTGAATCCTTCTTGATCATTATACCGACTCCACGCCTGCGGTCCTTTGGATCGTTGGCAAGACACCAAGTATAATGAGACGTTGAACAGACATCAGCACCGATGTTACTTTCTTGAATGCTAACATTCTAGGTGCCAAAACAAAGGGCACAGTATAAGGGCGATAAAGGGGACGGAACAGGTAGTGACGCATCAATGAGTGTATAAAGATTAGTACTGGGTTGAATGGGACGATATATAGGGTCAGAGATATTTTGAACATAAGGACTTTTAGAATTAGATGATAAGGTTAAGGGCGAGTGAGGAAGCAAGCTGTCATAATGTGAACCAGTGTAAAGTAGGAAAATTTCACTATTGTTCGGTAGGAAGGAAGCTCGGTGCTCAGTGCCGGCATAACAAACAGTAATTTCCATATTTTTAATTTTGAAATAGCAAAAATACACGCTGGGTATCGGATGAACTTCCATTAGAATTACCTAATAGCTTTATTTAATACAATAATTAAATACATTTATCTATTTTAAATTTGAACTTAGGCGTAAATATCACTTTTTCTAACACACGCTTTGTGGGTTTCTTTTAGATTTTGAATCACACAGAAGCAATAACAAAACTTATTTCAAAATTTAGGATTTAACGAGGAATAATTTCAACGAAGAGATAATAAAAAGATAAGAGACATCTGTTGGGAATGATCGACAACTATCGACGTCAAGAGTAGGTTTGGTCTTGTGGTAGTTAATTGTTAGTTGTATGGTAGGGATGATAAAAGTGGGTTGGCTGAATAGGTATATGGAGTATGAACAAGGAGTAAATGGGTTTATGTATCAATCGAGGATTGGAAAAAGAGGCACTAATCTATTAATTAAAGGTTGGAATGCAGAATAAAATAAATCGTTACTACACCTTTTCCAATTGTAATTCAGAAAGTATCAATTGTAATTCAGAAAGTATCAATTGTAATTCAGATTAGTCAGTTGTAATTCAGAAAGCGTCAATTGTAATTCAGATTAGTCAGTTGTAATTCAGAAAGCGCAATTGTAATTCAGATTAGTAAGTTGTAATTCAGAAAGTATCAATTGTAATTTCATTGGATCCGATCAGGGCGTGACAAAATGTTACCCAGAGGAGGCAAAAAAACCTAAAAATTGAAATGAGGAACAAATTGATTTGCTAGTTTCATGGGTAGAAGAGGATTGCAGCTACACACTGCAGCAATTAAAACAAAAATACTAACCAATTTCAATACATCGATATCTGCGTCAACTGTAGGTAATTACCTAGAAGGTAGACTCTTCACTATGAAGAAAGTTCATAATGAATCTTGCACTATGAACTCCGAAATAAATAAAGGAAAAAGAGCAGAATATGTGCAACGTTTGAATAATTACGTACAACAAGGCAAACAGATTGTTTGGATAGATGAAACCAATTTCAATCTGTTTTGCCGCCGGACATGGGGCCGTGCGGTAGCTGGTACCAGAGCAGTCCAACTCCTTCCGGCAGCACGAGGCCCTAACGTCCATTTAATAGGAGCAATCTCTACTGCAGGAGTTGTGTCAATGGAGCGGAGAAGAGGTTCATTTACAGCGCATCTAGCAAATGCAACATTGGCAAGATATGGGAAATGAACTGGAAGATTTGGTAATACAGTTATTACTGGAACGATGGCATCTCTGCTGCGGCTAGGGCCATATTCGCCAATGCTTAATCCAATCGAGACGATTTGGTCAAAGGTAAAAGCGTACGCTAAAAATAATATTAGAATACCCAGCGTTACAGGTCCTGGTGTTATGGAACAAAGACTAATCTACTTGGAGGAAATAATAGATCAGGCAAAGAACACCATAGCAGGAGGTGATTGTGTTCATGCCGTACAACATAGTTCAATCCATCAAGCTAACGCTTTAGCAATGAACGACATGCCTGTTGGTACCTAAAGCAGAAGTTCATTCATTATTTTGATTATTTGTTTCACACTATGTAATCATCATAATTAAAACTATCTAAATAAATTGACCAAATAATTTCAATTGAATCTTTCATTCCTAAATATTCCCCTAGCCGCAACATGCATGATATTGTTCCATTTTTACTGTTTCAATGCTAAGTTGTGCTATCTGACGCAATCTCTAAAAATCTCCTGGTTGATAATCCATTTTACACAAATGATGTTACCTAAACATTCGCTAACTTTATAGTAAATTAACATCTTCTTGGTTCCATACATAAAATTGCTGTTGCAGAAATTGCTGCAATGAGATGAATGTTGAAATTTTCTGAATTACAATTAATACTTTCTGAATTACAATTGATACTTTCTGAATTACAACTTACTATTCTGAATTACAATTGACGCTTTCTGAATTAAAACTGACTAATCTGAATTACAATTGATACTTTCTGAATTACAATAAGGTGTAATTTGAGTAAAATTTTCAATATTATCTCATAAGTTTGATCGAGCAAACTAATAACTTTTATTTTAGAGCCCTGTTAAAAATTATAAAAGTAGATTAGAATTGTATCGTCCTGTGTTACTAACTATTGGCTATGCCAGGTGTCTGTAACCGAGTCAATTTCTATCATACTAACTGAACCTATCCAAATCCTCTTTATGTTATGTGTAAACGGGTGTTTGGTGAGGCCCGGCCATCTCCGGGCAATCCTGCTTAATGCTTGGCCGAACATTCCAATCAAATCAAATTCAGATTACAATGTAATCCTAAATTTTTCGAGATTGATTATGAAAATATTATAATATAAAATTTTTCTAATCTACTCGTAATTTATTTTGAAAACAGATTAAAATGCATTAAAAGAGATTACAAAACTGTCGCCGCCCGCATCGCATTAAACTTAAATAAATCTGGCCACCGTAGGTTAGAAATATAGTTCTCTAAATCACTCTATCGAGGTTTTCTACGTAAAGTCTACGTTGTCTGCGATATCTAGATTGTCTACAAGTTGTAGAAAATAATAGATGACGCGTAAATGCACAACCCTGTTTATGAGTTGTAAAATATTATTATACATTTTCGTTGTTCGGTGTGTCACTGAAAGCTCTCAGATTATTATTACATATTCTTATTTTGTAGTAGCAGCTAAAAAGCTCAACTTAAATAAGTAAATCTGGCTGAGAGCTTCATAGTTGTACCTAAAGGAAACTTATTTATAACGGTTATCCGTGAAAGCTGTAAACTATTGAGTACAGTAAAAAAGCTCAACTATCCCACTATTAAATATGATGTTTTCACAATCATTTAGCAACCACTGTTATGTGTGTCAATAAAAGCTTTCTGATTATATAGTGCAAGTTTAATTAATAATATAATTTTTAAACGTACCTCATTGGAAAGATTTAAGGCAATACACAGCTTCTTAAACTTTAAAACAATTTTGAAATTTTGAATCTTAAAGCTTTAGAAGAAAATTTTATTCATATATTGTAGTTGCCATTATTTTTTTAATTTTTTTTTATTACATTTTTTTAAAATTGGGCGGATTACTCCAGCACTCAATGCCACTAGCGGGCCCACAGGGCATACCCGGACAAACACATATACTTACACATTAAAAACACCCAACGGTGATTTTTGGTCACCACCGAGAATCGAACCCGAGACCCTCGAATAACAAAGCAAGCACGATACTTACTGTGCTAACGAGGGCGGCAGTTGATATTAAGAAGCACTTAATTTTCATTCTGGTTAAGAGTTTAATAATTACGTTTATAAGTTATGATTGTAACTAAGGAAATAAAGCCCGAAAAGCCGCCCTCGTTGGCACAGTAAGTAGCGCCCTTGTTTTGATATTCGAGGATCTTGGGTTCGATTCCCGGTAGTGACCAACCATCACGTGTGCGTGTTTCTAATGTGTAAGTATATGTGTTTATCCGCGTATTGCACCGTGGGCCCCTTAGTGGCATTGAGTGCTGGAGTAATCCCCCTAACTTTAATTTTTTATTTTTTTAAGCCTGAAACTCCTGATTATTGACAACTTTTATGTTAGTAAAAGCTTTCAAGCACAGTAACTCAAAAGCTCATCTATGACCCTCTGTTGAGAGTGCAGAATCCATGGGCCGAGCCATCGTTCATGCCAGCGCAGGCTGGTATGCAGCTATACAAGGTGTAGATATGGTTAAACAAATCGAACCTGTGTCTGTGCGTCTTCGATTTGGCTGGCAACGGCGTAAGGCAAGGACGCAAATAAGTTTACTGCAAAAGAACACGGAGAGCATTGAGCCCCATATAAAAAAAAAAATTAAATTTGGGAGGATTACTCCAGCACTTAATGCCACTAATGGGCCCACGGTGCAATACCCGGACAAACACATATACTTACACATTAGAAACACCCACCCGTGATTTTTGGTCACCACCGGGAATCGATCCCAAGATCCTCGAATACCAAAACAAGGGCGCTACTTACTGTGCCAACGAGGGCGGCGAGCCCCATAACAAGTTGAGATTAAAACATAGAAAAAAAAAAAAGACGCAAAAGCTAAACTAAAAATCTTTTTTCCCAGCTTTACTCGAAATAGTATTATTAGGATTCTTTACTAACAGAAGTTAAAGAAAAAATCTTTCATGAATACATACATAGTTTGTGAATAAAATGTTTTCATTTGACTTTAGAGTATTCTACTTTTCAAATTTTATTTGTAGGCAAGATTAATGAAAACAAAATTAAGTTTAAAAGCTCTCAGATAAATCGTATTAATATTTTGTGTTAAGATCTGGTTGAATAGATACAAATCTTTTGAGTAGATATGCATATAGCTAGTGCATGTTTTTATCGAGTAACTTCTTTTTAACGGATAATTATATACGAACCGCCTTGAATTACTTAACTGACTTTAATTTAAAAAAATGGGTATTACACAATACCAGAAGAAAGCACTCAACCAATCTAACAGATCTTTGAACTTTTGTAAATTTAAGAAGAATTGTTTAATGTTTAAGTGCTTACCACATTTTTCGAATTTCGAAATATTAATTGCCTTTTAAAGATTTACCGAATTTTAAAATATTATAAATATATTTTTAAAATTTTTAAAACGTTTAATTTAAACGAAAATTTCGAAACGAGTTAAGAATAAAACATTTTATAAATTATGTTATTAGATTTAAATACCGCCCGATAATAAATTGCCTATTAATAAAGTTCTCAAAGCAGTCGTTAATTTGAACATATCTAAAATGCCAAAATTCAGTCAATAATTATAAAATTAAATCTTGAAAGCTTCCTGTAGGACTCTCAAATTCTCATAAACGTTTAAAAAAATTTTAAAAGTTTCTTAAAACGTTTCTTGATATGATATTTTAGTCGACCTTGCCAACAACTCACATTGTAAAACACATGAAAAATTATCTCGCATCAGTAGTACACAATTTTTCGTGTGCTTTACTATGCGCATGGTCGGCCAGGTCGTCTAAATTTGTTACCGAAAAGCTTAAATATTTTTATATTGTTGGTTACTGTGTTCCGTCTACTCAGGCGACGCTACAGTCCGAGTAGAGCAGTTTTTGATTTTATATATGAATCAAACTGATTAATAAAATTGATAATTTTAAAACAGGAACGTTTTTGTGATGTATTTATAAAAATTATTTTCTGTGATTTTGAAAATTTTTATTTTGTGTATTGTCGTCTGGTAAATGGTAATTTTTTAATTGTGTTTTTCTAATATTAAAACTAAACACGTAAGTGCTGGTGTGTAACTTGAAACTGCATTCAATAATTTATAAATGTGTCCATTGTGTTATAGTCAATTTAAATAAATCTCGATTTTCGATGATCTTGTCCAAAAAACCTGTTCCGAATTACGTACATGAAAAAAATAATTTTTCCAGCTTTCTCGAAACCAACGTGAAATGATCAATTCACAACTATAAATTCACCGTTAAATTTTAATTTGGAATTATTAAGTATTAAATTAATTAATTTAAATTGAATTCTTTAAATTTAAAGAAAATTCTGTGTATAAAATTCTGATAAAAGCACTGTGATCCGAGATTACAGAATGTTTGAAGTTTAATAAATTTGTACTTTAAACGCATTACTTGCAAACGTAAATATGAAACCGCATGTTCAAATACAAATTGAAATTGTTAACTACAATTTAAGTTCATCAAATTCTCATTTAAATATTAGTCACTATGATCAATTTTTTTTCAATCTGATTCTAAGTACAATTCCAAGTAGCATTTATTTTCTAATTGCTTGACAAAATTTAATCTAAATTGTATCTTTAGAATTCATAGTCGAACTATACTCGAAATTTAGATAATCATGTTTAGAGTATCCCAGTTTGTCAAGCTTGTGATAAGGAATAATTAAACTAAATGTTGATAGACTTGTAGCGGCGATCGAATAAAATTTAGCAATTTTCATATTTCCTGAGAATGTAGCGTGTCACTCAATTATAAATTTGCATATATTTTTGTTAAGCCAGGAAATTTGCTAGACAACTACTCGAAATTTGAAAAGATTTCATAGTTCCAAAAATAACAATTACAAATCAAAATTATTTATGTAAAATTCAACAAAATATGAATCCTTTTTAACATTATGAGATTTTAAACACCAAAGAATATTTGCTTTTCTTAAAAATGCCAAAAATTGTTAAAATTCGTAATTTTAAATTAGAAGTGTCGAAAAGTTGAGATTCAAAAATTCGAAATTTCCAACGTGCTATGTATATGGTATCTGCAAAACCATAAAACATACCAAATGTTGGTCTGCCTTTGCGTGAGCCCACATAGTAAAACACACGAAAAATGTCTTAAAATAAAATTTTTGAAAACCGAAACTGTGGAAACAAGGATTAAGAAAATTTGATTTTCAGAAAACTAGGTTTCTTTCTAACCGGCACCAGGTACGCTCCCACTATAATTTTATAGAATTAAAAAAAAAATTAGGGCCCAAATAATAAACGAGTATTATAACTTATATAGAGAAATTCGTATAACTGAAAATTGTTTAAAAAAATTAAAAAATTTACGAAATTCAGAAATTATTTTTGTAAAATCCACTAGTCACGAGTGAATTATTTTTTAAAACGCATTCTTGATAAATTTTGAGAATCTTATGATTTGCTATATTGTGCTATACATTGTGTAATGATTACTACTTGAATTCGACAAACATCATTAATTCGTATACCGGTATTTATCCGTATGTTTCTTTTAAACTGAGACGAAATATCAAATATCTCGAAAAATAGCCACTCTACGGAAAAAATGTTCATAATGAAAATTTAATCATACCGCGGGGGAAATACATTATTGCAAAAAAAATAGTCGCCCACCCCCGCTTTGTAGGTGGGGCGGGGGTAACTTTTAAACTAAGATATAGGAAGCCATATTTTTTATTGCAGATACGGATTCTACGACTAAAAGTAAGTACGATTTGAATGAAATATTTTGTTCGGTTCATGATAGATGGCGTTGTAATCGACGAAATTCAATGTTTTCAATTTCTCCTTATTAGAACACACGCATTCGATTCTGCAATACGTTTGAAATAAAAAAACATCACGTTTTCATTGGAAATACTCGAAATTCGTCATCAAAACAATTTATTCAGTTTTGTAAATCTAAAGTAAGTGTTCAAAATGATGGCCTGCGACTTCAATGCACTTATTAATCCGCATTTCAAATGATTGTACACATAACTGAGAAGTATGTCTGGTTGAATTTCAGCACACGCATTTCTGATTCGTTCAATCATGTTCTCACGTGTTGTTGGTTTTTGTGTGTAAACTTTGTTTTTGAGGTAGCCCCACAAAAAAAAATCTGGCGCAGTAAGATCTGGTGATCTGTCGGGCCAATTTATCGGACCAGCTCTACCGATCCAGCGACCATTGAAATCACGATCAAGTATTTCACGTACCATCAACGAATAGTGTGCAGGACAACCATCATGTTGAAACCACATGTTCCGTCTCACTTCTAAGCTCAAATTTTCAAGTAATATTGGCAGTTCATTTTCCAAAATGTTTCGGTACATTTGACCATTCAAGTTGCCTTCAATAATGTGAGCCTATGAGTTTGTTGCCAATTATTCCACACCACACGTTGACAGTCCAAGGACGCTGATGTTCAACTTGACGAAGCCAGTGCGGATTTGTAACACTCCAATAATGCATATTGTGTCGATTAACCGTTCCATGGTTTGTAAAAGACGATTCGTCGGAGAACATTACGCAACCAAAAAAAATTGGGGTTTTATTGTATTTGTTCACGTGCCCATTGACAAAAAGTTACCCGATTTTGGAAATCAACGCCATGAAGATCTTGGTGCACCAAAGACACATGATATGGATGATAGGTTAGGTTAGGTTAGGTAAGGGTGGCTGTCCTAAAGGACTAGCATAGACACACAATTGGTCCGTAGCTGTACCACGATGGATGATACTTGTGCCGTTTTAAAATTTTCCAAACACTGGTGAGGGGCAGTCCGGAATCGCGAACTATTTCTCGTGTACTAATATGATGATTATGAGCCACTGCTGCCAACACAGCAATTTCATGATTTTTTCCAGTGCCTGTTGCTCTACGGGTCCTCATTTTCGATTGAACATTTCCATCAGTAATAAATTGTTTGATAGTACGGCCAAATGAAGCACGTGAACGAATCCTATCCGAAAAAAGTTGAGCGTAAATAGCAACAGCATTTTCAAGATTTCTGCCAGCTTCTCCATAAACCAGAACCATTTCAATTTTCTCTGGCACAGTTAAACGCTCCATTCTAAAGTATTTTGTCGTTTATTTTGCAATTACGAAAAACATGAAGATAAGAAATAACACAAACGTTAAATGTGATTTACAAAACTGAATAAATTGTTTTGATGACGAATTTCGAGTATTTCCAATGAAAACGTGATGTTTTTTATTTCAAACGTATTGCAGAATCGAATGCGTGTGTTCTAAGAAGGAGAAATTGAAAAAATTGAATTTCGTCGATTACAACGCCATCTATCATGAACCGAACAAAATATTTCATTCAAATCATACGTACTTCTAATCCTTGTCTGCAATAAAAAATATGGCTTCCTATCTTAGTTTAAAATTTACCCCCGCCCCACCTACAAAGCGGGGGTGGAAGACTATTTTTTTTGCAATAATGTATTTCCCCCACGGTATGATTAAATTTTGATTATGGACATTTTTTCCATAGAGTGGCTATTTTTCGAGATATTTGATCGTCTCAGTTTAAAAGAAACACGCGGTATATACGACCAAATATTAAGTTGAATTTATAGCAATGTGTCAGTCTGTTCCAATTACAACTTTTTTGATTAATTTTCTCATCATTGCCGGTAAAATGTTAATTTTCTTAAATCAATTCCTCGTTGGCATTTTGGCATCCTATCGTTACCTTAAATACTCATATTTTACTACCGATTTCATAATCGTTGTTTCAATTTTATATTTATCATAAAATAAAGATTGAACGTTTCTTATTCTCATATACTCGTATATAAGCTTTGCCTTCTTGAACATGACATGATGATGCGAGAGTAATATTCATTTTTCTTTTTATGGAGTGTGAATGTTGATTTGGTAACGATTACGAAATATATTCTTGTGATTTGCAATATTGATGATTTTGGAACTTCCATTGAATATTGATGTTGTTAAGTAATAATTTTAATGTAAATATAATCCTTTTTGGCAGCTCAACGCAATTTTTATTTTCATTCAGCAAAGCTATTAAATAAAATATGTACGTGAAAATTATAAGTAATACTAGGTAGGCTGAGCTTTAATATGTCGTACGTATTACTTTAGAATTAAACCTATTGCGTAGTAAAAATTTTAGTTCATGAGAAAAATAAAAGCTGTTTTTTTTTCTTCTGAAAATGGAAGCTTTAGAACATTTCGAACCACAATATATCTTCTTTAGTATATTCAATATACTTTTTAATACTGAAAAGTTTTAGCAATTCATTTCTATTATGGATGACAAGCAATATAATTTAATTTGGCTTGTTTTGTAGTAGAATCTAGAATCTTTCCATATATACATTACATACATATTGTAATTTTGGGATTTAAATCTATGAATTAAATAGTTTTTCATGTAACATTATTTAACGACACAAAACTAAATCGAAAGGTTTGATCGTAACAACAAATCTGATCAGATCATTTTTGCAAATTCAAAAATAAGAGATGTCCTTTAAAAAAAAATAAAATAAAAATTTTCAAAATTTTAATTAGAATTTCTATTTTCGAACTGTCTGAACTACCTACATAAAATGAGCTATAAAAATTTAAAAAGTCATTTATAGGTATTTTGAATATTAGTTCTATATCGGCCCTTAATAATATTTCAAAGCAAATAAAATAATTAGAGCGTTGTTTTAATTTCATAATATAACAATGGCCAGAATTTTACTTTTCACACACATTTCGATAGAGAAGTTCGTTGGTTATCGAATATAATAATAACAGTGTTAAAGGCCATTACTGGCCCCTTACTGAATCAACAATCTGGCTCCAACGGTTTCGATCCTGAGCTTGGTCTTCATACTGTCTTAGACAATCTGAAGAGGCCAAGTCGTTCTCTACATCGTGGAGCCATCGTCGCCTGCAACGACCTCTGCGCCTACCATATGGTGGCTCTCCTTTCAGAGATCGCTGCACAATTCGTTCCGGATCAGCACGCAGAACGTGACCGAGCCAGCGTACTCGCTGAGATCTAACTTCATGTACAACATCGGGGATCTTCATCAGATCTCTGATCTCGAAATTGTACAGAGCTCGGTATGTACCATCTATTTCGGGTTTAGGGCCGTAAATCACACGCATGATTCTTCTCTCAAATGTAAGGAGCCATCTCTCGTACTCATCCGTCAGCGCCCAACTTTCACATCCAAACATAACAACGGGCCTGATCAACGCTTTGTACAGCTTCAGCTTCACGGCACTTGATAAGTGTTTAGATTTTAGCAGTGGCCTTAGAGGATATAAAGAACGACTGCCAGCTGCCAGCCGCACTTTAATATCCTCACCCACACTGTTATCGTGAGTGATAAGAGAGCCCAAATATTTGAACCTCCTCACTCCCTCAAACGCGTGGTGGCCACTACTAAAATCTGGTGTGCCATTGTCTCTAAAACCAGAGACCAGGTATTTCGTTTTGGACTCATTGATCTGGAGTCCAACAGAAGCTGAAAACTCTACAAGCGGATCAAGTATTTCTTTCACTCCGTTGCTATTCAGTCCAATCACGCATATGTCATCTGCATATGCAAGCACTTGATTGGACTGGCGATATAAGATGTTGCGCTGAGGTGTTTCAGTTTTACGAAAAATGTACTCCAACATGAGATTAAAGAGTATCGGGGACAGAGCATCTCCCTGCCGAACACCCGAGTTAACTGCAAAAATTGTCGATAGCCTGTTCTCAACTTTAACACAGCATTGAGACTGCGTCACTGTCATCCTACACAGTCGTACCAATTTTGTTGGCATTCCTAGGTATTCCAGGGCAGACCACAAACTCTCTCGATTGATCGAGTCGTAGGCCTGCCGGAAATCCAGGAAAACCTGATGTATGGAGATGGATGTCTCATAATATTTAGATAGAATCATCCGCAGTGAAAAGACCTGATCAGTGACTGATCGATTCGGACGAAATCCTCCCTGATAGTCACCAACCAAGCCCTCCGCCAGAGGAGTGATTCTATCCAATAAAATGTATGACAGTAACTTGTATGCTGTGCAAAGGAGAGCTATACCGCGATAATTCTCACACTTCAAGCGGTCTCCCTTCTTGAAATGGGGCATATCGCGGCCACTTTCCATTCATCAGGCATAACTTCGGTTCGCCATACTAATCGAATAAGGTCGAAAAGACAGTTCCACAAAGTATCCCCTCCGAATATCAAGAGCTCCGAATTAATGCAGTCCACTCCAGGTGAGCGGTTTCGTTTCATTCTCTGCATGGCCTAAGTGAATTCCTCATGAGATGGCTCCTCAGTGCAAATCTCCGCAGACTGTTTTAGAGGTGGCTCAACAACAGTTTGTGACGCATGATGAACATCAAGCAGCTCAGTAAAGTGTCCACTCCATGCGTCAAGTACTGCGTCGATGTTGACACAGAGGTGTCCATCCCGTTCCCGAATGGCGGTTGACGAAGGCCTGAAAGTATGGTGCAATCCAATAATTCCTTTAAAGAAATTACGTGAACTACGCTCATTGCTGAGTTGTTGTACTTTCAGAACCTCGGCCTTCCACCATTCTCGCTTCTTCCGTCTACAAATCCGCTTAGCTGTCCTTCTTGCAAGAGCTGCCTTGTTTTACCTTGCGATTGTGAGACGTTGTTGCACTTCATTATGGGCTATATTTTGTTGCTCAACTGCAAGACGACAATCGACGACGGTTATCGAATATAGATCACAGTATTAGCTGAAGCTAGTTCGCTCAATTGGACACACATTTTTTCCCGCCCCGACTTGGATGATAAACTTAATTATTTCAATTCCTTTGCCGAAAAGTTGCTTGATAAATTCGCATCTATGCGAACATTCGCTTTAGAATAAATCATGAGTTCTACTTCTGTCAAGCGATACTCAAGCATCGTGGCATATGAGATTTCCTACTTGATGCTTGGAAAATTAATAAAATTTCTACTACATTTACTATAGATGTAGATATAGAAACTATCTAGGAATATGGTTAATAACATGATTAGATAGGGGAAGTTCCCATATTTTAAAAAGCATGTCTTGTGGTTGTGCGGCAACTTTCACATATTTGTGCTTTCAAAATTCAAAAAAGAAAGAATATATATTAAATTTTCAGCCAAAATAATCTCTGATCATATAAATAGAAATCGGCATTTTTTATGCCGATTGGTAAAATTTCAAAACGATTTCAGGCCAATCAGTAATCTGCCATGGCTTAACTAAAGTCTTAGAAAAATTATGAACTCACAGTTACTAAATCATATTACAACTTTTCAATACAAGTTATAACAGTAACTTGTATATTACTGGCCTCTTACTAAGTCAACTAATTGGCTCTAACAGTTTCCATCCTGTGCATGGTCTTCATACTGTCTAAGACAATCTGAAGGAGCCAAGTCGTTTTCTACATCGTGGAGCCATCGTCGCCTGCAACGACCTTTGCGCCTACCATATAGTGGCTCTCCTTTTAGAGATCGCTGCACAATTCTTCCGGATCAGCACGCAGAACGTGACCGAGCCAGTGTACTCGCTGAAATCTTACTTCATGTACAATATCGGGGATCTTCATCAGATCTCTGATCTCGATATTGTACAGAGCTCGGTATGTACCATCTATTTTGCGTTTTGGGTCGTAAATCACATGCATGATTCTTCTCTCAAATGTAAGGAGCCATCTCTCGTATTCATCCGTCAGTCCAGTAATTCCTTTAAAGAAATTACGCAAACTGCGCTCATTGCTGAGTTGTTGTACTTTCAGAACCTCGGCCTTCCACCATTCTCGCTTCTTCCGTCTACAAATCCACTTAGCTCCCCTTCTTGCAAGAGCAGCCTTGTTTTTCCTCGCGATTGTGAGACGTTGTTGCACTTCACTATGGGCTATATTTTGTTGCTCAACTGCAAGACGACACTCGTCATCAAATCAAAAGACATATTTTTAACCGGCAATAAATCTTTAATCAGGCAACATTCATTGGAAATTTTTTCGACAATGTATAAATTGACCTAGTAATTAAAGTTAGAAATCTAGGTTTAATTCTAAATAAAACACTTGAATAGGATGATCACGTTAATTATATTTCCAAAATTTATGCTACGCTATGTAATTTGTGAATTCACGAAAGTTATGGTGGTTTCCCAATTGATTTATTGTGCACCGATTTATTGAGGCTGCTCGGGAGCATTGCTCTGTAAGTTAAATAAAGCATTTAATTCGTGTGCGCGTGAATTGAACCACTTATATTACACAATGGTGTACTATTCTAGTATCAAGTAAATCTCTGTGCTCGTCAATTAACAATCTGCCCCATGGAAGGTTTTTTCTACGTTCTATTAAACTATGGGACTCGCTAAATACAATTCTACTAGCTTATTTCTAATCTCTCAACCGAAGGAATTGTCTAATTGAACACCAGCCGTATGTTGTAATTGGCGCAATAGGCTCATATGTGTATGTCCCCATACATGTAATACGGATTTCGATTAATGTTTCCTTTGTTTTTGACTTGAAATTATGACCACTTGCTGTGATAAATCGTTGAACACTATGATAAGTGAAAGCTTTTTCTTTTCTAAATTTAACCTCGGAAGTACTTTATTTATTTTGACGTAGAACTACGTCTATTGTCGATACACTATACAAATTAGTGATAAAAGCGAAATCATTTTTTACAGTTTGCGTTTTTCAACTCTGAGCTTATCGCTCGCTAAGGAATAACACATATACCGTTGACCAGAACAAAGCCGCTACTTGTGCTAAATAGTATAGGGGATATATTCGCTATTGGTCCAAAGCAAAGCGCTGAAGTGGACTTTTATTTCGTAAGCACATTGTGAGGCAACATTTACAATGCTTATTACTTTGTGAAATATTAGCACAAAATTTTGGTTTTGATCAGACTTTTGAACTACTGGTGATTGAATATTTAAATTCTATATTGATATCAATAAGCTTATAGGTATACATGGCATATCATTGTGATTTAGAAGATTGTATTCACTATCTTATCATGCAATACATATAAGTTCTATGTGTAAACACAGCGAGGCAATGCACTTCAAATTTTTCCAAAGTTCACAGTACCCTTACATCTAATATTAAGGTAATATTAAGGTAATTGGTCAATAGGCCAATCAAAAACCTCGATGTTTAAAATTTTATGAATTAAACTAACTTGTCATCAATACATAACGTATTGCTTTCGTCTTCAGTAAATTCTTTGCCTTATTTACCAATGAACAATTTAAATAAATTCAGGATTTATTATGATTGATATAATGATCAGGATTTATTATTGAATTAATTGTTAATTTGGTGGACCAAATTCTATATACATATACATATGTATTACTGAGCGTGATGTCACTATATTCCAAATATCAACGCAAAACTCACTTTTTGAGCATTGTACAATTATTTTTGTGCCCCACATTTTATAAATTTACATAAATGGAAAATCCATGTTTCAAGTTATGTTTATAATCTGATTGTACATTTTTTTTTACTACATATTTAATAATTCATCTCGTAGATATTCTATTTCGCACTTTTTTCTCCAAGAAACACCGATAGTGTTTCTCTCGCATACATAAATTATAAAGTTATATTATGTTGGAACATCAAATATACATTTGCGTGAAATGAATTTCTTGAATATCTCGTTTGCCTTCTTAAAATTGCAATATTATCTATATATACCTAGATGTCTCTGTACAAAATTATTTTATCCACCCCATACACTTGTCTCATGTCGCCACTCTCCTCTAAATGGATCTGCTGAACTAACTTTATAAAATACCTTTCTCTGGTTTATATCATTTTTGCATTACGAGCCACATATATACAGACTTGCAAAGATTTTGAGTATAATAACTATAGTAAATTTTCAATATTTTTTCAAATTCCTAAATCTTTTTGAGTTGTCATACCTAACAAAAATCGTCTCGCTACTATCGTAATTCGTAACTCTGTGAAATTGAATACTTAGCAAAAACCGTCATTCAAAGTCTCTGCACTCCACGTTCGACAGATTTCAAAGCGATTAAAAATCCAAAATGAGTAGTCTATAGCTTCGTATAGCTTCGCAACATTATGAAATGTGAGATATACCGAAATACGCAAGGCCAGATGCGTCATTTAGTGAGGAGTTTTCAAGTAAACCGCAAAATGTTACTGAAGCGTTTCAGGGATAGGAAAATTATTTTTACCGATGAGAAGTTGCTCACAAGATGAACAACGCTACAACCGTCAAAATGACCATATTTGGTGTAAAACACCTCTATGACTAATTCAAATTGTTGCCAGAACTCAAAACCCGAAATTTGTCACGGCCTAGGCTGGATTTACCGCTGTGGGACCGGTACCTTTCACACAGAAAATTCATTCATTCAAATTCATCAATAATGGTCAAAGTGAACCAAGAAATTTATGGTCGTGAAATTCTAGATGATATTATTATACTCTGAGCTTGTGAGCATTGTGCAAAAAATGATTGATTCTTCATCAAAATTTGCTCCGGAATCACAAAGCGACATTGACTCAACAATGGATTCTTGAGAAATTTCAGAATTTTATTGACGTTATGTAATCACCACCGTATTCTCCGGATTTAAATCCTCTCGACTATTTTGTAGGCATATTTGGAAACTAAATCCTGTGCCATAGCACATCCAAATTATGTAGCCGATAGGTGCTGCCTAAGTTTTGCCGGATATGAATTTTATCAGCCTCCGTATTTTATTGTCATCAGGTTTATGCTGCACTATAATGGGATCATGTTTTCGTACTTGAATTATAAACAGGGTATATTATTATTGAAACCCGTGAAAGAATGCAATTGAGCCAACAAACTTCTGATAAGATCCCGATGTCGAAAATTGAGCTGTACTATATAGTATAGTACCTAGAAAAAAATCTAATTTATCATTTTTTCATATTTAAATTTAAAATATACATTTTATATATTTATATAAAATGTAAAATTACTTTGAACTTTTGATTTTTCCAAGTGAAATTTTAAGAATTTAGTCCCCCTCTTTCTCCATGTATCCAGTGAAAAAATAATTTCATTGATTTTATTTCTTAGATATCCTACTAAAAGTATATATAAGTAACCAATCAATATCCACTAACATTTACGAGACCCCGCAATTCAGTGGTGCAATCATAAATGAGTTGGAAACACCCGAAATGGGAAAAATAAAATACCAACCAGAGCTGCTGTTTTATCAACGTAAATCACTAGTGAACTCATTGTCTTTGCCGTAACCTCTGAAATCGATTTTATCTCTATTAAAATTTATATACGTATATATATATATATATATATATATATATATATATATATATATATATATATATATATATATATATATATATATATATATATATATATATATATATGTATGTATATAAGCTCAATAGTGTTGGTTGATCCTTACTTTGATGTCTCGATACCGTTTGACATGTTTTGTATTGATCGGACTAACAGATGTAATCTAGGTGTTATATCTTATATGTATAGTGTATTTAGCCGGACACTTTTTGTGTTATGAAATTTAGTGTTACAAGAAATATCAAGCTGAAGCTTTCCCAAATCTTATATATAGCAGAACTTCATAATACAAGTAATGTGGCGGCCATATGAGATAGAACAAATCAACACTTTATCCAAATCGACAGATGAGGTGGTATTTCGTATTAATTTTTAATTAGTACTATGAATAATTGGGCCATAAGTTAGAAAAAAACATCCCTCAATGGCTCAAATAGGGTATCCCCATAAATTTTAATACGACTATAGTTTATACATTAAGTTTTTTAATTTATACATTAAGTTTACCCATAAATGGAAATGACCTGATTTTTAAATAAAAACATAAATAAATTCTATATATATAAATCTTAGGGATCCAATATTTGTGATAAACTGATAATCATTTAAAATATTTTTTAGGTTTCTTTTAATAATATTGCATTATTTTAATACAAATATAATATCAATGTTCGAAAACAGATGGCAGTAAAACTGCGGTAAAATAAAAACAAAAATAATTCTGAAATTCATTTTATAGATAAAATCTAACGGATCACAGTTTTTCATACATATTTGTTTTTAAAATAAGCAGTTTAAGGGACACCTGTGGTTAGGCTTGCCACCCGTCCTCCTTTGTGGAGGACGGTCCTCCTTTCGTAAGAAAATTCCTCCATCCTCCACGGAGACAAAAATGACCTGCATCAGGAAAATAAATCATGGACGGACTGTATCAATCAATCAGTTTTGAGATACTTTGGAAAGTTGGAATTTTTTGATGGAATATCAATTATGGATTAAACTTGTAGACCCTTTTAGAGTATTTTAAAAAAACAGACACAATTTTAAATTAGAATTTGATGAATTTTGTAATTTTTAAGATCATATCTATATGAATTTTAAGATAATTATAGAAAATGACGATAGAGAAAATATTTAAAAACCTTAGCGATAGTAAAAGTGATACACCTTGAGATTTTGCGCTGAGGTGCTTCGTATTGCAAATGTAACTTTTAAAATTAAGACAGCTTTTATGAGTAAAATATTTTTCAGAAATTAGCCTAATATCAATGTTCCGAGAACTTCTACAATTTTTCTGTAGGCATCAATGGTTTTGGCTTGTATCCTAATTTCGTAAATATTATGCCGTTTAATTTGGGCAATCAAATATTCTCCGTTCGATTGTTCCGTATAAGCACAGCTACCATTTGTCATAAGTATATTCAAGGAGATCTTTCTTTCGATCCTCCCTCACAGGTAGCTGTGCATTTGGCGAAATGTAGCAGTTTATCAGCTTCTTCAGACTTCAGAGGTCGTTGGTCTTTTGAGATTTACACTTCTGTTCACTCCTATATTCGCTTTAGTTTGACGTTGAATGTGATACGTATGCAAAATTTCTCATTTCTCTCAAATCTGTCCTAAAAAGCAACAAAATACATTTCTGCAATTGGTGTGCAAAGCACATGTGAAACGACATGATTTTCTGAATTTTCTAGGGAAAATCCTAGGAAGCTAAGATGTCTTTCGGTTTAAACTAACCGAGAAAAACATCTATTGGATATACTTCTATATGAGGTCATAGCAAACATGTTGGTCCGAAACATCAAAATCCGCTACATTTTCCCAAATTGAAATATTTTTCGGATAGCTTAGACCCAATGCCATCTTTAAATATACGGCATTATGGTGTTGTTAGCTTCCAAGGGGTTTCCCAAGAAAATTTGGAATTTATTTATTCGACATATATGAGTTATAAAAAACCACATAATCGGGATTTAGAACAATTTTCACCCGTCTATATGGAATTGTGAATTTTGTCTTAAAAAAATCCTAAATTGTTTTTTTGAACATATTTAGGTTAAAATTTACACGCATGAATGTAATTAATGTTCGATTTTCTTTAGTTGAAGAAAGCATCGTCATATTTTGCATAAATAATAAGCTAACACAGCATTTTTTCACTAGTTTATTTAAATTTTATCACGTGCATCGATTTCAAGTCTAAACTGCACGACAGTTAAAATCGAATTCGCTTTATTTGAATAATATAATTTAGAAACATCACAGGTCGCTTCAATAAATTAGAGACTAGACTACAAAATGTAAAAATTTAAGAATTTAAATTAAGTTTGATGAAAAGTGTCTTGAGTTCGGTTTTCAGCAGATGATGTTGAAGAAAAAGTTCCTGCGACATATTGATTTTCTAAAATTATAATTAAAACGAAAAGCAACCTTCACGAAGAGGTTAAATTAATGTTACGTTTTAGCCTAGTCAAATAAGGTTCGATCACTGGATTGTGAATAAAACAACTATTCCTGAATACTCTAACACACACATCTAATTTACTATAGTTTACATTTACGGTAGTGTCTCTACTCAAATAAAGATGTTGCCCCAATCGTATCATTACCCTAAAAATTCACCTCCCCTGTAGACAGCTAATCGCTCTATGTCATCATCTTCAGTTTTCCTCGCTGTCTTTTGCTAATCCGGTAAACTAATTCGTTTATCTTTTTGAAGAAGATAACCGGTCCATTCCATGAAGATTGCAGTTAAATTAGATTCAAGGATTTAATTATTTTAATTTTGCCGACGCCACAAAAATAGCATATCACTTTTCAGATGAATAAATGAAATCATTTATTTATTTTATTATAATTAAGTGTGTACTCTTACATGACTGAAAATTTATAAATGAAGCTATGTACTTGAATGTAAGTATTTCAAGAGGTGATGAATTTTGAGCAAAAGATCGTCCTTGAGGAGAATGTCTATTTTCAAAATCTACTGCGATACATTACGATAAAGACAAGTAATTTGAGATAGAATAACTTCATTCATATTATCCTTAATTACTCCTGAGATAGGTAAAAAAAAGAGCACTAAAATGCATTCAAAATGGAGCAAACCATTTTGAGAAACTATAAGAAAAATTATTCGAAACAACAATAGGTGCGTTTTTTTATTAACAGAACTTCAAGTTCTATAAGAACATCGGGAATAATACTGGCAAATTTTATTTAGTTTAACCAATATATTTAATTTAAGTTCTATTTATTTGAATAAATTTCAACTTCTAACTATATTTTTTGACGTCTATTGTGAAATAATACAGGTAACAAGCATAAAACAATGAAAAATATTTGTTTAAAATATTTCCTTTTAAAATTTCCCTTTTTTTTCGAGTTCGTGTACTATGAATTTATCGCGAACTTGAAAAAACCAATGTTTTATCCAGAACATTGAAAAATAAAGTTAAATTTGATGTTATTTCGATAATAGTGAATTAAAATGTGTAGTTTAACATTAAATGTATCTTATTTATTGATAAAAAATTAAATTCATTTGGATTTTACTGAAAAAATGAGAAAATTCTTATCCAGAACTTCATTCCAATAAGAAAACTTTTGAATTAAAACACACGACTATTGTTAAGTTGAATTCCAATAAGAAGAAATAAAATTCCTATTGAAATTTATAGTCCTAAAATATAAAATAATTTTTTTGGGGTAAAAGATACATATTGAACTTGTTAGACAAAGAATTAAACTGACTGTTTCATGTACTACTAAAACTGGAGTAAACATTACTGGAAAGGTATGTTACTGGTAGTTACTTCAACCAAAGTCAAAACACACAGAAGCAAAATTAGTAACAAATTTGTTTTTAAGGTCAATCTTTTAAGCAAGTTGGACGAGAAATTAAATGATCTGTTTCATGTACTTTCGGTTCCTGAGTCCAAATCTCTGGCAAGTGTGTTAATGCGGTCATTTATCGTTTTCTGTCAAACTCAAACTTTCCTGAAAAAAAATTCGGGACCAATTTATATCTCTGGATAATGAATTCCTTTTGACCTATAGTTGGACGAGGAATTTAATGAGCTATTTCATGTACTATCGGAACCTGAGTTCAAATCTCAAGAGTTATGAAATAGCTATTTCACAAACAGAGTAATGGCCATTTATCATTTTCAGCCAAATGTAAATTTTTCAGGAAAAAATTTGGGCCAATTCATTTCTCTGGATAATGGATCACTTTTGACCTTATCAGACCAGCAACTTAATGAGCTACTTCGTGTATTATCGGGGCATGAGTCCAAATATCTGCCAAGCGGTGTTAATGGCCATTTATCACTTTTAACCAAACTCGAACTTTCCAAAAGAAAATTTGGCGTTACTTTATTTCTCGGCATAATGGACTAGTTAAGGTTATTGGACGAAGAATTTAAATCAGCTATTTCATGTACTACCATAACCTGAGTCCAAATCTCTGGTAAGGGGTGTTAATTGGCTTTTAACGTTTTAAGATTTTGTTTATTTTGCATCTAATTAGATTTCAAATATTAAACATAGCACTTTCTTATTAAAATAGCCAAATACACAAACCGATTGAAAAATTTTAGTACCAAGCAAACTTATAATTTATTTTATCTGTTTTTACACAGCCATCAACATTCTCTTGTTACGATTAATATGATAATTGAAATAATAGCGTTCTGTACAGAAACTTTGACCTTTTTTTTACTAGATGTCAACCAAAGCAAAGTGAATGGTTTTATATGAGGGGTTCATAAAAAGAGCCCTAATATATTTTAGATAAATTAAAAGAAAATTGTGTAATAATTCTATTTTGCATAATAACTAAAACTAAAGCTAACTAATCAGTTAATTTATTTTGTTTGGTCGAAGTGATTAATGGCCATTAACACTCCTTGCTAGAGATTGGGATTCTTCTATATTACATGAAAAAGCTCATTAATTTTTTCTTTCAACAAGCTCAAAAGGAATCTATTATCTAGAGAAATAAACTGGCCCCGAAAATTTTTCTAGAAAGATCGAGTTTGGCCGAAAATGATAAATGGCCATTAACAGAGATTTGAACTCAAGTTCCGATAGTTCATAAAATAACTGTTTAAATTCTTCGTCCAACTAGTCTAAAAAAAATCCATTTTTCTGAGAAATAAATTGGCACCGAATTTTTTACTGGAGAGTTCGAAAAAGAATAAGTGGCCATTAACAACTCTTGCCAGAGATTTGCACTCAGGTTCCGATAGTACATGGAATAGCTTCTTAAATTGTTTCGTTCAACAAGCTCAAAAGGAATCTATTATCTAGAAAAAATGAAAATTTTTCTAGAAAGTTCGAGTTTGGCCGAAAATGATAAATAGCCATTAACACCCCTTGCCAGAGATTTGGAATTAAGTTCCGATAGTTATAGCTCAATAAATTCTTCGTCCAACTAACTTAAAAGGAATCCATTGTCCTGAGAAATAACTTGGCCCCGATTTTTTTTTCTGGAACGTTCGAAAATGAATAAATGGCCATTGACAACTCTTGCCAGAGATTTGCACTTAGGTTCCGATAGTACATGAAATAGTTCATTTATTTTTTCGTTCAACAAGCTCAAAAGGGATTTTTTTTCAAGAGACATAAACTGGCCCCGAATTTTTTTCTAGAAATTTCGAGTCTGGTCGAAAATGATAAATAGCCATTAACAACTCTTGCCTGAGGTTTGGACTAGGTTCTGTTAATACATGAAATAGCTCATTAAATTCCTCGTTTAACAAGTTTGGCTGAAAATGATAAATAGTCATTAGCACCACTTGTCGGAGATTTCTACTCAAGTTTCGATAGTACATGAAATAGCTCATTAAATTCCTCGTCAAAATAGTGCAATATAGGTGTTTCATATCCCCAGAATAATTAATTGAACGTATTTTTTGGATTTTTAATGACAGTAATTCGTTTCTGCAACGTGAAAAGCTTAAATTCTAATTGGATTAAAATTGAATTAACACTAAAATAGGTTGGTGTTTTCGCTTAGGTGGTTTGAACAGGAGAGTTTAGAACTATAACTTTTGGTTGTGATGTTACATTTACTACTATCAGAAAATATGATTTCGTAAATTGATTTAGTTTGGTTAACTGTTGACAAAAATTTTAATACAATTATTGTTATACAGCCTGGATTGTTTGAGCAATGCATGACAATTATTATTTTCAATTAAATGATTAATTATTTCCTGCGAGTCCTTGCTACCTATAGCTTAATCGTATCATATATAAAATTGTAGAAATCTAAATTTGAATGCATTTGTTTCTACGCAACTTACACATTTTCTTAAAAAATTTGAATAGAAAATATAATCTTTTTCAAATGCATTAATGTTTTATTATAAATAACAATATTTGTTGATTATATTTCATTCATAAACAATTTTTTAGATCCATGACAGTGTACACTATGCACTAACACCAACGAAATCAATTAGAATTCAATATTCCAATAGGATTTGTATACGTATATATGTGGAATAAATTGTGCCTTGAAGCTGCACCAGCCAAATCAGCCCGCCACAATGAAACCTAGCCCATAATTTATTACAATTTTATTACAATTTATTACACCAAGTCCCGATTTTATTACACTTGCCGTTCGCGAGAAATCCGTGGGCGGTGTATCTTCAAATTGAACCTACACGGCCACTTTGTAACTTTTGATGTAATTATGATATCAAGATGGGACTTGGGCCAGAATTTATTATAAATTTATTACAATTTATTACACCAGGTCCCGATTTTATTATACTTGCCCTTCGCGAGAAATCCGTGGGTGGAGTAACATCAAATTTAACCTACACCGCCACTTTGTAACTTTTGATATAATTGTGATATCGAGATGAAACTTGGGCCAGAATTTATTATAAATTAATTACAGTTCACTGGTAAGTCACCGAAAAATAAAATGTAATTATTTTGTGTAAAAATCATCTAATTTTAATAAAAACCTACTGAAATTCAAAGAAAAATACCAAAATGTCGATAAAATTCACCTGTAATAATTTATTAGGTGATAAAATCGATGTTTTTGATATTTTTCGTTGATTTCAAATAGACTTTTCAAAATATAATTATAAATCACTAATTTACAAGGTATATATGTACCGTATAGTGTAAACAACATCCAGTTCCATCTAAAATATGGTGGTGGTCTGATGTAATAAATTATTACAGGTGATTTTTATCGATATTTTGGTATTTTTCTTTCAATTTCAGTAGGTTTTTATTAAAATAAGATGATTTTTACACAAAATAATTAAATTACACCACTTCACGCGGTGTATGTATACCGTATATTGTAAACAATACCCAGCTCTATCCAAAATATGGTGGCGGTCTGGTGTAATAAATTATTACAGGTGAATTTTATCGACATTTTGGTATTTTTCTTTGAATTTCAGTAGGTTTTTATTAAAATTAGATGATTTTTACACAAAATAATTACATTTTATTTTTCGGTGACTTACCAGTGAACTGTAATTAATTTGTAATAAATTCTGGCCCAAGTTTCATCTCGATATCACAATTATATCAAAAGTTACAAAGTGGCGGTGTAGGTTCAATTTGAAGTTACACCGCCCACGGATTTCTCGCGAACGGCAAGTGTAATAAAATCGGGACTTGGTGTAATAAATTGTAATAAATTATGGGCTAGGTTTCATTGTGGCGGGCTGATTTGGCTTTTTTAATTCAAAAATTTTCTTATTGGAATGAAGTTCTGGATAAGAATTTTCTCGTTTTTTTGGTAAAATCCAATTTAATTTAATTTTTTATCAATAAATATGATACATTCCATGTTAAACTACACATTTTAATTCACTGTTATCGAAATAAAATCAAATTAAATTTTATTTTTCAATGTTCTGGATAAAACATTGGTTTTTTCAAGTTCGCGATAAATTCATAGTACACGAACTCGAAAAAAAATGGAAATTTTAAAAGGAAATATTTTAAACAAATATTTTTCATTGTTTTATGCTTGATACCTGTATTATTTCACAATAGACGTCAAAAAATATAGTTAGAAGTTGAAATTTATTCAAATAAATAGAACTTAAATTAAATATATTGGTTAAACTAAATAAAATTTCCCAGTATTATTCCCGATGTTCTTATAGAACTTGAAGTTCTGTTAATAAAAAAACGCACCTTATGTTAATCCAAAAGATAGTTGAATATGATTGGTTTTCTTATTTTTATAAATCTAAATTTAGATTACCACATTTTTGTTATTTTAATACGACATTGACTATTATGAAATTAAAATAACGGCCTAATTTTTATCATCATATATGAAATTTCTTATTTATACGTCATATCAGTAAATCATAATCTTCAGCAGAAAGTGATATTCCATGTCAAATATCAACAATGTTTTCCAACCAGGATGGGGGTACATAATTGGATTTTTTCGTTTTATTAAAAAAAATTAACATATGTTTTTGCTTCCAAACAGGCGAGGAAATCAATTATAAAATTTAGTGCTATCAGGCTGGGAATCACATAAGTTCGTAAAAAATTTGCACCTTCAGCCCAATCATTTGTCCTACAATCTTATAACACCCAACTTAATGCAATCAAAATTAATGTTAATTTATAGAATTTCTGGACGATATATCAAATTAAATCACAACTGAGCCGGAAAATGTATTACACTATACACATGTATACATATATACATAAATCCAATAAACATCCTAACCACAATCCCAGCGCGTTTCAATATACATATTTAATAAATTTTTTCACCGTAACTTATTCTGAAACTGCCAACATGTCAAATCTAATTAAAGTTTACACGTTATGTAAATAAAAAAAAATTCCATCACAATATAAATACGCAATTCTCGTCTTGGAAAATAAAGAACACATAATACTCGTATATTGCACAAAAAAATCTTAAATATTTTTTTTTTGTTATCAAGAAATTAAATCAGTATATTATGTACATAAATTTATATGTTATGTGTGTTTATAGCGAAAACATTATGAACGAGTCTATATGTACATATGTATAGACTATGTATATGCCAGTTGACATTTTTTAATGTACTCTGGCGTTGATAACAATTTTCATTCAATTTTGCCATTATATGGCGGTATCACTATACTACTTTTTTTGCTGTACTTAGCAATACAAATATTAACGACTGGACATTAAATATAAAAAAAATAGTGTTACTAAATTATCTCTGTTATGATATAATGATAGCATACATACGGATGTCTTATTGATTTTAAGAATTATATACGTACGTGACCTATAGTAACTTTATATGTTGAAGTATTTTACATATATGCACATAATACGAGATATATTGGATGAACTGAAATGAACTGAAATTAATTCAATCAACAGAGTTTATAAAATTTTCTTCATTTATTATTGATCCATAAAGAGATCTAATCACAAATTCAAAACATTATAAAAAATTTTAATTATTGATTAGACGTAATTATGTACAATTTGTACTTAATTATTTATATAAGATACATATTTAATTTATGAACAATGACAAAATAGGTGGTTGTCGTCAACCTTGTAAATTGCGTTTAACAAATATTATTCTAAATTGGGATAATAATATGCGATAATATTTAGCGCACGCAATGTATAACCTTACCATTGAAATTTAATCATACAAAATTAAAATTTTTTCTTTGATGTAACATATTGATTATTTTTGTTTAAACCAATAGCACATAATTTTTAGGGATTTGTGCCTTTTATCCGCCCACTTGCGAAGAGGTTTATCTTCGTCGTAGGTTAGATCACGCAATTAATCCCCGCTAGAAAAGAGTAATACAACTTAAAATATTCTATAGAATGAAGTTAGATTTCACAAACACTAACTCGACCATTCACGTGAAATTTATCCTAAACCTGTCCTAAATACAACAACAACAAATATATATTTATATATGTTAGTGTGAATATAAAGGGTTTTCCAATAAGAGGTTTCATTTTGATTCAAACAAAAAACGAGTATTTTTTTAAGAGAAATCAATGAATGTTTATTTCATGGTAAAGAGGAAGGTATGCCATTAACATTTGAAAACGATATCAGGCAAATGGCCTCGGCTACGCTTGCAGTACCATACCCATATTTTGTAGTGAATTTTAACAATTTCAATGCGTTGTTGAAGCGTGTATCGTACCATTTCTAGTAATAGCGTAGATTTTACTTGTCAAATGTCAAAAGATGACAGCTTCAAAATTTACACCTGCCCAAATAGCAGGCTATTCAAAATGAAACCTCTTATTGGAAAACCCTTTATAATACAAGTCTCATAAGAGATTTTTTTAAAAATATTTATCAGTAACTCTGCTACTATGATGTCTAAGTACAATAAGCAGCATTCCTCGAAACATAAACAAATAAGGAATTCTATATATATACGTCTGTATCTGTATTTGAATTAAGCAATATTCAATTAAAGAACAGATTAAAAAAGTAGTAGTTTTTATTAAGACTTGAGCGCTTTTTGTCCCCGATCCAAATGACCAATTATTAGAAACACACGAAAATATTCAGTGAAATCGATATATTTCCGTTCGATTAATTAGAAACAAGAATGTTCAGCCGTAAGGACCTGAAAGCCTATATTTCGGAAAATCTGAATGGTTTTCTGTTAGACCTCATTCGCAGGTAAGAATCTGGGCTAATGAAAAACCACTCAAATTACCCAAAATATAAGCTTTCAAGTACATAGGACTAGATAATTATGGGTCATAGTACCAAAACTGTAATATACATGTCGAAGTGTCCGAATTTTTCCAAGTGATTTTAATAAGTGGTCATTTGGAGTGGGTACGTCCAAGTGTTCAAGTCTTAATAAAACTTCTTAGTTTTATATTACATCAAAAGTTACAAAGTGTAGGTTTAATGTTACTCCACCCACGCTTTTCTCGCAAACGGCAAGTGTAATAAAATCGGGACCTGGTGTAATAAATTGTAATAAAGTTGTAATAAATTATGGGCTAGGTTTCGTGGTGGCGGGCGGATTTGGCTGGTGCAGCTTCAAGGCACTTATATACTGAGTATATGTATATCACAAAAAAAAGTGGAGTGAATTTTTTTATCACTTGAATTAAATTCAAATAACATTAATTTGATTGTAATAATAGTTTTGTTATAATTATGATAATCACTAATTATATTTAAAATTATTGAACCATAAATAATAATCATAATTTGGGCACTGCATAAAAAATATAAATGGTCGACGTATTTTTAATGATTTTTTATAATTTACTAAATAAATCATAAATACATTTCTGAAATAAGTGAAACCATTGATTAAATATACTAGAGATGTTACCACTACGAATTACAACAACACTAATAATTTTTTGTTTCGTGTTTTACATGGACGAAAAGGAGCAACGCTCATTGTTTGAAATGTTTAAGATGAAACAAGATAGACTATTATAAAACAAAGTAGCCAGAAAACAATACAAAATGTTTACAGTTTTTACAAATTAAAAACACTAACACTGATGCAACATTTCTATAAAACAATAATTCTGAAAACAATAATAATAAAATATTATACTCTTTCTATTAAACGAAAACCATTATATCCCTTCCTTTTTATCTTAAAAATGCAAAATAAAATTTCAACACTTCCACGCTTAATGAATAATTTAACGCATAGTAAAATCGTAAAGTGATTTTTATTTCCTAGGTAAAATATTATATTTGCCTGAAGATGTTAACACAAAGCTAAAAATTGTGCAGGTGTTATTTATTTTTGTTTACAACTTTAAAAAGTTCTTTTTTGATATTTTTAATTTTCAATGTCGATGTTTAGGATTTTTTATACATCCAATAATTTAGCAAGTGCAGTAGTGGCTATAAGAATTTCAGTGTTATTTTCATAAGAGTACATATTTGGATACCTCGGTTGATTCTATTTCAAAAATTTAAAATCGTTTTTCCGTCATATATATAATGGAATACTGTTCTTATATTAATTGGCACAATAAGAAATCATATGGGATTCCAAGATTTTTGATTCCACAAGATAAACGTCGTGATATATGGATACGAACTCGGACAATAAATCACTTTATTCCTTACCGTTTCCTTATTTCCTTACGTCATATGACCAATCGGAGCCCATGTTTTACTTAACATGGAAGATATTACTAGTAGGACAAATGATTTTAATGTAATGTAATTATGAAATACTAAATTAGCACTTTTCTATATTTTAAGATTTTACCAAAACCAACGAAGACCTAATAGAGGTAGAAGAAGCAATTATATAGATAAAATTCCTCTAGGAAATATACCCTTGAATTTAAACGAAAATGGTAATTTAGTTTAATCAGAGTAGGTTATAATGCAATGCTATATTTGTTATACATTGATAACTAACTATATACATGTATAGTAAATGAATATACAATGGGCTTAGTTCCCGCAACATGTTGGCATTGAAAATTGACTGGTGGGAAAAATGACCTGTGATAGATCACATTGCCCTGAAATTTTAAATAAAGCGGATGCATTTAGAACTTATCATGCATTTAGAACTTATCAAATTTACTCAAAATGTTGCCTGAGATTGTCTGAAATATCACACAGCAAAACTTCGGCATTATGAAACAACAAATTTCGACTAACAATTCTGGTGAATTTTTGTTTTCATGTCTGAGTGATTTCACTGAGTTTCAACAGAATGGAAGTAATATTAGCATTGTCCACTTGTAGAATTTCGATTTTTTATATGTTTACAAGTTTTAGAAAATGCGATTTGTCAAAGTCAGTAGACGGTCCAAGATTTATATAATTATATTGACTGATATTTCTTATCCATCTTGGATCTGACTCGAAATATAGAAATTCTCAATATCTGTAAGCTGAAACTAATATAAAGTATTGATGAAATTCGTTCCCTTTAACGGATGAGCGATATAGATGTGTCCCTAATTTCCAATTAGTGAGCTTTCCTTTTGAATCAAGGTCCCACGACGAGAATGATGAAAATGCCAATTGTGAATATGATGACTCTGATATTGAATATAAAACCCCATCAAATAATCAAGATTACATAGAGCCCACAATTAATAATATGTCCATGACATATTTTACGGGTTACATTGCGCGTTGCGATGATTTTCTAATTCGTCAAGATCCTTAATATGCCGCAGTTGATTTATTATTTGAAAATACGGGTAATGGTGGGTTAAAAGTCCGACCTCGCAATTTGTCTGTAGTATAAATACAATTGCCAATATTTTCATTGAAAATTTTGAAGAATATTGTTTTAAACAACATTTATTAAAAAATTTATTTAGTTTATGTAAGTCGATTGAAAATTCTTACGAAGAAAATTTACATAACGACAATATATTTCTAACGGTACTAAAAGTATTTATTAGGGCGAAAATTAAAATTATCAATTCGAAAAAAAAATTTAAAAATTTTGAAATTATTAATCATCCTTAACTTTGAAATACATAATCTAAATTAATAAACATCGTACATAAAATTTTTATTTTATTTTCCGTATTTCATTTTCATTCCATCGTATTATTCTATGAATGAATTTTTTTGTTTTGTTTCGTAATTTGTCGACGGCCTTTGATCACTCCCCTACGCTTTGCTAATTATTGATATATCTGTCTTCATTTATCTTGCATTGATGATTCTGATTATTTACTATTTTATGTGAGTGTAACTGAAATAGCATAATGCCCAACATATAATAAAAAATAATAAGAAAACGGAAAAACACAAAACAATCATTCGATCATACATACACTAATGCAAATATTATACAAAAAACACCAACAAAAAGAAAGTTCTATAGTTTGTATGTTGTTAAAAAAGGAATACCGTGCCAATCGAATTTGTCTCTATTTAAGCAAAGCATTTAAGCAACCAGTAGAGACATTATCCAAACGTAGCGGCAGAAATCTCAGTAATATTATCTTAATATACTTAATCAATGGTGAAACCCATAAAAAATTGTAATAAAAGAGTTAAAATACCGACTATTGTTAAATCAAAGTATCCATCCTTATCTGTAATTTGGCTAAAAAAATAAGCGTTTTAAACGATTAAAGTAATAATTTTTATTTTGTTGATTCGTAAAAGGATTTTCCACAAAAAATGCATTTTCAAAAAAAAATCCAATGAAAACGGTTTACAGAATAGCAAAATTGCAACAATTAAAATCGGAGTTAAACTTCCAACGAGCAAATAGCGCAGTGGCTAAAGCTCGGGGGGTACCGGGTTCGAATCCCAAGAGTAGCGGGGGGTGGGAGTTTAACAGCCGCAGCCGGTTAAGTATTTAACTCTAAAAAATCGGGTGGTAAATTTTAACTGGAGAGCCGGTAGTTAAAAATTTCGTGCAACTGGCAATAAGAGACTTAATTAAAATAATTTTAAAAAAAATATCGTTTATCGAACAATTGAAACACATTAATATATCACGTGGATTAAGATTAATAGTGAAACATTATGGATTTCATCCTAATTTTTACTAAGTACTCAACAAAAATTTGACAATTTAAGGTTGATCGGGATTAAATCAACAATTTGTAATTAAATCAGCATCACTGGAATCGGTGCATGAAAAATCCAAAATGACCAAAACTGGAACCAATTTTGTCTATCAACTTTAGATATTTTTAAGATCGGCACTAAAAAGTATTTAATTTTGAATTGTGCTACGATTTTAATTGTTAAAAATTACTGAGACTAATTTTTGAAAAAAAATTGCTTCCTGGCTGATATTGAATTTAGCATGTATACTCGTACCTAAAAGAAAAATTACATATTTCGGGATGATTTTCGGGCTAACCATGTTGATTTCCTGTGGATTTTACAAATTTGCATACTAACTGAACAAAATTATGTTAAAGTGACATGCTTCACGAGTTCATTCGATGTTTTGAAAATTGATAGAATTCCGGTGGAGACTTATTACACTCGTATGTTTGTCTTGGGACTGCTTCACATTTACAAATATTGTGCAGAATTATAGCATTACGTTGAGAATTTTTTGAGACAATAATCATCACATCTTTCCAAAGAGCTAACTGGTTACCATCTATTTCACCGACAAGATCTAATGGAAATCTCTAATGGAAATACGAGAAAACGAAAAAGTAGAATCCAGTTTCACAACATGATTTGCCCATGCTTCTGTTTCATCTTGTGGTACTATTGGTTCATTTGGAACCAACTTCTCCCCAGTCTCTAAAATAATTTCCATTTCGTTAATATTGAACAAAATATTTTCGTCAGGCTCAATATTTCATAAAACAAATTATCATAAAAACAATTTTCGGGATCTTATTCCTGTTCAAAGTCATCTTTTCTGACACTCCAATTTTCCACAATCTTCAAAATTTCATCTTCTGTCAATGCACCTTTTCTGTGGGTCCTCTCATTCTAACTACTCAAAGGTTACCATTATTAGAACATTTCTTGACCAAAACAAATGTGAAGTTAGTCGTCATTTAAATAAAATACAGTAGTTCAAGTTAAATGTATCAAATATGCTACTGTATGCATTAGGAGGTTTTAATTATTTAGTCAGAGATGCAGAGAACCGCCTCGTTGTTGCGAACGATTCTATCATAAGCAAATACACGGTTTTTGCATTTAGACTTAGGGTTGCAACGCATCCAATGTGGCCTCATTTACGAGACCAATAATCTGTGCAGATTTTTAGCAAAGTTTGAATTGGTTATTGATTTAAAACATAAACGTCTTCTATAGGATTCATAATATGTCGATATTGTGCATCGGATAGTTTTTGAAGGTCATTTGATATATTCGTGACGTTTGATAAAATGAGTAATAAAATCGATTTATTTAATTACGCTTTCACCCTCGCTCAGATTACTGTACATGTTCATCCTATATAGAGCCAAAAATACTACTTCTGATGTTGCAGTGGGTGCTGTATTGGAGTATCTTCATGGTAAAAATTGGGAGCTCCTAAGTTTTTATTTCCAACCTGAAAAAAATATTCAAATTATGAATCTCTCCATATCATTGTAATTTTAAAATTTAATCTGTACTGCAAATGAAACCTTTAAACAAATTCTCTTTAGACAGTATTTTAATTTCACGAAGGGAATAAAATCCTGTACAAATCAATCAAATTCTATACCCACAAAATTGTTAAACTTCGGTTACGTTTTCAACATTTCTAAAGTTGTGTAGCGCCATAACCCACATCCGGAATATTACTGGCATGACTATATATAGTAAATTTATTCCGATAATGTAATATAAACAATCTGCATCTGTCACTCAATGTCACAATAAAAACACAATTTCATAATTCGCTTCATAGCCTCTGTTGAATAAAATGGATGAATAGTAATTTGCAATTTTACGTTCGATTGAATTCAAAACAAATATTTCGAATTATTATTTATCTTCGCATCTTATCTCTCTCGCATCTCGTTAGATATGCATGTTGTCTTTAAATAATATGTTAAGTAGATTTGCGCAAATTTATATTCAAGAATTATAAATTCAAATTAATTATTGTGTTTATCAAATTATACATAATAAAATATTCTAAAAATATGTTTTTATTTTAAAATTTACATAATAATTTTCATATATGTACATAGATCATTTTCGTATTTCATAACTGTCCGAATTAAATCCGCAAAAGGATTGATTTTCGGTTTAAAATAAATTTGTTTTGAATATCCGAGCAATAAAAATAAAGTTTTAATAATGGATTAAAGCGATTTTGAATAAAGCACAAACAATTATTTAAAAACAAAAATCAACCGACTCTGTCAAATCTCCAGTATAATATGCGGACCATATTTTCTGATAAGATCTATAAAACGCTTGTTGATTTCATTTTTATTTTGGCAATCAAATATGTACATTAATTTTCTGAAAAACTTCCTCTTTCACAAAAAATAAAAAAATAAATAAAAAATCGATTACCTCTCCTCTAGTAATTGAATTTTTTTGTCTAAATTTGTGGTTTGTTGTTGTTATGCTATCATCCCTTCCTTATGTGAATTTTCTTTTATACTAGTTTCCTTGTGGAAAAATATACAAAAAATAACTTGTTTTGTTAACCATATACATACATGCATCTTCTGTTTATGATGAATATGATAAGGGATTATTTGTGAAAAAAAAAAATATAATTTCCTTCATATGGTATGGAACCCTCACCCAAATAATAAATATTGTGCTATCGAATTGGAATCATTATCCAACCTAAAGAATGATAATAAGTTACCTAACTCTATTCCTCCTTTCCATTCCGCCCTTATTTTTAGTCGATATTCTTATTTCAATTTAAAAAGTCTATATACGAAAGTATATGGTTTTCGTTTTACGAGATGCTTATGATAATATTATGAGAACTTTTATGAAAACAATTTTCATTAACTTCGATTATGTTTATATTACGATTTCATAATTTCACATATCGATCTATATCTATATATGTATGTATGTACCAGCGTGTGTGTAACTTAGTGCCATACTGCTGTGTATCTCAAACAGGAATCGCAATTAATTTAATCGCCAATGGGCTAACAACCTTCTTCAAAAATTATTAATAAGATTGTCCATTTCCAACTTTAGCTTCTGTGGTCGAGGGGTACTTACATGTCTCGTAAATCTAAATTGCACGAACATGTTTTCCAAGAATAGCAGTACAGTATCCTTTGTTTGTCGTAGTAGGCAACTAAACGGTTGGATAATCAGTTTATAATGTCAATAAAAGCAAAAATGGATACCGCAAAAAAAAAAACCGACCCCCGCCAAAGTATCCGGACACGAGATTTAGGATCGACACATGGAACGTGCAGTCAGTGTATGACGGAGTATCGGCAGGAACTCGTTGCTCTTCATAAAAACAAGTGTCGGTTCTGAAACTGTCTGGGCTAAAAGTAGGAGACCATGTGTCCCCGCAGGACTACAGTGGAGATGACCTCGGAAATTTTGAAGCTGGATATCTTCTTGGGCGGCAGGTAAAGAAGGCTGTTTTGGATTTCCACGCAGTAACTAATTGAATATGTATAAGCTGAACACGCGCCCGCAGGAGTCACCAGCCCAAAGATTAAGACTCATTTTACAATGACTTGGATGATCTAATGGGATCTATACCCGAACACGATGTTACATTGGTAATTCGGGAGTGTTCATTTCTAAAGAGTGTGTTTGGGTTGTGGAGGATGTGAGAAGGTATCGGTTTGCAACCAAATACGTAGGCAGCGTTCATCGTTTGGTCGCTGCAAAGCTACGATTGAAGTTTTCGTACAAGTCTGGGAATACAGCGAAACACATGGGACGTTTCGACTGTAAAGGTCTGCTAAAGAAGATGAAGATCAAAAGAAACGATATCACTATATTGTCAGTGATAACTTTGAGGAAGCTAATTGCCATAGTCGTACTGTATGAACTCTGTCTGGGAGGTATTGAAAACTTCGGTTGTCAGTGCTGCTTAACAGACTTTATTTATAGTGAAAGTCAGACCCAAGAATGATTGGTTTGATGATGAGTGTCGTCTTGTAGTCGATCAACAAAATGTAGCCAATAGTGAAGTGCAACAACGCCCAACAATTGCGAGGAAAAACGAGGCTGCTTTGGCTCAGAGTGCTGCTATATAGGCGGATTTGTGAATGACGGAAAACCCGTGAATGGTGGAAGGCCGAGGTTCTGAAAGTACAACAACTCAGCAATGAGCGCAGATCGCGTAATTTCTTTATGGGAATCACTGGATTGCACCATACTTTCAGGGTGGAAATCTCTATACTATAAACCTCTATACTCGAAGTATGGTGTGGATACTTTACCGACCTGCTTGGTGTTCATCATGCGTCACAGACTGTAGATGAGTCATCTGAAATACAGACTGCGGAGATTTGAATTGAGGATCCATTACATGAGGAATTCACTATGGGCATGCCAACCTTATTCGATTAGTATGGCTAACCAAATTATGCCCCATATTCAAGAAGGGACCGCTTGAAGTGTAAGAATAATCGCGGTATAAGTCTCCTTTGCACAACACACAAGTTACTGCCCTACATTATATTGGATAGAATCACCCTTCTAGCGGAGGGCTTAGTTGGTGACTATCAAGGAGGAGTCCGTCCGAATCGATCAGTCACCGATCAGGAATTTTGCTGCGGCTGATTCTATCTAAATATTTTGAGACGTCCGTCCTCCGTACATCAGATAGCTCGATCAATTGAAAGAGTTTGTGGTCTACCTTGTAATACCTAGGAATGCTACCAAAAGTGGTACGATAGTGTAGAATGACAGTAGCGCCGTCTCAATACTGTGTTATAGTTGAAAACCGACTGTCGAAATTTTTTTCAGTTAACTCGGTGGTTCGGCAGAGAGATGCTCTGTCCCCTATACTCTTCAATGTCATTTCGGAGTACATCTTTCGTAAAAAAGAAACCTCACCGCAACATTTTATACCGCCAGTCCAATCAGGTGCTTACAAATGCAGATGATATATGCGTGATTGGACTGAATAGCTACGGAGTGAAAGAAATACTTGATCCGCTTGTGGAGTTTTCAGCTTCTGTTGGACTCCAGATCAATGAATTCAAAACAAAATACATGATCTCTGGGTATAGCGACAGTGGCACACCAGATTTTAGTATTGGCCAATACACGTTTGAGGAAGTGAGGTGGTTCAAATATTTGGGAGCTCTTTAATCCCTCACGATAACAGTGTATAGGTGAGAATATTAAAGTGAGACTGGCAGCTTGCAGTCATGCTTTCTATGCTGTAAGGCCCCTGCTAAAATCTAAGCATCCCTGAAGTGCCGTGAAGATGAAGCTTTCCAAAGCATTGATCGATGTTATGTATGGATGTGAAAGTTGAGCGCTGACGGATGAGTACGAGAGATGACTCCTTACATTTGAGAGAACAATCATGCGTGTGATGGGCCTTACCCAAAACGCGAAGTAGGTGGTGGTACATTACATAATACCGAGCTCTGTATAGTATTGAGATCAAAGATCTGATGAAGATGCTTGATATTGAATACGATGGCTTGGTCACGTTCTGCTTACTGATCAGAAACGAATTGTGCAGCGATCTCTAAAAGGAAAGCTGCCATTTGATAGGCGCACAGGTCGTTGCAAGCGACGATGGCTCCACGATGTTGAGAATGACTTGGCTTTGTCAGGTTGTTGAGAGCGATTTGGCGTCTTCTAGGACTGTATGAAGACCAAGTTCAGGATCGAATTGCGTTTAACAATTGTGTATTATTATTTCCAACTTTAAATCAAAATTCAATTTCAATCATGGACTATTCTAACCGTATCCATCATGAACTATACTGAGGAGAAGGATCGTTACATTCTAAAATATTTGGAATCGTCATACAAATTAATAATAAATCACAAAATTCACAAACTTAGAAGTGAAAACAACGATTCAAAATGAGATTAATCCTAAAAAGAATCATATATAAAGATTTAAACTAAATACAATGGTTTCAGACGTATAATTGCTGAAAATGAGTGTAGCAATCAACCGACTGCAACCAACCAATCAAGGACTTGCTTTTTGGGAAAAATTTTTTAGTAAAATAAAAAATATTTTTTAATATAAACTGGGGGCCATAATGAAATTTTTCGATTTCGGATTTTTTCGATATCTAAAAAATTCGCCCCATTATGAAACAAAAAAAAAATTAGACGCGTATTTTTCCGAAAGCACATGTTATCGAAAAAATCCGCCATATTATGGATCTGTTTTCTTTTATATCGGAGAAATTGGAGAGATAAATTTACTGTCAAAATTCAGATATGCGTTTTTTTTAATATCCGAGAAAAAAATTATCTCTCTGAGTCGTTTTTTTTACGCTCGGATAATTATCAGATACGATCTTTTTTCTCTGAAAAAAAGTACAGATTATTGTTTGACAACAGTATTTTTATGTTTTCTATTAAATTTAAAATGGCGACCACGACAAGTGTTGAGCTATTGTTTACATCCACTTGTAACCTCAAAAAAAATCTATCTGAAATAATTTCTCCGATACTAAAACACAACACAAAAAAAAATAATTTTGATCTGACAGATAAAACTCAGAGAAAAAAATTCGAATAAATAATCTCTCTGATTTCTCCGAGATAAAAAAACCAGACCCTATGAAACTAAAAAAAAACATCAAATCGAATTTTTCCGAACGCACATGGCAAAATTCGACTGCTATTTATTTGGCGAATTTCAAATTCGATCGTTCGACTGGTTGGTTAATGTTATCCATGCAATTTTAAAAAACATTTCCAAATATGTAAGTTGCATTATAAATATATATGTATGTTGACAATTATTAGAACCAAAAATAAAAAAATAATAAATTAATAAATTGTTTTAATAAATTATGTTCATTTAAAATTATTAGTATTACGTATATTTATTATAAAATAATTTTTAATTCACACGAGACACTTTAAACAACGCATAATAATAAACCATTGGAAAATAAAAAACATTTGTCAAATTATTTGAGTGCTGTTGTTGCAAATTCGATTTCGGAAAAATTCGATAACAAGTTTCATAATAAGGCAAATCCGCGGCGGATCGAATTTTTTAGATATCGAAAAAACCCGAAATCGAAAAATTTCATAATAGGCCCCCTGAAGTGGAATTACTCCAGTATTAGCTGATCAATAACCAATTCAATGTTTAAATTAATTTTTATGAATGAAAATATTAATGTTTCAATTCGATTTTAACTTTTATATGACTTATACAACAATACAACATTGAAGTACACAAAGATGATGTGTAAAATGAAATGGGCTATCCATTATTTCAATGATAAAATATTTAAAAATCAACATTTTCATTTGGAAAAATATAATTTTCGTCTTTTTATGGTTGTCTACTTTAAGTTTGCTGGATTTTTCGCGCAGGGATCTGTATATAAGTAAGTGGCGCTGTTATTAGTTGAAGCCACATAAAAATTTTTTAGACTGGAGTGCCACGTTAATATTAAATCTTATTTACTTGCAGGTGATTTTCTAATAAACTAAATTAGTTGGTGTATGGGTAGTAGAATGTTTTTCTTAGAAGAGCATTCAAAAACTTTCTTCTAATAAATCGTCGGCGGCAAAAACTTTCTACTAATAAATAATTTGACGTCTAAGGTTGATCACGATACCATTTCAAAATTCTGCCTCTTTACAGTTGGGGTTCTAGTTTTCACTCAAGAATCATTAAACCGTCATCGATCTGTAATCTGCATAAATTATTTCACATTAAAAATTCGGTATATACCATTTTATTCAGATAATCTAAGTGTACCTAAAAATTAGAGTTATTTTTTTTTAAATCAGTGAAGTTGAACTTTCATTTTCAAAACCTATAATATTTAATCCATATTTAAACTCAGCCAAAATTTGATGATTTTAAAATTAAAATCATTTACAACTCTTTAGGGGCATTAACCGGATTCTAAACAAGAGGTGTGTTCGTCATCACCCCAAAATCAATGATGAAGAATCCCTTTTTGTATACAGCCTCTATTGCGATTCGACAAACGTCACAACTCACAGCCAGTAGGAGACTGGCAAATAAATTCGGCTGGGCAACATTTTTGAAATCGGCCTACCTATAACAAAGAAAGCTAAATTATTTAATTTATTTCAACAAAACTGTGTTAATGGATGAATCCAGTTTGTTCGCTAATTCAGCTTAAAACTATTCGCTGTGTGAATAGAAGCACATAATACCATCTTGGCGGTCCCAGCTGAATCTTTGTTATACTTATATGAATTATAGCCGTTATTTAATGCTATAGAATTTTAGGTCTATACTCCACAATAATATGAAACCACACACTATACCATTATCTCTCGATGATTGTGGTTTAATAACAAATCAGGCTTTCTTAAGTAATTAATACTGGAATCCAACAGGATCTTCCAGATTAAACTTTTCTTCATTCTAAAAAATTACTAACAATTTTCATCTGTTGATCTATTTGAAAGACTCCAACACATTTTTTGGCAAATTACCAGCGTTGTAAATTATTTCGTTATATTTTTTTTGCATTTAATGATGATTTTTTGTTAAGCTTGAATCGCATTATATCATGGACATTTTTGATTAGTAACAGAACAGTAGATTTGCTAGCAGTAACAATTTTCTAATTTTTGTCGCGGAATCAGTTGATTTCAAAGCAAACTGAATAATTTTACCAGAATTCAACGCTTGCAGATGCTAGCTGAGCTATATGTATATCATTATCAGATAAATTTAAACATTTTAAATTACTCATATTGTACAGGGATGGGCGAGGTAGATTACGCCATGTAACCTACACAGTTGTCGACACGTAAAATATGCCGTAGATTACTTGGCTGTGTTTTGTGTCAATCTCGAAAATTAAGACAACCTAAACACCCTGCTGCATTTTAGCGTTTGAATTCAAATGAACAGGTCATCCAGATTACAGATAAAACAGATCATCCAGATTACATTAAATTATGAAAATTGTAAATTTCTAATTATGGAATTATAATAATTTGAAAAAAAATTTCTAACCTAACTTAATTTTTTTAGAGCATAAGTTAAATTAAAATGCATTGAATGATATTTTAAAACTGTCACCGTCCGTATCGCGTATTCACACTATAAATTGTCTACATTATTGACGTTGTCTACGTTGTCGATATTGTTTATGTTAGTCTATACGGGTTGTCGACGCGGCAATATAGTTTATCAGCTTGTAGTAGCCACCAACAAGTTACTTGTAATCAATGATCCATGCGTTATGCCGTTTTATCTCTCCGCATGTTTTATAAAATTAGATTTGACAAACAAATAATGCAGAACGTAAAAATAAATTCTGTTGAATCGTTTTGCTCGCGGGCCCTTTTAGTAAAATAAAATTCGATTTTCGTTGCTAAGTACTATACAGAGAAAAGCCAATAGTTCTGCTTCGTATACTATTAAAAACTAAATGGATCGAAATCTGTTTCCAATAAATCCTTTACACTTGCATAATCTTACAGGTAATAGGTATTTACACCATTCCGAGTGATAAAATCTGGAAATTGTGACCAATTACCTCAACATCAAATATGCTCAAGCTTTTCCTCCCGAATGATGAAAGCATTATTACTTACTTTGTTAGCGGGTCATCGAAGAAGAAGCCACTTTGATGCGGTAACTGTTCGAATTTATATAGAACATGCAAATTTCGGTCACGTCACTCTCCAAACCATTATTTCATATTATAAGCATTATATGGGAGACATTGACGACACTGCCATAGAAATCAAAGTGTATACTCAAATTCAACTCATTGCCCAATTTCAAACTCAATTTCTAATTTCTCAAATTTTGCTTAAATCATTTAAGATTGCGTAACAAATTTACTCGAAATACTCTTAAAATTTTAATTAAAATTTGATTCAAGCCCATACTAGAATTTAGCTGAAATTTTACCTAAACAATTCATTCAACATAATTCAAAAGCTATTCAAATACAAACACGATTAAACATAATTTGTAATACCGTCAACTTTTGTTCATATTCAGCTGTAATATTAATTTATATCTCACTCTATATTGAAATTAAAATTTGACTCAAATTCATATACCTTAAATTATAATTCAATCTTTACGCAAACTCAAATAACACAAAATATTTTTTTCAACCAATGTTTAATTTTTAACTGAATTTAAAATTTAAAGTACACTCAAATTTTGTTGAAAACTTACTTTATTTTCACTAATACAATTCATCTAAAAAAGCATTAAAGATTTTGGCTCAAATTCATACTAGAATTCTATTCTGGAATTTCACTTAAGCAAATTCACTCAAAAAATATATACTTCAAAATCACTGCAAAATCAAATTTATGATTTAAATTGGACTCAAATAATCTATAAATCGCGTTTAAAATTTTACTCAACTTCATGGTACAAATTGTACCATAAATTTAACTAAAAAATTCCACTCAAAATATATAATTCAAAGTCTACATAATCACTATCAAATATAACAAAAAATTATTTCTTATTCAATGTTTGAGTTTTAATTAATAATTAAATTGCACTCAAATTTTGTTGAAATCTATCAGTTATAACGTCTGCAACACGCGTTATTTAACTCAACTCCATAATACAATTCTACCTTGAAATTCACTTAAAAAAATCCACTCAAAATATATAATTTAACATCTACTAAAATTCGAATAGTATAAAAAATGAAATTTGAAAAATGAAAAGCGGCTGTTGTAACCCTGCCGCCCCCCCCCCTCGGTTTCAATAAATGTTTTTCGTTTGCCAATTTTCCTCGGTTCCTCTTTTTGGTGCTCGGTATTCTGGGCAACCATTATAGAGCAAATCTATAGCCTTATATGTGGGTCTAGTCCTTGACACAATACCAAACGCGGTTGCTTAGGGGATCCTATTTTAATTAAGAATTTTTCTAACCTTATCTAAATTGAAAAGATATTAAAATGCATTGAAACAATGGCCACTTTAGTGTAGAACTAGTTCGCTAAATCACTATACCAATCGTCTACATTATCGACGTTTTCTACGAATTGTCTACATTGTCTACGAGTTATCGACACGTCAACATAAAAAATTAATAGATGACGCGTAAATGCCCACCCCTGATATTTGTATAAGCAACTGGGCACCTTGTGCAATGATTTTTGTGATAAATCCAGCTCGACTAAATTAGAAGGGGTATCCCAAGGTGGTTGGAAAATTTTGTCGCATATTTACACATTCTGGAGTGATGGTAATTGTCGCAACTGGAATAGTTCAAGTGGATTATCACTTAAGTTGAGTGTTTGTAGATTTGCCAGACGACGTATTTATGGTGGCAGAGTTTCGAGTTTATTGTGTGATACGTTGGGGGATAGCAAATCGGTTAAATGGATGAATAACGAGTTTGGGATTATTTCGATTCTGAAATTAAGAAAATAATTAGACTTGCAACACTATAACCAGATATAGACTTACTGATTTTGTTTTCTAGTCTATCGGGCACTACTTTTAGTCGATTGTAGTGGTTGGCTGCCTGGTGCACATTTTTCATCGATTTGAAATTATTTTAATTTGGAAATTTGTTTACAAAATGGTTAGTTTTGATTAACTATAATATGCTGTATATTTTACAGCAGGTAAAAACGCATAAATTCGACTTGAGCAATAAATTGGCCCCGAATTTTTTTCTGGAAAGTTTGAGTTTGGCCGGAAATGATAAATAGCCGTTAACACCTCTTTTATTTTAAACCCCAGAAATTTTGACTCAGGTTCGGTTAGTACATAAAATAGCTTATTAAATTTTTCGTCCAACTATATAGATTAAAAGGAATCAATTACACTGAGAAATAAATTTATGTCGATTTTTTTTCTGTGCGTGTGTTGACTTTGATTGAGGTAAATGGCCAGTAACATGCCCTTCCAGTTATGTTTGCTCTAGTTCAAATAGTACATGAAACAGTCCATTTAATTTCTTGTCCATCAAGCTCAATAAGTGTCTTTTACCCAACAAACAAAACTTTATTATAGTGTGTTTCAATTAGTTCCTTGATAAAAGTTGGGTTTTCCTGAAATCATCCATACAACTATTCCGGAAAACCGTAAATTCGATATATTCTGGATATTCTAGCACCTATTCTAGCCAATGTAGAGTATGCACAAACGCGATACTGAGCCAATATATGTATGATAGTTTATTCCAATTACTTCCTTGATAATGGTTGGGCTTTTCAAAGATCTTTTATATGACTTGATCATATAACATTTATATTGAGATTCATTGCGTTTACAGTTGGCCGATTTTGGCCTATTCTAGTCATAGTAGGGTGTATGGCAAAATAATTTAGTTATGCACAATGTGGCACAACGGAAATATGTTAAAAAATGTTTCAGTTATACTTATGTGTACGTCAGAAAAGAATTCGTGTTTCTTAAAGTATACTATGCACAAAATGGCGCAAGCAAATCCAAGTATTTAGACGTATTAAATATAAAATATTTGAGTTTTATAAAATGGGGTTTCTGGCGTGATGCTCCCTGTGTAATACTAACACATATGTATATAAAATCTGTAAATTTGTGAAAAACTTCACAAGCATACATTTTTGTTGCTGTAATCAATATAATGTGTTGCTTTTTTGCACCGAAATATTTTGTTCAATTTTCTAAATATTATCGCACGTTTTGGTAATTTGGTATATATATATACGCAACGAAAATAACTAACAGACAATTCTATTCGACTATAGATTTCTATATAGATTTAGTCTTACCTGTGGTTATTATTATAGGTGTGTATAATCCAAATCAAAGCAATTTACTATCTGGGTATTGGTTTTTGTCTATGATCAGAGCACATAATATAATCTAACCTCTAAAGGAAACCATTGTTTCATATAGATTAGTAGAAATATATTGTATTTTCCTTCAAACTGACCTGTTTTGTATTGCCACATATATAGAATTTCCATTTTTGTCGCTTGTATATTATGCATTTTTCTGTTATGTTGATTATCAAAATTTAATTTTAGCACGAACATTTCGTGCTCGCTGTTCAAATTTATATGAAGTGTGATAAATTTCTGTAGACGACCGGAAAACACTAGTTTGATTCGTTTTTCAGTGCCATTATAAATGTTATATGTAATTATGTCAAGGGAGTTACATGTAGTACTTTTTCAATAACAATATACACACAGTAAGAGGTTTATGCTTAGATTAGTTTATTGTTGTAATAAATAACTTATTTATCGTGCGGTCAAATCAAAACATGCAAATTGGATATAGAAACACATATACATAATATAAAGTTTATAGTTAGGATACATAATAATAAAAATATAAAATTGTTTAAATAATTTGGGAATGATTTGTGTATACACGGAATGTCTGTCGTTATAAAACAAATAAAAATTTAATTTTTTTGGGCGGCCCGAATTCTCTACTTCTGGGAAATTTGAAATCGATGTTTTTATAATCAAATATACAAATAAAAGTTAAATTTAAAACCAACTTGGATCTAAAAGTCAACATCTGGTCATAAAACTTTACAAAAAAAGGTACATACATATAGACATACATAATATAATACATGTCTGGCATAACCACACAAAATTTCATCTCTCATTTCACACCGCAACCATAAAGGCAGACTACTAATAAAAAATGCCCTGTAAACTGGAAAATGGGTCAGTTTGAAATATTTTCTTACATTTTCATGAATCTTATAGAAAATTGTTTGTGTAACACACCGCATTTAGTTATGAAAAGATCTAAATTATAGACAAATCGTTATTGTATGATGAGTGATGATAACAATTTTATTTCGCACATTAATTATAATAATTTTACTCCATGTCATATACATAAGAATTTACTTATAAATGGTCAAATATTCTATCATTTCATATAAACTGTCGCAAAAGATTAATGATCCAGAAAAAAACTGGATACAATAATGAATGGGGCTACAGTAATAATGGATGGATTACTTGCTGCGCGCGCCTTTGTTTATTTTAGTGATTTCATATTATATCCGGTGGCAGACCAGTTTTTTCCCTTTCTTCTCACCACTTTTTAGAAAATGAACATACATCAAGAAATAAATCAAAAAGTAAAAAGAAAACATTTTGTATTCGTTTGTATTCTTTGCTCAAGTTTGCCCCATAAATTCACTTTGCTCAATTTTATGAAGGGCCATTAAATTCAAAACCAGTTTCAATGTTTCGTATTTTAGGTTCCTCAATATTTATAATTCCGAAAAATCGTGTTTCGTGATACATTAAAGCTTAAATATTTTTTCAGCCGCTTAAGCCTTTTGTAGAATTACTAACGGGCTTAATGGAATTACTGACGGGCATGTCGTAGCCACCAAAAACTTACTTCTAATCAATAATTTATGTTATGCCGATTTATCTCCCCGCATGCTTTGCATAAAACCAGATTAGACAAACAAATAATGCAGAACGTAAAAAAAAATCTGTTGTATCGTACTTGCTCACGAGCCCATTAGCAAAATACCATTCGATTTTCGTTCATGTAATAGACAGATAAACCAATCTCGCTTGTTTTAACCCCACGATATTGACCAAAATAACTCTCCCTCGGATAATATTAAAAACAAGATACATTCGTTTCAAATTTACACTTGCATAATCTTACAGGTAACACTTACTTCAATCCAAGTGATATAATCTGAAAGTTTTGGCCAATTTAATTTCAAATGTGCTTAAACAATTCCATCTCGAGTGGTCAAAGCATTATTACTTACTTTGGTTGACAGGATGGTTGTCAGCAGTCATCGAAAAGAAGCCACTTTGATGCGGTAACTGTTCGAAATTATATAGAATAGGCTGATATCACGTCAAACCGTTATTTCCACACTGAATTTTGCTTAAATCATCTAAGATGGCGTAACAAATCTACCTTGAAATACTCTTTAAATTATAATTAAAATTTGATACAAGACCATACTAGAATTTTAGCTGGAACTTTCCTTAAGAAAATCCACTCAACAAATACGATTAAACATAACTTAAAATGCACCCATTTTTGTTCATATTAAGTTGAAATATTAAATTATATTCAGTTGCTTAATTTAACTAAAGATTTTGCTTCAAATCTATACTTAAATTTTGCTCTAACGTGAAATTAAAACTTGACTCAAATTCGTATACCTTAAATTATAATTTAAAATCTATATACGCAAACTCAAATATAAGACTCAAAATATATTTTTTATTTTTTTTCAACTCAAAGTTTGAATTTTAACTCAATTTAAAATTTAAAAATCACTCAAATTCTATACTGGAATTTCACTTAAGCAAATCCACTCACAAAATATATACTTCAGAGTCTACGCAAATTCAAATATGAGTTAATAATTTAAATTGCACTCAAATTATCTATAAATCGCGTTTAAAATTTTACTCAATTTCATAGTACCTACAAATTTTTACTCGCCGTCATGCTTGCTGCACCATATCCTTTTCATGAAATTGTCCATGACCAATTCGCACATTTGCGGCTGTAAGTCCTCGATAACTTCACGAATTCCATCTTTAAGGTCTTGAATCGATTGTGGAGCATTGGCATAGACCTTATCTTTCACGTGGCCCAAAAAAACAATCTAAATGTGTTAAATCAATAGATCTCAGGAAACTTTTATTGCAAAATTGCGATGGTTTCGTTGCTTGTATGGCAGGTAGCGCCGTGTTGCTGAAAATAAACGTCGTCCACATCAATATCTTCAAATTCCGGCCATAAAAAATCATTAATCATAGCTCGGTAGCGTAATCCATTCACCGTAACAGTTACACCAACCTCATTTTCGAAAAAGTAAGGTCCAATCACACCGCCAGCCCAAAAACCGCACCAAACAGTGACACGTTGAGGATTGAGAGGCGTTTTAACAATAATTTGTAGCAGCTCGAATATTCGACTCACCGATATTCGATTCTGCCACATACAAAACAATTAGTGAAATTCAAATATAAACCAACTTATTTGAATTAAGCGTTCACTAACCCCATCACATATCCATCTATCCAACCAACACTATCTAATAACCGAACCATTACTATAAAACATTTATAGTAAAACCATCGCCATCTAACAACATCACCACGAACAACAATGTTCGGTGATGCAATAATAAATCCACTGCACTTAACAAAAGTGCAATGTTCGACCGTCGCCGGCGCATGTGTTCCCTCTTCACAAAAACGAAGACGAAGGCGACGTCACTCTCTACAACAACACAATACAAAATAGATATATATATTTTTCGGCCATATTAGCAAATGTTACTTTTCCCTGCGTGTGTGTTATTGGTAGTGGTGCAAAATAAATAAATAATTAATTAAATAAATAAATAGTTAATTAAATAAATAAATAGTTAAATAAATAAATAAATAAATGTACATATACATAACATTGAATTAATAAAAATAAATAAATAAATAGTGTATATAATAAACAAATAAAAATACCAATATCAAAGTTTATAACCTACAAAAAAAAATGTGATCTACAATATAAACTAAATCAAATGTGTTTTTTTTGTTACAACGTCTAAACATTCTTGGATTTTCTGAGCCCCAAATTCAACAATTCCGTTTATTAATGTATAAGCTTCCGAGGTGAAAATGGGCCTCATCACTCACGATGATTTTTCGATGTTAATCCGGATCATTTTGACTCATTGAAGAACCCAATCAGCGAAGATACGACGTTTATGGTGATCGACCAGCTTGAGTTCTTGTGTTAACTGAACTTTAAAAGCCTTAAAACCTAAGTCTTTATGCAAAATACGGTATGATGTGGTTTGTGGAATGTCTAATTCCAAAGATCGACGAGGAATCGACAAGCCTGGGTTTTCTTCAACACTGCGGGCTACAACAGCAATATTCTCAGTTGTTCTTGACCGACGCACACGGTCTCGATTCGTCACATCACTAACTTGTCCCACCAGCTCAAATTTTTCCACCAGTTTCACGGCCAAGAAGGTGCTTCACAACAACCAAAACGTTCTTTAGTTTTGCGAACTATGACTGCAAAATTTTCACCATTTTTGTAGTGAATTTTAACAATGGCGTAGTTTTTACTTGTCAAATGTCAAAATATGACAGCTTCAAAATTGACAGCTGCCCAAATAGCAGGCTATTCAAAATGAAACCTCTTATTGGAACACCCTATACTACCATCGAACAATTTCTTATTTTTAAAATTCACATTTAGGTTGAATTTTGTGAGAAGATCGGCGCTAATGATCAGCCAATTAACTGGAGCGATTATAAATGGGTGGACAAAGTTTCGACATAGGCCAAGATTTATTGACAAGATTTTTGACCCAGTTAGGCAAAAGTTAATTTGTGTCTTGGGAGCTGGAAAATTTTTATTTGGGACGATCTGCGCCTGAGTCAATCAGAAATGAAAATTTGGGGTTCCGACATTAATTTAAATGGCGGCCAGTTTTATTAGGCCCCATTGAATCTCGCCGAAACAATGGGTTTAATTATTTTTGTCTGGGATTGCCCACAGGCTTTAGCCTCGAATGTATGATGGTAATAACAAAATTTGTTTGTACGACCAGTTTTAGTTGAACGTAAAAAGTAATCACGTGAAAAGTTGAGAATGTGTTGTTTGATCCCCTATAGGGGGATGGTCTATATTATTTATGAAGTTGATAGTTCGTAACTTGTTTCATTCATAAGCGCAACTGGTAAACTATCAAGTAGACGTTTTGTGACGGATGTTTGATTTCGGATACCAAATTAGATGCTCTCTTGTATTTTATCTGCGGTATCCAGCATTGTTTGGACCGTGGTGTACTGAGTGAAAGCTAATATGGATTTCATGGGTTTTAGTAAACCATTTCACCACAATCTTTGCAAAAGCTAGCTAGATTGTTTAACTCACGGTAATATTGAGAGGGACTTTTATCTCCTATATAGCAATTCCAATTAACAGTTTAGTTATGTGAGTTGTATCACTTTCCGTATGACGTTTAAGAACTGCTGTTTTGAGATTATCATAGTTATCTCAGAGTGGTGGGTGAAGTAATATACCACTTATTGAAAGTAATATATCTTCAGATAAATTTAACGGTTATCATTTGGCTTAAATACTGTATAGAGCAAAATGATGGATTAAAGCAATTTCCAAGTTGTAGTATATTGTTCTACAAAATGTAGGCTTCAAGGCAATCCAGGATGGCGTAGAATTGATTTCAAATACATACAAGTAGTATTTCTACTGATGTACACTTGCTGCGTGGTTCTTAAAGTTGTCTTTGTGAGATTGTTTGCTGTATCGTTAAATTAACGTTTTGTTAAAACCTCATTCATTCCACGTAATTCTGATTAACGAAGAAATTGTTGTGCAAGAGTTTTTCATTTTATCATTTTGTGTATAGACAACCGCATTAAAAACGAAAGAGTACAAATGCGATGATTGTAGTTGACAATCGTAATTTCACTAAAATTTTAATTATCGCAAATAAATTTATGTTCGTTTTACGATGTAATAAAAATTTGTCATCCAACAGCAAACCAAAATTATCGCGCAAACTGACGTTATAGCAAATATATCATCAATTATTTTATGTAATTTATGTTCAAATGAACTGGAAATGAAACTATATAAATGTAATAGCTTCGCGAATTGTAAAATTGTATGATAAATTTATAAAATATCCACATTTATGTAATGTCAAAAGTTGTTAATTTCTTAAAGAATGTTAAACCTTTTATAGAACATTCAAATTAATTGCTTGCCGCTCTTTAACAGTCATTGGTCATTAGTCATTTCATAAATCACCCGAGGGGACCTAATTACGTCCTTTTTCATCTATATAATTAGTGATCAGTCATAACTAAACTTTACAAACAATTTTTTTTTATGAAAAATCCTAATCCTATCCCATCTTCAGAATACAAAATATAATTATACATGTTAAAGAACAAATGTACATAACAACTTCTTTATATTATTTACTTGGACTTAACCGAAAATAACGATAAGAGATCCATATACATAACCATAAAACGTATATATGCACAATAATGATGAATGATAATTCGATGATCCAAATTTATAAATTATGTGTTTGGTGTATACATACAATAAAAGCTTTTCGTAAAACCTTTCTTATACATATTACGTTGTGCTTGTGATGCATAAACTCATAAATTTTGAATTTCACAAATTTTTGTATCCTGTTTTGTTAAAAGCAATAATAAAAAGCACAAATAAAGGTTGATGTAATCAAAATATAATTTGTTCACAGTACTTTGATGAACTCGTTAGATTGTTTCGAAAAAAAATAGATTATTGATCGAAGAGCTTACAATAATTATATTTTTATTTTTATGTACTATATAGTAAAGCACAAAATATTATTTTTATAATCGATAATTTAAATAAAACAATGTTGGCGCCAATCTGGCTAAAAAATATAATTCCTCCGAAACTCCTAAAAAAAAATCCATAAATTAGCGACAAAATATTATAAATTTTACATTGGTTTCATAATTATCGTTGGTTGTAATAAAAAAAAAGTACCCATGAACAGATGAGCTAGAAGTATAGTCGTCACATATATTTTACATAATTTTCATCTTTTTTTCGTAAAACTAGGGTAGCTATAGATATCTTAAAAATCTAACGGGTGTCCCATCTATTATATGTCGAAAAACCACTGGTTTCTATATATATTTTATTCAATTTGGTCTTTTGCAGTTTATTTGGACTAGTTTTTAAATACAACATCAATGAAGTGGCCGCCTTTATTGGCCAAAGCAAAATGTGCCTATTTTGCTGCGTTTTCCACAACCTTTACGAGCATTTCAGGCGGTATTGCGATGATTTCGGCACGAATTTCATTGGTCTGAGGCTTGCTGACGAACACTTTGCTTTTCAAATAACCCCACAAAAAGAAGTCCGGAGGGGTCAAATCTGGAGATCTGGGTAGCCAGTCAATGTCGCATCTTTTTGACATCACACGTCCAGGGAATTTTCGTTGCAGAAACTGAATTGTTTGATTTGCAGTGTGGCATGGCGCAATTTATTGTTGAAACCAGTAACCGTCAAGACCTTTTTCACGCATTTGCGGGCAGACATAATGAGCCAACAACCACCGATATCGATTTCCATTGACTGTTTCGTTTTCCCTCAAACGCTAGCCCAAACAGTCACTTTTTGGTCATGCATATTAACGTTTCATGGATCTCGTTTGGATTCTCCGTTCCCCAAATGCGGCAATTTTGCTTATTAACGCCGCCAGAGAGTGTAAAATGTGCCTTGTTGGTCATCAAAATATACTTCCAAAAATCAGGTTCAGTGTGAGTGACACTTTTGGGTTGATGTACGGCATGATAACGATCTTTCACTGTCCCGTACTCATCAAAATTCAACACAAAACGACGAATAGTGTTGTCAGACGTTGCCTGTTGGCCACGATTTTTTCGACGATAGGCACGAGTTAACACAATTGACCGGCGCGTTGTTTTGGTGTGCAGCGATTCGTAGTAAAAATATTACTGAATTGACTTTTCAAAAACATGTCTAATCAAGTCAATCGGTTGAGAAATATCAAAGTTATTCAAAGTTTACTTACCGACACAAAAGATAGCGATTATTTTTTAGATATTGTTACGTTTTTGCCTTGTCAAATTCAAGGTTCGATCACTGGATTGTGAATAAAACAAACGATGTAAATTCTAGATCACACTAAATTTATTTATTTCCGATTAAACACTAATTTAATTATTTCACTTATTTAACTTAATTATTTAACTTCACAATAATTATTTTCTACACTTTAACAACACTATATTACACTTTAATAACACTTTATTTTATTTTATAAACACTTTCCTTTTAATTACTATTAGCACTCTCACGGTTAAAACACAACTGATTAACTCCCAAATGTCTGTCGCGTATATATACCAAATATTCTAACCATTCTAGAAATCTCCAGAATATTCGATTAGTCTAGATAAGTCTAGACACCTCTACTGTTCTACTTTATAACAATTCTACATTAACGATAATGTCGCTATTCAAACATAGATGTCGCCACGATCGTAACATTACCCCCTACCTATTTTTTTTTTTTTTTAAAGGTATTGGCATAGACACTCTTTTGGTCCATAGCCTTACCTTACATTCACACAACATTCATTCAAACCATTCATTCATCCCATTCACACAAGTACAGTATACCATCTGCGCATTGCATAGCTCCATGTCACCCTGTACAGTGACATGAAAGATGGGTCGGCCCATGAGTTCTACATTCCAACAGAGGGTCATAGATGTTTTCAATTTAATCACCGATCGTAATCGGGAGATGAAAAATCCCTTTTGCATCCCACCTCTGTTGGGATTCGAACCCGGTATCTCCCGATCCAAACGTCGCAGCTTTAACCACTGCGCTATTTGCTCGGTTACCCCACATACCCCCTACCTAATCCTGATTCGTCCCGAACAGGATCCAACTCACTACCCCTGTAGATCGCTAATCGCTCTATATGCACCACCTTCAACTTTCCTCGCTGCTCTTTCTTGATCCGCTAGACCACGTCATTTATTTTGGTGATGATGGTATACGGCCCTTCCCATGAAGGTTGCAGCTTTGGTGATAAACCCTTCTTCCGTTGTGGGTTGTAAAGCCATACTAACTCTCCTTCTTCGAAACCTTTATTATTTGCTCGTATGTCATATCGAGCCTTCATCCGGTCACTTGATACTCGTATCCTCTCTCGTACAAACTGGTGTATCTCGTCGAGTTCTCCTCTCATCTGGTCGACATAATTCTGTCTATCTAAAGCTGATGACGGAACAGCTCCAAACTTTAGATCTCCGGGTAATCACAGATTATTTCCAAAAAGGATTCTCGCTGGTGTCATTCCCGTTGAGTCATGTACTGCTGATCGATACGCCATCAGGAACATCGGAATATGTCGATCCCCGTTGCGTTGATCATTATCCACGACCTTTGCTAAATATTTCTCTAACGTCCCGTTGAATCTTTCCACCGTACCATCCGACTGTGGATGCAGAGGCGTTGTTCTTGTTTTATTTATACCGAGCAACTGACAGACTTCCTGAAATACAACTGACTCAAAAATTTCTTCCTTGGTCTGTGTGAATCTCCATTGGTACTCCAAAACGACTTATCCAATTATTAACCACGGCGTCAGCTATCGTGGTTGCCTCCTGATTTGGTATGGGATACACCTCTGGCAATTTGCTAAAATAGTCCATTATTACTAGAACATATTTGTTACCAACATCCGTAGTCCGGAATGGTCCTGCCACATCCATTGTGATCCTTTCAAACGGCGCTCCAACGTTATATTGCTGCATTGCTCCCCGACTTTTCCGTGCAGGACCTTTTACCGCCGCACATTGATCACATTTTTGGCACCACTCCACTACAGATTGTCTACATCCTGACCAGTAAAAACGTTGACGTATTTTGGCAAGTGTTTTATTAATTCCCAGATGACCCCCACTTGCCCCTCCGTGATACTCCTTCAATATCTCGGCAATCCTAGACTTAGGCACCACTTTTACCAATTGCTTCACATTACCGTCCGAGCTTTCCCATATTCGTTTTAAGCATCCGTTCTCGATTTGGAGGCTATCCCATTGTACCCAGTAAGCCTTTACCGTGGGACTCTTATCCGCAATTTCACACCAAGTTGGACGACTTCCTGTCTCTTTAAATTGCATGATTATTGCCAAATCTGGATCTGCTAACTGCTCGTCCCTAACCGTTTCATCTGTCCATTCTTTATCGGGTAGTATTTGTATAAGCCTGATGTCGATAACGTCTTCCTTTGCTTCTATACGCCCGCAGTGCTTACATTCCACTTGACATGGTCGTCTTGACAATGCATCAGTGGCTATACGTAATTTCAACTCATTGGCTGGTAGTACTCTTCCCTTTACTAGATCCTCACGGACAAACGTGCGCACCGCTCCTGTATCTAGGGTAATAACACAGCTCTTCCCGTCAATACTTCCTTTAATTGTTAAGCTGTCACCGACTCGTCCCAATCTCGAAATAGGGATGGAGGTTATGGGGCAATTGGTTGTGGGAGTCAGCTTCTGCCCCTTTAGGCTGACTCGTTGTAGTTTAACGACTCCTTTCGTTCTTGGCCATCTTCCTTGACCAACGTCCGCTCTCTACTTAATACTCGTTGCATAGGAGATCGTGATCTTGTACGCCTCCATTTTCCTTCTTTACAGTCTCTCGACATATGACCCATTTTGTCACATGTCCAACATTTTATTTTGCTACCACCCTCTCTGTATCTTGGAACCGACCGCTTGACGTTGGTGCTGCTATCCATTTCTACTCGTCGTACCTTAAGCAACGGTTTTATGATAGCCTGCGCAGTCTCATTTATTAAAGCACACGCGATGGTCTCGGCAAAAGTCGCCTTAGGTGATAACATCACTGCTTTACGTGTTTCCCGATCCCGTATTCCATCGATGAATGCGTCCATTTTAATCCTCTCCATTTAATCGGGAGATGTATTCACATGCGCCAAATGCACTAGCCGCTCGACTTCTGCGGAATATTCTTGAAGAGTCTCTCCGATCTTTTGATATCGGCTCTTCAGCTCCATACGATACATCTCTCGCTTATGGTCACTTCCATACTTTCGATCCAGCGCCTTCATTATTTCGTTGTAATTACTACGGTCATACTGTGGAATATTCTTCAGTGTTTCAGCCGCTTCTCCTTTTAGAGCCACTATTAATGCTGTTCCCCGATTTGCGTCATTCCACCCATTTTGATTAACCGTTGTCTCAAATTGAAATTTGAAAACCGCAAAAGATGTTGTGCCATCAAATATCGGTGGCTTAAATTTCATTGCTTGAATTGGCTGAGATACTGGCGATGCTGTTCCATTAATTTCGAGACATAGAAGTTTCTTCTCGAAGCCTAGAACTTTCTCTTCTAACCCTTGGATGTCCTTCTGTAATTTTTGTTCAATTTGCTCTACTTCTTCATGTAAATTGATATACATTTCATTGAATTTCTCGTCCATTTTGTTATTGATCTCGCCCACCGACTGCTCCATGCGCTGATTTGACCGTTTAATTTCTTTCATTTCTTGATTTGATCGATCAAATGCCAATTCAATTTTCTGATCTAATTGATTACTAGATTGTTCCATTGATTGTCTCATTTCTATATTAGATTGTTCCATTTTCATCATAACTGCCATTAACTGCGCCATATCGAAATTTCCAGAAGAACAGAAGGTACCGATGCAACCTCCACTACCGCCTCTTTACTTTCTCCATTCTCTTCGTCCCCTTCTGCGTGGTCGGAAAATGTCGATTCGTCAAAATTATAACTAGCCGGATCATTACCCTCCAGCTCTAATGCTTGAAGTAATCGTTGCCTCAATACATTTTTCTGGCCGACCGTTGACAATCTTCAATTCATCTAGAATCATATTTTAATTCACAATCCCACCGCTGTCTCCAATTGTTACGTTTTTGCCTTGTCAAATTCAAGGTTCGATCACTGGATTGTGAATAAAACAAACGATGTAAATTCTAGATCACACTAAATTTATTTATTCCGATTATTTACACTAAATACTAATTTAATTGTTTCACTTATTTAACTTAATTATTTAACTTCACAATAATTGTTTTCTACACTTTAACAACACTATATTACACTTTAATAACACTTTATTTTATTTAAAAACACTTTCCTTTTAATTACTATTAGCACTCTCACGGTTAAAACACAACTGATTAACTCCCAAATGTCTGTCTGACCAAATATTCTAACCATTCTAGAAATCTCCAGAATATTCGATTAGTCTAGCTAAGTCTAGACACCTCTACTGTTCTACTTTATAACAATTTTACATTAACGATAGTGTCGCTATTCAAACATAGATGTCGCCACGATCGTAACAATATCTAAAAAGTTATTTTCTTCTATTTATATATAGTTATTCTATTGCGCGATAGATGGGATTAATTTTAAACATGTATATTTCTGTTCATTTTAAATGGAATATTAAATTAATTTCTACTAAAAACTAAATAGTGTAAATCTCCGCTATCGAAGTTTACAAAAAAACAAACGAACAAAAAATGGTTTTGTCTGCCACGTCTGTCATATAACTTAAATAAGGATGAACTAGAAAATATGTACACGATAATGGTACATCTGGCACCATATCGATATAAAATATTTTTCAATTCAATTTTTAATTGTCTCGATTATTTTGATATGAGCGAGTATTAATCGCTATAGATAATATTTTCCGAACAATATAAATATATAACACTTTGACTGATTAGTGGAAAAAATGTTAATAAATTTGATTTGTGTACGTCAATTATTCATCAACTTTGAGACGCAATTACGAATAAGCTTTTAAGTTTAATAAGTGGGGTCCTCTTTATAACGGTCGAACGGTATAGAACAGCTCGCAGAAAATCGAAAAAACGGCTCACAAAAAATCAGACAAAAAGGTTATAACTTTCATTAAAAATAATCGTTATTTACAATGAGACGCTAAGCTTCTTCACAGATGGCTAAAAAAGGGATACCGGGGTACGTATGGGGTATTCTGTGAGGTACTAGGGGTCAACCTCTCTTTTCGCTTCCCAACTTTTGCAGTGTTTTCAAGCTGAACTTATCGCGTAAATGGAAGCTAGTTCGTGTGTAATAACCAGGCAAATCTGGCCTAGACTTGACCGGTACAGATCCGTCCAACAATATCACTTCGACGGCACCATATTGGTATGGCCGTTGGGAGCTATAACGGGACATTATCTCATTGGGGTACATGAGAGCAGACTGGGTGACCCCGCTCGTGATTTATGCCCTAGCTGTCGTTATGAGGAGCAGGAAAAAACTAGCATACAGCAGAATAAAATCTATGGGAACTTCTTGGTACCAGATCTGGACTGCAAGGTGGATGCGGTATTTTATTGAACTTGCAATCTCGTAAGACTTGTTGTGCAACATTCGCCTTATAAACTAGTGCATTGTTATGTGAAAGTAATATTTTTTGCTTGATGTGACCTCGTCGTTTTTCACTGATAGCATTTATCAATTTATTAATAGCATTTATAAGCATAAGCTCCTGTTATTGTGGTGTTATGAGAGAAATTTTCAATCATTAAAAATCCATCAGCATCACAAAAAATTATCTTATCTGCCAATATCTTACCCGCAGATGGTAGAACCATAAAGTTTTCTGTGGTGGATTTCCCTGCGCTATCCATTGCATGAATTCCTGTTTCGACTCTGGATCATAGTGATGAATCCACGTTTCATCACCGGTGACTATTTGGTTTATAAATTTAACCGGACCGTTTTCACTCATTTCGAAAATTACCTTAGAAGTTTCCACTCGATATTTTTTTTGATCCATCGTACATTTTTCATTCCTTTTCGATATCCTTAGAAGTATTATTTTCGTTAACAAGGAATTTAATCACAGCATGATGTTCAATATTTTTCATATTATTATAAAATTCGGCATTGTTGGATGGAAATGAGACTGTGAATAATTGTTGGATTCAGGCCTGGATAATGGTCATCAGGAACTAGGCCATTCCTTGACGGATTATAATACTCGGTATACTGCATGGAATTGAGATTATAATATGATTTTTTGCAGAAGTATTGAAATATGGCCAGCGGGAACTGAAGTAGTCCATAATTTGGCCGATTATGAAGAAATTCGGTATGTTGAATAGAATGGTATTATAAAATGATTTTTGAATGCAGTTCTGGATAACGGCCATCTGGAATGGAAGTAGGCCATTTATTCATCTTTCGTTGTATCATCTTCTTCTTCTGAATATGTAGTAGAATAGCACTGGATTATAGTTGTATTGCTTCTTTCCGAGTAGAATTTTGCTGTCTACATTTTGGTACTTATCTATAAGGTATAAGCTAGAATGATTTTTCCCTTTTATCGCGTTCGTGCTCTACCTGAAAACATCTGATAATGTCTGTGCTGATAGTTAAATATCCAGTATACCTTTCTATTTTACTCCGATATGTCAAAGATGTTATTCCGTTACAGTTGTTATGTTCCAGTTTCCAATTTGTGTCACGATGGTTCATATTTATGTTAGCGGGTTTGAATTATTTATTTCTCTATAATTATTTTGAATTCGGATTAATTGATTATTGATCCTTTTAATCTTAGTAATGTAATGGTGGCAATGGTTGTTGCATATATTTAGGGACAGCATTGAGAAATTATTATTTTTGAAACCAGCCTCTGCGAAATTCCAACCCCGTGCCCTTCGATTCCAAGACAACAATCAACAGCTTCCAGTTACAATTAAGGGTTCGAATCGATTTAAAGTAAAATTATCTTGAAACAACTATTTAAAATAAATTGGCAGTTAATTTTGCTATATTTGACTATCGAATACATAATCTGCAATAAGCAATCCCAGACAGAACTCTCATTACTTGCGGTACATGACCCAATAGAGATCAACCATATTTTATATGGTATGCGAGGTAAGCGACCGATTCAAGGAGAATAAATATAACGTTTACCAATTTCGCACATATGTCGTGTCCAATAAACACATAAATATATACAAAAAGCTTATATTGTCGTCCGCGCACATATAAACGAAAAGACGTTCACAAATAATTATATTTTTAACTATCTTTATATGTATTATTATTATGTTATCATTATCATACGTACATATGTTAACACTATCTATATATTTTGTAAACAATGCTATATTTAATAAAAACAACAAAAAAAATTTAATAACATAAATTAATTCATATATGTATGTAGACGCATACAACACCACCTCCCTACGCTAATAATCATGTTGACTATGGCATCAAAACCATTAGGGGTCCGGCCGATTGTAAATTATGTGCATATGTATATAAATTAAATATACATTGATGTGTGTATATCGTTCAAAGTAGCCTCTAGCCGGATTTTTCCAGAATTTAAAGGTTTTTCTTCTAACAATTAAGTTCTCTCGTTGGCATTCAACTTGGTTATATATGTATGACCTGAAAACGAATTGAATATACAAAAAGTTATGAAAATTTAATTTTCCCCTTTAACATTATATAAATTACAACAAAAATACTTTTTTAGGAAAATTATTTTCCTCTTCTTCTACTTCTTCTTTGGTATAAGTTAATTTAATGTTATTACAAAATAACTATATATAGTATCTTGTTGTTGTATTTATGAATAATAATAATAATGAAAAAAAGTCTATTTAAAACAAAAATGAGTTGTTGGGTGGTACGAGTAAATGTATATATGTATACATTTATGGGAGACCCCCTTCCTATGAACCTACATACATACCATACGAATTGGCAGTAAAGGGATATTCAATTGAATTACGTCTATATATGTGGCAATTTAATTAACCGGTACATTCGTATACAATGTACATATATGAGAAGGACCTGGGATAAGTTTTCATTAAGAAACAAATTATTTATTTTTTTTATTTTTTGGAAGCATGTTTGTTGTTTTAGGATTTGTGTTTGGTTTGAAATAAATTCAAAGAAAATATTTCAAATTTTTTGGGTAAACATTTACATCTTGGGTAAAAATTACTACGCAGATCATGCATTTGTTCGTTTACTACTTTCTATACACATAAATGTTGAACGTGCGTTTAGACAATATTGGTGTCCAATATATATTTATTTTTGCTGATTTGAGATTTTTGGTCCGTGATGTGGAATTGTCTAAGACATTGAAATTAAATTATTAAATTAGAAATAAAAGCTGCTAAGCAAGCCAGTTATTCTTAACCAGTTGTCCTGATTGATATTTCAGTATGTTTGTGATGTTCCATTATTTGACGCCTCAATTTTAACGTATGGGATATTAAATCTGTCCTAAAATTTCATCAATAAAATCCCAAACCCCTAATCCCCTACTTTTTCCAAAATTAAAATATTTTTCGGATAGCATGATATCTCGAAAAAGAAAAGTCCGAATTTATTTAATTTATTTAAGGACAAAATTCACGTGAAAGTCAATGTATGTAGTTACAAATTTTAAAGTTGTCTTCTAAACTTATTTAAAGGGATTTATCATTCTGTGATTTAAATCATGAAATTTATTAATTTAAAAATTTGATATACTTCTAAAAATTTTAAAACGAATTTCGAAAAAAACTGTATACTTTGCATGAATGTATTGTTAAATTCTGATTTTTACCAAAATTTGATGTCAAAATTGTCTGATGAAATTCTGAATGTTATTTTATTGATTACAAAATATAAACATTCCATTTTCCAAATTCTGATATTTAATCAATGCACAAATTGAATAATATTCTGATATTTAATTTAATCAAAGAATATTATTCAATTTATGAATTTTATGAACTCTGGGAGAAACACGTTATTAATTAAAAATTGGAATCTGATGAAATACTGAGATTTAATCAAATTTGAATTTATGAGATTTATGACGTTTTTCAAATCATAGTCTGGCTATTTTACTAAATGTCAACGTTTTCTTTGTGACATTCTTAAATATTACGATTTTTTTTATTAAATTTCGAATTCCGAAAATAAGTTTATCTAAAGAATTTCAGAATTTCATGAAACTGTGATGGATAAATTTTTTATTTCTTTTTTAAATGCTGCCAATTGTTTTATTCTTGAATCTTTCTACAAAAGACACTAACAAGAAGTATGCAAATCTTAAGCTAAAATTATTACATATTTTTACGTCTTCCCAATGTTAATACTTGTTATTAGTGTTTTATTTAGAGATTCATCTGTCCAAGTGGATCTGCTCTTCTCAGTCGCCTAAATCGCGACTGTTTTAATATATCGAACGCACCAGGTATCATTGGTAATACTACGAAGTATTTTCGCTTGGGTTCGTTGCAGGAGTTCTCTGTTAGACGCGGTAGGGGATTCCCATAACTAAATACCATATATCCATACGGTTCAATGATTCGATTTTGTTTAGATGATTCTGTAATTCCTTTGAGGCAGTTTCAGGATTATTTTGAGACACCAGGACGGCCGTATCATCGACAAAAGTTGATATGACTACCTTGTTGGCTACAGGTAGTCAGCTAAAACAGGTATAATAATACTAAATACTAGAACGCTGCCTTGTGGAAAACCTGCGTTAATATCATTTAAACAAGTAGTTCCATTATTTTGTTTAACCATTGTACTGCCTTTGATGGAGTTAGTTTCCCAGAACTGATTGAAATTTCTTCGGTAGAAGTCCATTAATTTTGTATATTAACCTATTAACCCATCATGCCAAGCTTTATCAAAGGCTTGTATCCAAGAAGGCAGTAGAACAATATTTCTTTTCCTCGAAGATTCTTTTATTCGTATTTGCAATTCTGTGTACTTGTTCTGTGATACAATGTTCGTTTCGGAACCCAAATTGATGGTTTGGAATAATATGCCGTTCTTCTAATATTGGTTTCAATTTCTATAGTAGCATTTTTTCAAATAACTTTGAGATTGTAGGCAGCATTCTTATTGGACGATATATGTTGAAATATGTGTTTCATTATGAGCTGCGGTGTCTTTTCTGGCCTTATAAATTTTTAATTGTATTCTTGACTTGCGTCCAATTATATTTTTTGAGTTTGAAGGACAAACCATATATGGTCGGGTAGCACGAAGTTATTAGTTCCCTCGTGTGGTGCGAATACCGTTGTTAGATGAGCAGAAAAAGCATTGGCGTTTTCTTCATCGCTTCTCGCCCAATTTCCAGTCGGTAGTTTAATCGGGTGATTCGACTTTGTTGGCCTTTTTTACATTTTTGTTGCCTTCCACAAAGAGTAATCTGTTCTTTCGGTTGCCGAGAATTCACTTAAACAATTCTGGGTGCACTGATTTCTTCCCGAAATGCAAATCTTAAAGTCTTTAATTTCCATTTTAATAACGGTGGTCTTGTTTTTTGCCATCGGCGGAGAATTTCCGCTATTCCTGGATTAGTTCCTGTATATTATGTGACAGTTTATTAACTTTTTCAGAACTACTTATGACAGGTGATAATTTTAGATTTTCTTTTCAGAGAGAAGATTTCAGTTTGTATCTGATGAAATAGTGAATTTTAATCAAATTTAAATTTATGAGGCCTCTGACGTTATTTAAACCCTACTCTGGCTATTTTACTAATACTCAAAGTTTTATTTGTCACATTCTTAATTATTACAAAATTTTCATTATTAAATTTAGAATTCCGAAAGTAAGTTAATCTAAAATTTATTTTATTAATTTCAGAATTTGATGAAACTTAATGTTTTATCAATTACAACCAAGCAAGGTTAGGTTTTTATCAAACTGTAAAAAATTTATTTAATTTTATAAAAATTTAACCTTCATGATTTCAATTCTGAAATTTCTTAATAACTTGAATCATCCTCTACGTGAGTCCTAAACTCCCGAAATATATGTCAAATTCTGAAGTCTTATCAAAATTTTAAAATTCTCCATGGTCTGGTGATTAGTCTGAGTCTGGTAATTAAAAATCGGAGAATGATGAAATTCTGAAAATCGATTGGGGTTTCATCTAATTATGACTTTATGATAATTATCGTTCAGTTCTTAATATTTGACATTTTGCAGTGTTTTGAAGAAATTCCGAAACTTCAAATATTTATCTGAAATTCTGATTTAATTTTCTTCAATCATTGACATTTTCTTATCGGATTTTCTCGAGTTTTACCAAACTATGTGATTTAATCGAATTCCAATCTGTGCGGAAATTTTTGTAAAAGTGGTTTTCAAGATTGGAAATTTATCATTATTTGAGGTGCTGACTTCTATGATAATCAATTATAAGAATTTTTATTAATTTGAGACTTAGAATTTCAGTTATAACAAATTTTTAACATTTTTGGATAACCGAATTTTAAAACTTTAGAAATGTTTCACGCCGTAGCACTTTACGGTTATTTAAGGGTGCGATCTCCAGATTATGATTCATGGTCGGACGCAATGCCTGCGGATTACTGAGCGTAATTACACTCAAGAATTCTATTAACCGCAGAATATGGTAAAATTTCTTGAATTTTATTAAATTTTGAAATTTGCCGAAATTTCCAAACGGTTTTTCTACTGAATTATGAAATATTTTATTAACACTAGCTGGAAGATTTAAATGTGTTCATTAAAATTCAGAGTTTACTGAAATGCAGAACTTTTTATCAAATTCTTAATTATTACGAAATTTTATAGTTTTTCCGATTTCAAAAATTTTTATTAATCCTATCAAATTATGAAATTTTAACAAATCCTGAAAATGGTTATACGAAGTATGAAGTTTAACCAAATTCCTAAATTTTATTTCTTGCTTAGGTTTTAATTTCAGAATTTCATAATATTTCAGAATTAGGTGATATTCTGATGCTTGGTGGACATTTTATGATTACACGAAATATTTTCACAAATACGCTAAATTCCTAATATCTCGGCTACTGCATTTTGACTATTTAAATATTATTTTGAGAATAATTCTAATTACAAATACCGAAATTCTTGTTAAGTTCTGAATTTTGTTTTACTAGGCAGGGATGTTGGAGTTACTTTTAAAATGCGCATGCATGATGCGGTTGTTTGTCTTTTCAATTGTTGAAAATGTTGAACTTCGGAAAGTTTCTTCTTAATTTGTGATTTATTTTAAAAAGGTTTTATAGACAGTTTTACCAAATTTCGAGATTATATTGAATTCAGATTTCTTGTTTATGTGATTAAAATCAAAATTTAATAAAATTTTGGCAAATTTAGAGTTTAATTCTAGAGTTTAATGTCAAGAAGTTGGAAATCGTACTCGACCTAATCTCTTGACCACTTAATTTTGACTAAACTAAGCTGTATATAGCGATTTGTACACCACAACGAGCCGTAGAATAGATTTGTGGAATTCTTTGCCGTTTCGAATTAAGAGAGACATCATCAGTTGCTGCATTGATAGCTATGGTTGGATCGTGATGAGCTGCTTATTGAGAACTCCACTGCAACGTATTCAGATTTTGAAAGAATTCAGTAATCTGATTTTTCTATACAAACACTTAAATACTAGTATTTCAGACTTGACCCAAAGTAAAAATTTGAAAGTCCCATCATTTACAAATTTAGAACAAATCTATTTGTATAGGTAAAAGAGGAGTGAGCGCACTACATAAAATCGCTTGCGGTTGAAATTTCAGACGTTTAGCATACAACTATTTCACTGCGCCATTTTCATTTTCAAAATATTTTATGATTCAAAGATTATATAGCAAATCGTTTAAACATGGGTTTTGACGATAACAATCTTCTTTCCATAACTTTTTAATCCATAATCAATTTTTATCCTTCAACTTTCTTAAGATATGCGTAAAATCTAAATTTACATAAAAAAAAGAAAAAAAATAATTTTTCGTGAAATCATATAAATAACCGAGAAGCGATTAAATTGTTCGAAATGAAAAACAAAAATGTCGGATAGATGGATGGTGGAAAATTATATTTTAATCTCAACATAATACATAGACATCGAAAATATATTATTTTGATGTTTTAGATTAATCTCTCATCATATAGGTAAGTATGTATAAGGAACGAAAGAATGGGATATTTTTAAGTTTCACCTATACATCGTATAGATGTTGTGTGTTTTGCTAGGTAGCACCAAGAAGAAGTCAGATGAATTTTTCTATTGTGTTCATTTTGTTGTATATTGAAATATGATTTATGTTTTCAAAAATAATAAAAAAAAAATGGAAATGGAAATAACTCAAAGATTTGTTTACCACTTGTACACAATGTATATATAGAGCCAAAATATAAAAATCAGGAAAACACAGGTGGAAATTTTAGATTTATATGTACACGTTAAAATATATATGTGCGCGTGAAAAATTGGATTAAATGGTGTAATGGCATATAAAAGTATTTTTCCGAAAATATTTATAAATAAAATTATACGTATTTCCCGTGCCAAAAGAGTATATACAGAGACGATAATTGTGTGGGTGGAAATTTATGGTGGTAATAAACTGTTGCCCTGTTGCTTTTCTGACCTGAAATTATTTTTACATAATAAATATTTCAAAACAAATTTCAAAATTTTTATGATTTTTCTGTAGAAAATCTAAATTCTGTATACCCGATAGATTATAATAAACAAAAACACATACATTCTGTTCATGTCACTTTAATATAGTTTTTCACCTTTGGTATATCAAGGTATTATATACATATGTATATACCCCAAATATGTACGTCCAATTTATATGTACAACTAAAACTAAGTGACAAGATGAAAATTTGTATTATGTATCTTGAGGGGATGTACGTCTCTATATATACAAACATAATTTAGATAATTTTTTTGTTTATGTATATACCTATAGATAACAGCTTGGTATATTGTTAAAATTTTAATACCGCGTTGGCAATAATACAGACAGTACACAAAACCATAAACCACAAGAAAGGTACATATATACACACCAAAAGTCTTATAATTTTTGTTAAGCCTTTCATTAAAAATATTAATTATATTTTGATAGGATAATGAGCCTTAATACATCAAACCAAACCACAAGTTTTGTGAATTTACAAAAGTACCTTACCCCACAATAATACCCACAAAACTTTTTCGAAAAGTTAAATAAATAAATTTTGTTGGTACATTTATGTATGCTATATAGCAGTTCAAAAATGGCAGAACCGCGTTCTGTTGATTTTTACAGAAAATTATGTAAATATTTAGGATTTTTTAATTGATTATCATCCCTGCCAAGATGCACGAGTAAAATATCGACTCCAATAAATCTAGACTCAGTGAACCGTGCAGCTTACCACAAAATAGCAAATATATTCTGGATTTTTAAATTATTCAAAAATCAATGCGAAATCGAATTAATATATGTATATATGCATATACTCGTATGTATATATACAGGGTGTCCGCCTGGAAGGTATACTACTTTGTTTGTTTATAATTTTTGACTAAATGAAAGAGAATGGATCTTATATTGATAAATGTTTTATTTAATGTCGGCAATTATGTATGGAATACAATGTCAGATAAATGTCCGCCTCTGTTAGCCTCACAAATGCGAGCCCTTTTGAGCACATTTTTCATTACATTCTCACACATTTCACGCGGTATTTCATTAATTTCATCACGAATATTTTGTTTGAGTTGCTCAAGCGTTTCTGGTTTGTTTGCATAAGCCTTGCTTTTCAGATATCCCCACAAAAAGAAGTCCGGAGCAGTCAAATCAGGCGACCGTGGAGGCCAATCAACATCACAATTTTTGAAATAACTTGTTTTGGAAAGAGGTCTCGCAGTAATTCCATTGTAATCCTGGCTGTATGTGATGTGGCACCGTCTTGTTGATACCACATGTTAAACAAGCCCAAAGCATGCAGTTGTGGCGTTAAAAAGTTTTCAATCATATCACGATATCGCTCCCCATTCACAGTTACCGTCACGCCGTTTTCATTTTGAAAGAAGTAAGGTCCAATGATTCCTCCGAACCAAATTGCACACCAGACTGTCACTTTTAATGGATGTAAAGGTGACTGATGAATAATTTGAGGGTTTCCCATTGCCCAGAACCGACTATTCTGTTTATTCACATATCCATTCAAATGAAAATGTGCCTCGTCACTCATTATGATTTTTTCATGAAAATCGGGGTAGTCATAGGCGAGCTGTAACATCCTATTGGCATATGTACGGCAGCGTAAATGGTCTTGTGGAAGAAGCTCTTGTGCCAACTGAATCTTAAATGGAAAGAAATGCAAATCATTGTGCAAAATTGTGGCCAAATTTGTTCTTTGAAGACCAAGCTCCTGAGCACGGTGTCGAATTGAGGTTGATGGATTGTTTTGAGTACTTTCTTGAGCAGCAGTAATGTTTTCAGCCGATCTTGCAGTACGTTGTGGCCCATGCTTGGGCCTATCATCTACAGACCCTCTTTCTTCGAAATCATTCACTACACGATAAATAGTGCGTTTTGTTGGCACGTTGTTTCTCCCAAAAATTTCACGTAACTTTCTCATCGTCACAGTAATCGATAATTGATTTTGATAAAATGTTTTAACGATTAAAACACGTTGGTTTATCGAATATTTTTCCATAATAAATTTGCCACGTGTCTACTTCACGACTGCCAAATATGAACTGTCAAGACTAACGTTTACCAAAATGGCGGCAAAATAAAGTAGTATACGTTCCCGGCGGACATCCTGTATATAAGCCATCAGATGTGGTAAGAATTTTTTAAAATAATATTTGTAATCAGTTTGAAATTGTGCGCGTAGACATTTTTAATAATATGCCATGTGCGTGGGTCGCATGGAGACAGAATGAATATATGTCCATTTATGCATACAGTTTCCGAGATTGAAGAAAATAAAAGAGACTCGACATAAAGTTGAAATTGGTATAAGCTTGTTCATTGGCGTCAAGCTTTTCACCGTGGAGATCCCGACATTTAGTGGCAGTTACCTTTAATTGACTTTGTTTAATGACTCTTTTAAAACTCTCATCCATTAGTGCTGACGCATCGATGAAGATGCGTAAAGGGAATTATAAAGTGTCTTATCACTAGGGCGCACCTAAACTCCATGCTGTGAATGATTTGTGCTTAAAGCGCTCTCTACTTAAGGTGAAATCGAATAGATGGTCGATTTTATTAAAACTTTTGGCCATCCTGATAGGCTCATTGTCACCATAGTTAGTCCTTTGTGCATCTAAATGTAATAATTGATAATCCCGTAGATTTCTGCTAGGCACCTTTAATTTGATTGTTTTCAAGTTCAGTCAACTTATAGGTTTTGCAGCCAGTTACGTATGGTGGTAGTTGTTTCACATTAAGGTAATAAGGTAACTCATGGTTATAAGGCCAATGTTACATAACGCATACACCATACATTAACTGCATACTCCACTTGAGATCTGACATAGGCATAATATAAGATCTTGGTTGCCTCCATATCATTAATATCACCTGTCCATCGTTTGATAAAACCAAACATTGAGTTAGCTCTAGCTATACATTGCTCAATGTGATTACAAAAACACATATTTCCAAGGAAAGTAACCCCTATAGGACTGTAAATTCAGAAACTTTTTTAAAATGGTACCATTTATTTGGTACTGTTGAATAACAGGATACTTTTTCCGATGGAAGTCACACCACATCTCTAGGTTTTCGACATCTTCCTGGGGTTTGTAAGTATCGTTGATATTCTCCACAGTTTTGTCAATGTTGAGGTCATCGGCAAACAATATGACCTTAGAATAATGAATTACTGCAGTGAACACCTGAAGTGGCATAAATTGGTAAGGATCTTTTGTTTCCCATTTCAATATATTGAACGTGGTTGGTCAGGTACGATTTAAACCAAGCGATAAAACGGCTGCAGAATGCAAATTTATACAAGCTATCTAGTGCTTTGCAATGACTGATGGAGTCAAAGGAATGAGTTGCAAACTACCAGTTCAAATAACTTTGGGATTGATGAAATTGACGTTACACCTCTATAACATGAAATATCATCTCGCGTTCCAGTTTTGAATATCGGCGTCACTCTCGTTGTTTTCCACTAAGTACTTGAGATATTCTCATTATTTCAGTGATTAATTGAAAAGTAGGCCAAATTGTTGTAGTCTTTTAATAATGAAGCTGGTATACCCTCCGGGCCGCATCCATCTCTTAAAGAATCCAGAGCCTGATATTTATCATTCAGTGATATTTGGGATATTTGTATGGACACATTGTTGTTGTTCTCGCTTGTTTGAATGTAATTATCAATGTCCTCCGGCTTATATACTGATTGAAAGAATTTAGCAAACATATTTTAGATATGACTTGCCGATTACAAGACTTTTGTTCTTCAAACGTCATATTTTCTGGGTAACCGTTAATTTCACGTTTCGATTTAAAGTAGCTCCAAAAGTATTTTGGACCATGCTTTATTTTTCCTTGAATACGAGAGATGTAATCTTTGTACTTTGTCAGGTAGTAGCTTTCGAAACGTTAGTTACAGATTATGTTTACTAGACTCAGAATCACATTTCTGTTTTTCTGTGTAAGCCTTTTCCTTTTGATTTTTTAAGTTTCCCATCGTACCAAGGGGATACCAGTTAGGTTTAGATACGCCAGTAGGGAGAAATTGGTTTAATTGTATTTCTATAGATTTATGGTGGATATCGTTGATACAGAATGGTGATAATGATTTGATGATTTTGAACATTTCAGGCGAGTTGGTAAAAATTGGATCTAAAATTCTATCTCGGCCATTTACAATATTGCACATTTGGCTCATAATTGTATCGAACATGGTATCGATGAAAAGGCACTCACTTTCGGATGTCACATTAAGGGATAGAATTTCGCCTACTTCTACATCATATATGTCCAACTATAATTAATGGTAAATTAAAATCACCCGTTATTAAAATGGAGTTAGTTTGGTTGGGCAAGTTGTTAATTTCTACTTTGGTATCGCAGCATACAGTATACGATGGTATAATGGTGAATCTGATGGAATATAATATGCAACGTACAAATACTTTGTCTTTTTGTTGATCGTTGCTTTAACACATCCTTGCTCGATGAATAAGTTGGATAGATTAATCCATTCACTTGATATTGATTTATCAATTGCGATGATTATTCCACCGACAGTCTTCTTTTTGCTCGACAAAGATCTGTACCAGAGCCACCTATATATACAGAGCCGTAAGGATCAGCCATGTTTTTTGTCGAGCTTTTTCTAGAGGAACTACTTTTTGCATTATCCCATAAGAATCAATGTAAAAATGACCATTTTCGAATTACTTTTCATCAATGAAAAGTTTAATCTTTCATTTCGATAAACACCTTGTGGAATTGATTCTATATTGAATCAGCACATATCTGAAAGTCAGAACCTTAAACCTTTTATTAATTTAATAAACATTAAATCAAAATTAAATATGAATTTATCATATTTATGTAAACATGAATTTATTTGAATGTGTAGGTAAAATAAATAAATAAAACATATATTGTCATCCTTTCGATCGATGATTTTGTCTCTTTTTTAAGAATTAAATCTCACATTTTTTTTTTAATTTCGCTTTTTCTATTGCGATCGCAGCATGCTCGTATAAAGCATATTCTATTTCCTTTTATACATTTGAAAATGTATCACCACATATTTCTATTTCATAACCTTGTAGCGAAATCGGAAAAGGGAAAGAGCGCAAAATTATTCCAATAGGCTGAGATCGCAATAGAAAAAAATCAAAATTGAATTCACGAAATAGCATAAAATTTAAAAAGAGAACATAAACATCGATCGATAGAAAAAAAATTGTGATATTGACAACTTACAACATTACATAAGGAGTTCCAATAACAGCTGCACAATTTATTTAGAACCATAATTATGCACAAATTCGTAACAAAACTTTACCAAAATAAAATAGAACCGTGCCAGAAGAACTGTGATAGTCATGGTGTTCCATTTATAATCTAAAATCCAAAATTTACGTTGAAATTGAAGTGAAATTAGTTTGAGATTTATTCAAACAAAATCATGCAGCTTTTATGGAAATACCCTTTAAGTATTTTATTTTATTCACAAAAATATAATTCAAAAGGAAACATAACCACATTTTTACTATTTTCTCTTTTCGTCTTGCAGTTTAATTTTATTGCGTTGGTATTTGTGTGTATTTATATCAATTCAATGGAGAAATGCTTTTTTTCCTATAAATTTTATTAATAAACATATCAAAAATTAAACAACTTCTTTGATCAAGCTTTGAATCAATTATAAAATGATAATTGTAGAATCTATTTCAATGTTAAAATACTTAATCCCTCGACATTTTCATTGAAAAATATCGCACCGAAAAAAATTTAATTTTTCATATGATTTGTATGGAAAAAATGTTTTTTTCGTCAATTTTAGTTCCTCTAGAAAAAGCTCAATTTTTAACCTTAGGGCTCTGTATATATAGGTGGCTCTGTCTGTACACCACGTATTGCGATGGAAAGAATTCAGAACTGTAATGCTCTTTGTTAAGGGACGTCTCACAAATTATATTAACAGGAAACACTGTTTTTAACACAAAGTTATGGAATTGTACTGCTTTTGATGACATTCTATTTACATTTTGGAAGTAAATAGTTAGATTCTTATTGTTATCAAGGTGTTCGTTGCTGGCTTTAGTGGAACTTGGTTTTGCAAAAATTCGCTGTAGATTCTATATGTAAGCATGAATGGCTCTACACACAAATGTGTACAGTTCGCCTTCCACTGGTGCAAAGTAACAACATTTGCGTGTATGTCGTGTTAATGCCACTATTGCATGAGGTATGTATAGTGAATAACTCACATGAATCTGGTAACTTCAGTTTGCTTTATCCAATACCCAACAAATAAAATGTCTCCACGTACTTCCATATGGTTGCAAAATTTTCTCGAATACCATTATGACCTCCATTATAGATTTTGTGTTTGTTGATTTATCAACGACATTATATGTGTCATCACAAACCTTATAGCTCGGTTTGTAACTATATATACAAAAACTCCACTTGGAACAAGTCTTCAGTAAAATGCGTATTTAACGCAAGTATTATTGACATCCTTGGCCATATGACTCCTAACGGTATGCGGCCGTCTCCGAAACGAATTAATAACATTAGTGAATCTTAAGAAGGATTATTGATAAGCCGATTCAATTATACGAAATTTGGATGGTTTAGGATCGGACGTTGGAGGCTGATACTCGCCGGTCATGGTCCAAAGAATCCCACGACAACAGTCATCATATACTTTCGAGCAATTCATGTAAACAAGTTTTGCTCAATCATAGAAGAAGCTAACAATCCGATTCACATTGTTTAAATTGTTTGTGTTCCGGTCATCAAGCGGTAACTCAAAACTTATTTCGAGGGACTCCTCAATTGCCTGCATTTTCAATCAGAATCGATTGCGGTATAATTCTATTCGTTTGAATCACCCTCATTTCCCAAATCACGCTTCAACACCGCTATACTTTCCACCCATCTTCAATTGACGAATCAATTAAACAATCAACATTAGCTCCACCCAACATATCAGCTTTACCAACGTCGGCAGCATAACCACAATCGCTTGAATCCTAAAAAAGATTTTAAGAAAACCCCAGGCCTAAAAGTGGAGCCCATGTGTTCCAGGAATGGGATTTCCAACGGGATTTCTTCTTGGGCAGCTTCGATTGCTCATGAAGTTAGCCAACCTATCGGAGACGTTTCGATTGTGATGGTTTCATAAAAGATGATCAAAAGAAACCATATGCCACCAGGATCTTGTCAGCGACAACATTGAGGAAGCTAATTACCGGTCTGATTGTGTGAACTCTGTCTTTGATGTACTGAAAATTTCGGTTGTTAGTGCATGCTGCTTAGCCGATTTTGGGGATGGTGAAAGTCACACCCAAGAATGATTGGTTTGATGATGAGTGTCGTCTTGAAGTCGAGCAACAAAATATAGTCCATAGTAAAGTGCAAGAACGTTTCACAATCGCGAGGAAAATCAAGGCTGCCCTTGCTAAGTGGGCAGTTAAACGGATTTCTATACGGAAATTGCAGAATGGTATAACTCCGAGGCTCAGAAAGTACGAGAACTCAGCAATGCGTGCAACTCGTGTAATTTATTTAAAGGAATTACCGGATTGCAACTGCATTAATTTGGAGTTCTTGATATTCGGTGGTGATACTTTGTGGAACTGTCATTTCAACCTTATTCGATTAGTATGGCGATATATTAGTATGGCCTGATGAATGGAAAGAGGCCGTGATGTGTCCCATCTTCAAGAAGGGAGACCGCTTGAAGTGTGAGAATTATCGCGGTATAGCTCTCTTTTGCACATCATAGAAGCTACTGACCTTCATTATATTGGGCAGAATCACTCCTCTGACAGAAGGCGGCTTGGTGACTATCAAGGAGGATTTCGTCCGAATCGTTCAGTCTCAGATAAAGTATTTTCGCTGCGGAGGGTTCTATTCAACTGTTATGAAACATACGTCCCCGTAAATCAGGTGTTTCTGGATTTCAGACAGGCCTATGATTCGATCAATCGAGAGAGCTGATGGTGCGTGCATAATCATATTCATATGACAAATGCAGTGAAGGAAATACTTGAACCGCTTGTAGAGATGTGTAGTTTTTATGGTAGCTGGGATCATTACACACCTATACGAGAGTACTACCTCCAGAATTTTTTGAAATCTCGGTGGAGAGACTGAAAAATTTCATATGGCGGAGATTTCTAAAAACTCTGGATCTTAAACTGCTTCCGTAGGTGTGTTTCCAGCTACCATAAAATCAGCACATAGTGGTTTTATTGTGGCTACATAGTGGTTTTATTATGAGAAATTATGGCATGTAATTCAAAATATAAAATATTTTGTTTAGTAACAAATAATTTTTTAAAAGTAGGTATACAAATTTTCTGCTAACGTGTAATTGGAAGTTACAAAAATTCACCAATTCATTATTTTTCTGCTACAGTTAATAAAATTACAGCAGAAAAAATTCTCTTTGTAAATAGTGCTGCTCCTGGTGGTGAGTAGCAAACATACATTTCTTCTGCTGATCAATTTTTCAATCTCTATATAAATCTCCAAAATGATCCAAAACGGAGAATGGGATTGAAATGACAAACCACAACATACTCTTCTTGTATAATAATAAGAAAATTCATCAAACCAACATCTTATATGTAGAAAAGCATATACCCGCCTGCAACTTTTTCCTGCAAATTTATTTTCCAAACCTCTTAGAAATACACAAATTTACACCAAAACAGAAGCGTTTGTTATTTAGAAAATCTAACAGCTTTCAAAACTTATTTTGTTGGTTTATTATTTTCTGGAAAAACATTTTCAATTATTCATCACATGTTGAATTTTTTATTTAAATTAGAAGAGATACTTGATTTTAAATGGCACTCTAACTAACAGAATATATATTGTTGTTATATAGACTTGCTATCTACGAGTATATAAACCTACTTATGTATGTATGTTGTAGGTATAAAAGCTTAGCTGCGGTGGTCCTGTCAAACAACGATGAAGGCGGTTCGCGAAATTAATTGTTACACACAAACACATGAGAATTTTAGTTGTCGCTTTCAATTATAACAAATAAAAATAAAATTTAAATGTCAAAAAAGATTAAAACTCAATTTGAATTAATTGCTTATTCTATGCAAATTGTAATGGGAGAAAAAAAATTAAATTGAAAAACAAAAATTGTTTGGCAAAAAAATAACGAAAATTTGCATAAAATAAGAGTAAGCGGTATACAAAGAAAATTGGGTATACATATATACGAGTAGATAATAATTAAAAGTTGAAAATTTCATTATTTCGTGGCCTAAAACCTTTATTCAGTATAATTAAATAACTCTAGCAGCAATGCGGTGATGTCTGTAGGCACGCATAATCGAATAACATACCCAAAATACACACCTAGAGTATGTAGGTTCACGATCGTGGGAAGTAAAGTAATTTCCGAAATTATACTCGCGCAGCATTGTATAGAGTTGTTGTGCTTGTGTATAAATTAAAGCAATTTGTAAACACAAATTCATTTGGCATGTTTTACTATACTTATGAACAAGCTAATTTCTATAGACACAAATCGATCCAAAGATGAATAAAAATACTTGAATCCGTAAAACCCATATATACCTACAACTAAAATTTGATCTTATATATACATTACACAAAATTATTGTTTATTCCCGCGTACCGAATAAAATACAATTAAATTATTAAACGAAAAAAAGTTAATTTAAATTTATAATTTTTATGATGATGGAGGAAAATGGCCAAATAAAACTGTGCAGAACATTCAAAAAATTAAAATATCTCGAGGGATGTGTATATATACACAGGGCATCATTGTGTAATGAAAGCATAACATAATACGCAGATAATAATTTTACCACGTACATTAATACATATTAAAAATATTATGCTGGTCTCGCCTGTAATTGCTTTATCGCACATAACTCATGATAAAGTTCAATAATTCTTCTAGAATTCGAAAAAATTTCTAATATCTGAGACTTTTCAAATTAACATGATTGTGGACTATTCACTGATGTGATATTTCTAACAAAAAATGATACACTTCCTAATTTATGTACATATGTATGTTAGTAAGTTAGTATGTACCCACCTCTACCTTTTATAAAATTTTTACAATACCGAGTGGACCAGCCAGTCGCCAATCTCGTAACTCGTCGATTTTCTGTCTCGTATCCATCTCGACTATTCGCAAATGAATCGGATAATACTGCCTCCAAAATCTCGTGAACATGAACGTCTTTTGGCCTCGCATTTTCATTCTGAAAAGGCTAACGATTAATCGCCTATTAATATCGACCCTCTTGTCTATTTTCGTCCATTTTTATTATCGTCCTTATTTCATAATCTCCACCGACGTAACCGATAACATACCATCTGGGGCGACGTGAATTATCGTATTAATCGTATCATCATGAATAGTTACATCGCACAATATCATGTCCAAGTGTCTTCAACGTCACAGAGCCAATACCATTAAAAGAAGTTGTAGTTTAATCGAAACCAGAAAGAATCATCCATTTTAACACTATAGCCAGTGATGGGCGGTTACCTTTCTCAGAGTCCAATTTTTGATGACGCGTTCGAGAATATCGAGTGTAATTTGGCCAATAACACGAGTAATGTTGGCTTCCAATGCCTCAACCCTAGCTGGTTTATTCACATAGACTTTGGACTTTGCGTAGCCCCAAAAAAAAAGAGTCTAGAGGTATCACACGATCCAAATGGCCATTCCAACGATCCGAGCCGTGAAATTTATTGCTCGCCAACATGATTTTTCAATAAGTTCATACAAAGCTATATGGCAAATAGCGCCGACTTCTTCGAACCACACGTCGTCTAGGCCGGGCATCAATTATATCTCGTTATCATGGCGCAATAACGAGTACTATTCCCCTTCTTTTTTGAAGAAATATGGACGTATGATTTTACAGGCCCATAAACCACACCAAATCGTCTATTTAGTCTCGTATCATCCAATGCTGTAAACTGGGACTCAAAACTTTTCGATGATATTCCAAATAGTGATGTTGACAGGCCGATTACGTCAACCGTAACTTGGTCTAAGCGCAAGAAACACATTCCTCACAGAACGCTGATTTTCGTAATACAGCTGAACAATTTGTAGACGCTATGCCGGGCTCAATCTTTTCATGATGAAATGGCAAACAATATACTGAATAAGTAAAAACACGATGACAGTTTGAAACTATTCATGCGTCAGTTGCCAAATGAAATTAATGAAAAAATCACCTCTATTGATGAACGCTTTTACAAAATATTCCCGCAAACTGCCGCATTCGATTTCAAATCGGTAAAATATCGTAGGCCATTGACATTATTTTAATTGTCGACGTTTACAAAAAACACAGCCAAGTAATCTACGTTATATTTTACGTGTCGACAACCACGTAGATTACCTGGGGTTATCTACCTCGTCCATCCCTGACTATTGCATTATCTCCACCAGACATAGCTGCACAAACCATGTGACCGTACTTATCTCCTTTAGATCTTGTCTGTTTGTGGGAATGTGTAGGTGTCGGCGGTAATTTTGGCTATTTCGTCGCAGAATTTTATTTTACAGTATTTTACAGAAGGTGAGCTTTTGATAGTACTTCGTTTTCCACGACCAAGAGAGACTATAGCAATTTTAATTTAATTTTTATCAGACTTAAAAATAAAATATAAATTAAATTCATAGATTATATGCTCAAATCTCGCATAGTTGAAACTGATCTGGATGCCTCATCAGTGCCTGTAAAAGTGGCCAAGAACTGCTCGCACATGTCAGCACTCATCCTTGGTTATTGATGGATTACTTGTTAAGTGGCGGCGATCTGGGGTTATCGAGCAAAGTACGCGGATAATCTCGTTTGAATACTTTCTGGTAAATACCCGAACGTCTTATCTGATTTGACGCAGAGCGCCCTTAATATTGTTAAAACGATCACAATGACGTTAAGCACCTAGGTATCATTCTAGATGGTAAATTCTCCTGGAAATTTCACCTTGATTATAAGTTGCAAAAGCCAACATATCTTTTGGTAATGCAGAAGGGCCTTGGGCATATCTTCGGGTCTGACCTCCAAAATGATGTCGTTCATCTGCAAACCATTGGTTTACTCTTTACTGTCTTATGTATCAGTTGGATAGTGGCCGGTTACAAATTATATATTTATATTTGACCTCTTGCTATGAAGTCAGTCTATGCTTGCCCGATTGCAATCATTCATTCTTGGCACAGCATATTCATAGACAGATTCTTACTAAGTATAAGTTTCTTATTTCGGAGGTTGAAATGGCGAATGCACGCTGTTGTATGAATTTAACTTTGCCAATTTATTCTCCGTCGTTTTCCCCTCACGAGAGTTGCGGCTCTCTCAGGATCTCTATAGACAGTTGTCTGATTCGATAGTCTTTTTGGCGGATGGCTGTTGTTCAGGACAGGGTTTGGATTCTACGGTCCTAAACACTGCACGGTTTTTGGAACTAAATGCACTTATACCCAAAGTACGATTAAGGGGTTTAAGTTTAGTGATTTAGAGAAGAAATACTATTCTCTGCACGGATAGTTCAGCTGTGCTTGACCAAACTGGTCAGAAATTGCAAGGACTATATAAATCGCCTTTGCTCCAATACTATAGTAAGGATCATGTTGGTTGCTACTCATTGTGGCGTTGAGGAAAATGGAGTTGTTGACTTTTTATTGAGAACTGGATCACGTACATATTTAGATTGTTGGTCCAGCATTACCTTCATCCTTTAATGGTGGTAAGAATGCTATTAAGAAGTTCGCTCTACCTGAACTGGGACTAAAGTAGCGTTCTAAACCTAGGTGTCATATGTGTTATTCTTAAAAAAAAAAAAAAAAATCAGAATTCTGGTCGCATTTATTATCTGGCCAACGACGTTTTAGGGTTCATCTCCAACGCATAAGACTAGCTCAAAACGCTCTTTGTCACGACTGTCTGGAGGAAGTGGTTTACGCTATCATTGCAGCTGTCGGGCCTTTGTCGGAGCTAGATCCTAAGCGTTCTGTTCCAGATCTTTAATTTGAACGCAGATCAATTATTATCCATTCCTTGGTTCAAACTTGTACAGTTTGCTCGAGTTGCAGATTTAAGATATATATTCGAGGTGTGTGCCATAGGCCCATTGTGGCATTGAGTGCGGAATCTCAGCAGTTTCAGCCGTTCTAATAAAAATAAATAAATTAAGGTCATAGATACCATCGATGCAATGCTGTATCAATTGTCTTACAATTTGACGAAGACATAGCTGAGGAAACATTCGTCCAGTCGCTTTTTTCACTCTGTAATTTTTTGTGGATGGTCGCACTATTCTCCAACGATTAAACTCGTTCTGCTTTCAAAATGTTGGTCATTCACAGTGAGTTCATGGCATCTCCGTCGAGTAACTTCTTCGCATAATTAATCGTTTGAAAGTCGAACTACTTGTTAGTTTGCGCCACCTCTTCAATGGCACTAATCTATTTATGATCCACATATGAATTATTAGTTATTTTGATTGGATTTGAATACGTATATAAATTCTTTTTTGTTAGAAACTTCCCGAACTTTAATTTCCAATAGAATCAGATGTGCGATCAACTTCACTTAAACCTATTGCGCATGGTATTAACAGTTTTTTTAAAGGAATTAGTTATGGAGTTCGCTGATAAAGAGAAAATTGTTATAGGTACTCTGTTTACAGATATAGTAAAGTTTGGCTTAATTATAATCTTTCCACCAATTTGAAACCTTATACTATGTGTGGTTTTTACATTCTATGTATAGGGGTTTTGTCGCCTAAACGGTCGATCTGTATCCAAATCTTGTTCCGTCTGCCGTTGCCTCCAATTTTGACATATATTTCTTTCCTTGCGATACCTACCACCCAAATTGTTTAATTAAGAATTCTGATGGGGCACTATTGACATGGCTCAGCCATATAACTCAGTTGAAGTTCATGAATGTCGCAGTATCAGATGAGTAGCTTAATCTCGTGGTTCTATATATTGAATGTGGAATTCCACAGCTGGAGACTTGCTTGATGAAGTGTGATTTTACGGTATTTAATGTCTTCCTGAATTTAATTTGTAGATGACAAAGTCGAATAAATGATGGTGGTCATCCGGATTGTGGCCAGAAAGTACAATATAGAAATTTTGCTTGATTTGTTAAAAAAAACTGTTCGGTGAAAAAGTCAATTGATATACATATATATTTGCAAATGAAAGTCTAGTTTCTCTCCGGATATTTAATAATTTCTCGATTTTCTAATGTTAATATCTACTTGCTCTATAGAGAGGGTTATAGAACATAAGATTGCTATAGCGTTGGGAAAACAATCTTTAAAGTTTACATTAGCTTCAAAGAATCTGTTGATTCCAATGCAATAATATGTTTGCACAATACTTTAAAGAAGAAGAATAAGTTTGATCGTTTCTTTTCTTACTTGTCATTTCAAAGATCTTCTGCCAACAATATGCTACAAAAGTTAGGGTTAACAGTTTGTTATAGAAACAACGGACTGATAACTTGGCTGTGAATTTTGGCCTCACAAACACACGAAGTCAATGGCAACTTTAAAATCTAAATACATATTTTATCGTTCAATTTTGGTAGGGATGTTTACGGGTCCGTTTTAATGATATTTGCGCTATATAAGCGAGAACTTTCTCGAAGAGAGTGATAAATACGTTCAATAGATATGATCATATCTATAGTAGTCCTCCCAATGCAGCATTTTGAATTGTAATTGAATCTCAGGTTTGTAACACGGCTCCATTATTTATTTTTAATTCTGTCCAAAAAATTTAAACATTTAAACTTATTAATAATTTATAGCCGTTGAAGGAACAGAAATAGTTTCATCAAAATACTTATCAAAACCATGATCCCATCGAACAAATATATTAGTCTAAGTTGGTCTGTACATGTAGGTTTGCTACCTTAACCCTTTGCGCTATGATTATTTTACCTTCTTTTGTTATTACTTTTAAATTATAGTAATTGAAATTTTATAAAAAATAAAAGCTTGATACCAAATTTTAGTTGGCCATGCCAAGCACTCACATAGTAAAACACACATAATATTGTCTAGCACTATTGTACGACAATTTTTCGCGTGTTTTACTATATGAGTCTTAGGAGAGGTTGTCTAAAATTTGGTATGAAGAAATTTTAATATATTTTTTAATTATTTTTGTATATCATTTGGGCTACTGTACCCGAAATTATTGTACTCAGGCGATATTATAGTGAGAGAAGAGCAGAGAAAGACCCACGGGCCGCTACAGCCAAAGAACTACTAACCAACCATTGACCTAGAACATCGATGACTGAATTGATGCATCATGTCTTATCATGAGTTCTAATACGTATTGTAAATTTCTATTTAGCCTATCATCTAATTTCAGGTCATGCTCAAAAAACAACAATAAAATATTTACCATCCGCACAATTAAAATACATAATCATGACAACAGACGAAACGTGACTTTGTAGAAAACATATATACATATATATATTTGTTGTTTAACACAGTAGTGCCATAATAGAGTTTCCACCCCAGTTTCTAGTATTTTGTCTATACCATATACTATGATTAAAAACTACGAAAAACTGTGTTTGTATCCATTTCGTACCATGTAGGAATAACACAAAAAAGCGAATATACCAGCGCCTTTAAGTCTGTGCCCGGAAAAACGAAACCAATGTCGATGAAATATAAACAACAAGTAGAAGAAAAATTGACCATTTTCCGTTTTTCACATATACAAACATAAATATGTGTACAGTAAATAGTAAAGTGTTTTAATTAGAATATGGCTATATACATATGCACGATACATTCCGTATCTATTTTTAGTTTTTACATTCTATTGAAGGATTACGGTAGGTACTAGGTACCGCACCCATGTCATATATGGCTTGCTATAATTTTTAATTATTTTAAAATTAATTTTTATTTCTTGTACGTGTGTATATACATGATTGTCTGACATAATAATAGTTGTATACATATATATTACATAGGATGAGCATTTAGTTAATTGATTTTAAGCGGTAAGTGCTATATCGAGTGTATACGTACATACATTCCTCCCGAGACACATTCGGTATCCATTTAAATTTATACGATTAATAAAATTTTATTTTTTATATTTTCTAATGCTTTGACTTCCATTAGCATAAAAATCAATATTCGTGTTGAAAATCACAATAAAATGGGGTTTATTATGTGCAAGGGTATAAATCATATGCGAGCGCTTAATACCCCATATACAACCGATTGTTATTGATTTGCGTCTGAAATTTTTTTTTTATTATTTATAATGGATTTTTATTTTATGGTGCGCCTGCGAGACGTTTTAAACAGAGTAGAGTTCAGTCCATCTGCTACTCGTTACCGCATTTCCCATAATTACATTTATAAATATTGTTCTTTATATAGTTTGTCAAATGAGAAGGTAAATTAGACAACTTCCATTTATCCTTATCCATTTGTTTGTAAATAAATATCGATTTAGGGTTGAATTTTTCAAACCAATCATAATTCAATTATGGTTTATCTGTGATTTTTTATATTATAGACAATTATGAAAAATACAATTGTAGGAGGTGGGGCTGATAATATGTGGTGTTTGTATTACATGACTTTAACATATCAAACGTGTACAGGAAATTTAATTTTTCGTTTCGCAAATATCTCATAACTTACAGGGGATAATTACTTTCTATGGAGCCGCTAGCCACAGTGGAGTAAACCGAATTGTATGATGGCTATCACGAGGGCCTGTAACCGGTCCTTTTATGTTGCTTGTCCTCTAGTAAAGCCTAGGGGCAAGCAAAACGCAACATAGTGATCGCACGGAATTGGGGCCTACCGAAAGGCAAAAAGGATACCTTTAATAGACCCAAATGTACGAGAGAGGCTCGGGATTGAGACTCCTATATAAGGAAGGCACAAAAGAAGCCTTGTAGACTCTTTGGTGATAAAATGTAGGAAGTCTTCGAGGCCTCTCGCGGTAGGAGGATTTTGTTTTCTAACCCAACTAATCATAGTTATCCAATTAAACCGGACGGATTGTTAGACTGCTTCTATAGTGAGGAATCTTTGAAGCTTCCCAACGAAACCTATACTTCCCTGGAAGCTATGACGATTCGATAGAGAATAGTACTCATCGAGAAATACATTCATTGCGCACAGAGCATATCGTAACTAAAAAGCGGATTCTATGGACGCACGCTGATCCGGACCGAATTATAAAACACCTCATCGATTATTCTCCCCTGGTTGGAGGTAATCTTCAAGGTTAGGTTAGGTTTGGTTAGGTGGCCGCTATTGTACAGCACACTTAGACCGGCGACGGTCCGTTGTGGTACCACAGGTACACTCACACACACACATTCATTCATCCCATTCATCCTCGTTCACACAAGTACAGTATACCATCTTCACAATGCATAGCTCCATGTCACCCTGTACAGTGACATGGCAGGTAGGTCAGCCCATGAGTTCTACATTCCAACGGCTATAGATGTTTTTTTTCTCAGTTAGTTGTTAATCACCTCCCGTAATCGGGCGATGAAAAATCCCCCTTTTTCTGCATCCCGCCTTTGTTGGGATTCGAACCCGGTACCTCCCGATCCAAACGTCGCAGTTTTAACTGCGGTAGTTACTCGGTTTTTTTTTTATTCATACCCCAATCACACAAGTGCGGTATACCACCTGCGCATTGCATAGCTCCATGTCATCCTGTACAGTGACATGGAAGATGGGTCGGCCCGTGAATTCTATTTAACCACCAATCGTAATAGGGAGGCGAAAAATCCCTTTTGCATCCCGCCTCTGTTGGGATTCGAACCCGGTTACTCCCCACCCAAACGTCGCAGTTTTAACCACTGCGCTATTTGCTCGGTAATCCTCACACGGCGTTCAAAACCGGTCTGAGGTCAGGGTGATCTTTATCGTGAAAGCGGAAAACTCACAAGGCTACCCGAAGAACTTAAGACTTATAACTCTATCATCCTTCTTGTTGAAAACTTTGGAAAGACTGTTAACAATCAATAATAAAGTCCAGTGACTGGGAACAATCCCAACATGTGTATGTAAAGTAATTAGTGGGCACTTCTCCCCAAGCTCTGGTCATTACGAGATGGGCCATCAGATGTGAACTGGCAGATATGGACGGGCTCCAAGACTGAGCTGGAACTCTTTACTACAAAATCCCGGTAGTGAATCTCCAATCTTGAAATATCTAACATTTTGGATAAAGTATAACGGTTACTTTAGCTATATACTCATACAGGAACGCCATTAAGAAGAGATTGACCTGAAGCTGGAGCTGGTACACTGGATATCCGTAGTAAGACTTACATTTATGTATGACGCTGGCCAGTTTTCGCTATCTCGTTTTCGATATTATTGGCAAGAAGATGGCGGTTAATACGCGATTATCGCAGCCGTATCCCAGCGAAAATGGCTTCAGACAAGCCACTCAACAACAATTAAATCTCTAAGGGAGGAACTGGCGGATCATGACTGCGTTACAACAATGATATGCTTCGAGAAAAGTTTTCGAATCATGTGCCCTACTGTCCTTCAAGAGAAACTTGAAGGAGCGGGTTGCTATCGGAAACCGAAACTATGAAGTTTTTCACGGATTTCTTCAAGTTAGACGGTAACATTGTAGCTGTAGTCTTATATGATAAACTGAACGGGGATATATCCATTCGCCTCCCTGATTACCGCAGCGTGTACCAACCAGAGGTGAGAGCGATTGGAGGTGGCTCTTAACATTGGTTGAGATATATTGTGGTATACTCGAATGATATTGCAATTTATGAGGGCAGTGAGGCAACAATCAAGTCACTGTAATAAGTTTTGCTGACGGCAAGGATAGAGTTGGGTTGCAAATCTTCTCAAAATGAAATAAGTGAGCATTTCATCATCCGAAAACGCAAGCCTGGAGATACCTATTACAGCGCTCAAGACATCGCGTTGGAAAACGAAAGCCTGACTAACACCTTCACATTTAGTGAACCATGACTAGTCTGGCCTAAGCTGAACTTGAACTGCTTCGATATCCTAATCTCCTTTTACATAGATGTGAATTAAGAAAATTTGTGAGGATATTCAAGGGATTCTGCCTGTTTGGAGAACATGCGAGGAAGCTATAGGTAGAAACAAAATAGCTTATGTAGAAACTGTATGAACGAGGAGGAGGAAGAGGCTTTAATTTACTTTCTGTGCTTATGTCTGGCTTTACCACATAGAAGGCATAGGCATAGAGGTAGGGTACATAATGAACAGCTTCTCGGATCTTGAAAACTGTCAAGTGCGATATATCTTATGCTACATAAGTAGCTTTGACTTATTCCACTAAGGGTAAACGGAAAGTTGGATCCCGTGGTATCATAATTGACCGTCACCGATCTAAGTGTGCTGTACCGCATCTACTCTAATCTAATCTAAACTAACCCTACCAACAGTCTATTCGAATTGTGCATTTCTACACAAGGATGTTAATCGTATAAATATGTATGTATGTATACATAAAATAATTTTGAAACATCTTAGGCGGATTTTGGGTTTAAATTTTTCACGAACATTTTTCAAAACTAGTCCATTTGAATTCAGGAGACATATAGAGGTATGTGAAAAAAACAAAATCTGCGAAACAATTTTTCGATTACAAACCTTATCCTCTTGAGCGCTTAATAGACCCATGAGATACTGAAGCATCCTAACTATATAATATTGAGCATTCGACTGGTAGACGTATTAGTATAGTAAATTCTTTTTAGACGTTGAGCAATCTACCACCGAATTGAAATTAGACGAGAATTTGAAGTCAAGTGTTATTCCGCAGTCGCTATCTAGGGCTATTCTAACTTCCAGTAATCTGTATATTTCTATGATTCTCAAGGATAACAGGCAAAAGTAGACACGGAAGATATAAAATTTTCAATCTGTCAGGTTTTTAATGGTTTAGTAATGAAAAGAGCTGAAGCTTAGAATTCTGTTAACGCGCATATATCCAAATCGCAGTTAACCAAGTAAAACTGCTAAAAGTGCCCTAAATCCAAGGAGAAAAGAATTTATAAAGATCAATAACCACCGTTTCAACAGTTTAAGTTAATGACAATGACCTACACCGTATACTACCTAGATCCATAGAAAAAAGTCTCAATTCATGATTGATATACCAAACGAATTTGTCCTCATTCATTACTGAAGCATTAGTTTGAAAATTGGTATTAGAATTTAAACGTTGAAGAATTTGTATCAGAAGTTTGTCACTATTACACACTGCTTCAGTATTTTCATAAATCAGATCAATAACCGAATTCGAATGGTATTAGCATGGGCACACAGCATTAGTGTATTTGCCTATCGTGCTGGATGTTATTCGGATTTGAATTTATAGATAAATTTCAATTTCTCTTCTAAATTCTTCCTATATAAACTACGTGGAAATTTTAAAACGTGCAAGAACCAAAACATAATCAAAAATTTTGATAGCAAATAATATAAAGATATTAAATTAATTCTGATTACTTTTATCCAAAACCATCACACTTGTATGCAAATAAATGATTATAGATAAGAAAATTAACGAACTTACACATCATTAAGAAATTAAGCGGAATAAAATTTAAGATCTTTATTAGATCATAATATTAAATACGAAAATTTGAAGAAGCCTATTAAAATTAGAAATCATAACATTTAATGGATTGTGATAACCCATAATTAATTCTAAGAAAATTCGAGCTTCGAAGATGACATCGATTATGGTATTACATATCATTAAATTGATGGTTGTATAGATAATACTACGGCAGGCATTATTTTAATTCACCTAATCCGGTTTCCTGTTCAAAGTCTTAATGTTGCCCCATTTGGCACGGTCGAATTATTTAACCGAATTAATTAATTTGCTATGCAAATTTTTTTTCTTTAATAAATAGATACTCTTTCCCCTCTCAATGTATAATTAGCTTCCTCTAAAACCACTCCTAAATCATTCAAACCGTTCGATTTGATAATTCCATGACTTCTCACCCACAAACTCTGCGTTTGTTGTTGCTGGGCGTTCACGATACTAAAATATGGAGAGCATGACTTTGGTTCAAGGAAGACACCGCTATGCGAACACAAAATTCAGGAAAACGGTTTTCATTTGGACACTTGATGGTGTGATGCTTGTCTTTGGGGGCTTACATCACAGATGCAGCAGATCCTTTTGCAACTCCGTCTAAGCATAGGATGTTTAAAATGTAAAGAAAATTGGTCCACGATTTTCGTTCAAAAAATTTGTTGAATTTTGTTGCGTTGTTATACCGCTTCTATGTTTCAATTTTTGGTAGCTCTTGATATTCGGAGGGCAAACCGAAGTAATGTCTGGCGATTGGAAAGTGGCCGCGATTTACCCTATCCTCAAGAAATGCTAATAAAATTGGTACGATTATATAGAATGACAGTGACACAGTCTCAATGGTGTGTTAAATTTGAGAACAGGCTGTCGAGCATTTTGGTAGTCTACTTGTCCCCGATACTCTTTAATCTCAGGTTGAAGTACATCTTTCGTAAGGCTGAAACAACCCAGCGAAACATCTTATATCGCCAGTCCAATCAGGTGCTTGCATGTGCAAATGATATATGCGTGATTGAACCGAATAGCAACGGAATGATCCACTTGTAGAGCTTTCAGCTTCTTTCAGCTAGGGACAATGGCACACCAGATTTTAGTAGTGTTCACTACACGTTTGATGGAGTGAGGAGGTTCAAATATTTGTGCTCTCTTATCAATTACGATGACAGTGTGGGTGCAGATATTAAAAGCGCATTGGCAGCCGGCACTGGAAATAGCAAGTCGAAGGTATGACCCAATTAATTTTTACGTTATTCACGTACAGATCTCAGGCTATAATTAATGAAATATTATAGTACCATCGAAGATAAATCTAAATGTCCAATACGTTAGGAGGAATTTATGAAGTGGGAGTGGACGGAATTTCAGTTTTTAAGTTTGATTTAAGATCTAAAATAAATCATATATAAATATTTGGTCTGACATGCGTCGTTCTTCCTGCATTTTCTATGTCATCAACTTTTTACAGGGTAATAGCACATTGATAGGTTGCATAAAATTCGCTATATCAACCGATTCTTAATTGATCATAAATTTAAAAATTTATAATTAATCTATATAATGAACGGGGTGACGTTTATTTCTAATAGAAATTTTTACCATTCTCTTCTACAGCAGTTTTTACAACAGGAATACGGGGAGACTCGGGTGAAAACATAACACAATTTGCAATAGAGCAAATCTTTTGGATCGCGGTGTGAAAACATGTTGTATGAAAATAGATTTATTATTAAAAACCTGAATTTACCAGGATTTTTGAATACATTATGGTTCAGTCACCATTTACAATGTTACTTTAGTGGAAAATCTAACAGCTCAGTTCCTACACTCACTATTAATATTGCCTTGATTGTAGGGCAGCACAATTTATTAGCCATTTATGGGTGTTCTATAAAAATTAAATTGTTTTAGCAGGAAATTCAATAATTTCTTATTTTGTGGAGGTGTTTTACAAAATTGCTTCCGCTTTTACATTGTGGATTGCATGTGCTTCCGAAGCTACTTTCTGAGGAAATAAAATAATTTTTAACATCTGCCAATGTATTCCAACGAATATGACTATCAACAATCAGAATTTGATTTTCGGATATTAAAACCCCAGTGGTTGTACTCCTTGCTCTGGTTTATACATAAAATTGTTGTCAAAGGTCTAGAGTGCGCTGAGTTTTTCTAAATGGGACTAAAATTGTATCCTTTGACAATATACAACGTGGGTGACGATTTAGAAAACCATTATGATGCTCGTGATAATGGTAAACACTGTTTGATTAGATTTTATCGCTGACTCCATCGCATAATGATAATTTCGATTCCCTGAAACGATTTAATGATATGTCTAAAGTAGTCGTAATATATAGCAAAACTTCTGGTTTATTCGTTCGGTTGAAAGATAATATGATTGTTTCTGTGGTTCATTAATTTCATCTGTATATATACCATATCTCCCACACCGCTTTTGAACCGTAAATGTTAATATCTGAAATCATATTAAACTAGATAATGTAACTGTGCAATTTGAAACAAAGAAATTTGAACAAAATGTCAAATTTTTGCATATTATATAGAGAAATTTTGGATCGTTTTAATTGAATTGTAAATAGTTTGTAAAAAGAAAATCGATTATTTTATTTAATATTGAATACATTAAAATTTTCCAACCCACTACAATGTGATGTTACCCGTACATAAAAGCTTATATGTATATATTTAAATCATGTATATTATATATACATTATATATTCTCTTAAAAATTTGGTTTTGTTGGAAATCTTGAAAACGAACTAATTTCTCGTTTCGCAAAACATTTGTTCTCGGTTAAGTATATAACAACACCGCACCACCACCGGCAATACCTTCTATGTATATACACAACTCATATAATTTAGAGATTAAAACATTTTTTTCATGATTTTGATATACAATTTTTTTTTCATTTACAGGCTTTAAAATTTCCTTATGCAAAGGATAAGAAAGGAAGAAGTACTTTACAAGTAAAACTCAAAGGTATGTATACATATTTCGAATGACGATAATTTCTTTAATAAGTAGAACCTGTATGTAACTATATGTTATTCAAACAATTCAAGGAATTTTCTTCGTAAACAGAATTTTTTTATCGATTTAAATGCCAACACGACATCAACACTCTACCACATCGACCAGTCGATCATAAGTGTAATTTATTGAAAAATCCTATTATGTCCACTGTGCTAAACAATCAGTAGACTTTAATCATTAAAATAATCATATTCTCAAATTTCGCCTCTTCGTCGTCCTTATCATCTAGCTCGCAAATACATTTTTATTTATTTTTAATGATACCTTTTTGGGGTCGTCTCGCCCCCAAACATTTTCTATCAAAATTCTTTGAATTTGGATACAACACGTGAATATTTATGTATATAGAAATTGGATTTAAAGAGATAAAAATATTTTTTACTACCGCAAGCCCTTTTTCCAGTATACTATATATGTATGTACATAACGCTACTACATATATCAAACCATAATTCTTAATACCCTTATATACATAGTCATGTATATATATATATATATATATATATATATATATATATATATATATATATATATATATTTGTATGTACATAAGTATGTATATACAAAAGTGTATAATCGTATGAAACGACATAAGATAATCTCAGTTCACGAAAAGTCTTCCACTCATCTCACTTTTTAATTGTTTTTCTGTTCATTTTCATTTGTTTTATCCTATCTTATATATAAATGTATATACTAGCTAATAATAAGAAAAGTTATATAGAAGTACCTGATTTTCGCGAAAATCTATTAATTGCCACGCACATGCCGGTATTATTTAAATATTAACCATAAAATGTTCATCAATAAAGTTATCAACATCATGAACATTTTGTCTGAAATTCACGTTTCTTATACATTAGACATAAATTTCCGATTTGCTGTTGTGTCTGATGTATGTTGGTATATAAGATTCGCTTAAAGAAATTTTAAGAATGTTCTGATAATAAATAAATAAATATATATATATATATATATATATATATATATATATATATATATATATATATATATATATATATATATATATATATATATATATATATATATATATATTATTTAGGTTTGTGATTTCGATATTTTATAGATTTAATAGATTGATATTATTGAAGAATTCAATTATTTGCCCATCTAATCATGGAAATGAGATTCAGAATTTCCACATCTCAACATGCTATTTTAATTATTTTATAATGCCCCTTAAACTGAAGTTTAAAAAAAAATGAAGCCTAGACTAAAATTACTTAGGCCGTTGCTCAATAAATGACAGTATGTTTGTTTTGGAGTGTTACGATCGTGGTAACATCTCTACTTGAGTATAGACAATACCATACATGTAATCTGTTATAAATTAGATAGTGAACACATGACTATTCAGGAATAGTCTAGACACTGTCGAACATTGTGGAATATTCTAGAATAGTAATAATAACACTTTTTAAAGGCCATTCCTGGCTCCTTACTGTACCAACAATTTGGCTCCAACCGTCTCGATCCTGAGCATGGTCTTCATACAGTTTTAGACAATCTGAAGAAGAAAACCCGTTCTCTACATCGTGGAAGAGATAGAATATTTGGTATAATGTTACGTTTTTGCCTTGTCAAATTCAAGGTTCGATCACTGGATTGTGAATAAAACAAACGATGTAAATTCTAGAACACACTAAATTTATTTATTTCCGATTAAACACTAATTTAATTATTTCACTTATTTAACTTAATTATTTAACTTCGAAATAATTATTTTACTACACTTTAACAACACTATATTACACTTTAATAACACTGTATTTTTACTTTATAAACACTTCACTTTTTCCTTTTAATTACTATTAGCACTCTGACGGTTAAAACACAACTGATTTACTCCCAAATGTTTGTCGCGTATTTATACCAAATATTTTAACCATTCTAGAAATCTCTACAATATTCGATTAGTCTAGATCAGTCTAGACACATCTATCTGTTCTACTTTATAACAATTTTACATTAACGATAGTATCGCTATTCAAACATAGATGTCGCCACGATCGTAACAATAAATACAAGATACAATTTTAGGAGTAATTTATAGTTGGATTTTAACAGTGATAGAGTTAGTAGAAAGTAAAAAGTGAAAGTTAAGAGTAATCAAAGTGTAATCAAAATAATTAAGTGAATTAAGGAAATTAGTGTTTTGTGTAATAATACGGAAATACGAAAATAAATTAGTGTCATCTAGAATTAAATTGGTTCTTTTTTCACAATCCAGCAAAACGTAACAATTGATGGAGTTAGAGCGGCGTGGGTAGCCAACGGCCGGTCAGAAAAATGTATTGAAGCAATGATTACTACAATTATTACGTTATGGAGAAGGGTGGTATTGATCCAGCTTGTTACAATTTCGATGAAGCATTATTTTCGAATTAAGCAGAAGGGGGCGAAGAAGATGAAGGCGCAGTAGTTGAGGCTATGCCAGTACAATCGGGAAATTACGATATCGCGCAGTTATTGGCTGCAATGACGAGAATGGAACAGCCCAGTAATCAATTAAATTAGAGAATGGAACAGTCCAACTTGGAAATGAAACAGTCTTTTGAAAAGTCAATTGAAGAAATATCGGTAAGTGACCAAAAACGAAAGATGTATCGTATGGAGCTGTAGAGTCGATATCAAAAATTCGGAGAGACTCTACAGGAGTATTCCGTAGCAGTCGATCGGGTAAAGCCTGTGGCTCATAAAAATACTTCTCCCGATTACAAAGAAAGAATTAAGATGGACGCGTTAATCGACGAGATACGGGATCCGGAGACGCGGAAAGCTGTATAGTGTTATCACATAAACCTACTATTGCCCAACAAGCAATGATTGTGCTTTGATAAACGAGAGTATACACAGGCCATCATAAAACCGTCACTTAAAGTGCGATGAGTGGAAATAGAGTTCAGTACGAACGCCGAGCGGTCGGCACCAAGATTCAGGGAAGTTGGCAGTAGAATAATATGTTGGGCATGTGGTAGGAAGGATCAAATCTCACGAAATTGCCGTGAACTAAGATGGAAACGACCAAGATCACGATCTTCTATGCAGTGAACATCAAGTTTTTGCCAAGGAGGGAGGGACAGAAAACCAAGGTGACATGTGACAAAACGAGTTACATATCACGACACTGTTGGGAAATAAGATGGAGACGGGTGGAATCACGTTCTATGATGTATCGGGGATAGGGTAACGAGGAAATCGTGGTTCACAAGGAGAACAGGAGCATGATGTGGCAGTTGGACTACGAAGAGTAAGCTGTTACTCCATTCCTGTAACGAGATTGGGACGAGGCAGAGACAATTTAACAGTTAAAGGTGATGGTGACGGGAATAGTTATAACTCTAAATACAGGAGCAGCTGGAAGTGAAATACAGTGTTATAAAGTGTCATAAAGTAATTATTGTGAAATTAATTAATTAAGTTAAATAAGGGAATTTAGTAAATTAGTGTTTGGTGTAATAATTCGGGAATAAATGAATTTAGTGTCATCTAGATTTAAATTGGGTGTTTTATTCACATAATCCAGTGATCGAACCTTGTTTCACAGGACAAAACGTAACAATATATATTATTTAGGTTTATGATCTCATTATTTTATTGATTTAATAAGATTGACATTATTGAAGAATTCAATTATTTACCCATATAATCATGGGAATGGGACCCATCTAATTTTCTCTCGTCGTTGTATTAGATATAGGAACTTTGTGATATATTAGTGGATATTAGAGTAAAGTTTTACTTTGGCCGTTGCTCAATAGATGGAAGTACGTTTGTTTAGGAGATTTGTTATCTCATTAATAAATTTGCTGGTTTTTGTCGTTGCTAGATAAAATTAACTTAATTAATACTAAATTACAATAATAACTGCTCTGGCAATATGTATAAGCAGTGTTTTTTTATCGATGCAAGAAAAATTATTCTAGATTACGTTTTCCTCATATTTATTTAGCAGGGACATAAACATCAAATACTAGCAGTTTGCCAACACTCACTGGCGATCAAAATTAAATTAAATCGTTTTTGAACCTCACATAAAATCGATAAAATTTTACAGAAACAATTAAATTTCTCCCTTCTGCACAATATTGTTAAAGTTGTTGGTCTGGGTTATAAATTTTGAGTTACATATACCGCAGTAGAATATCGGGTAGCTTATATTTAAGCGTTTAAGTAAATCGTAGCTATATAATAAAATTGATTGAGGTTACAAATTGTACAAGGATGAGAGAAATAGGGGCTAAAGAAACTTTATAAAGTAATAAATGAAATAAAATGTTTAAGAGGCTTAGATTTTTTTAAAACGTAAAGCGTTTATAAATCATTCAAATATAATTTTGTTTTAAGACGTTTGTTTCTAGCCCAACTAACATACTGTTAAAGATAAGGTTTGATATTCAAAGGGGTGTTTAAAAATTCTTGTTCTCTATTTGGTAAATAAATTAAAATTTAATGCTTTCCTAGAATATTTATTTCTAATATTGTTAAGCCATTCATGAGGCTGATTTTATTTTTTTCATCGTTAAACTTTACCTTACCCTAAATGTTTTCTAGTTCGATCGGCATTTGACGTACTTCAGTTAATCGCTTGAGGTATTGCGTTCGATACTGTTGAAAGAGTTGAACTTGTAAACAAAATTTAATCTTGTGAGTGGGAACAGCCGTGACTATGCCATTCATATAACAATCATAGAAAATTGATTTAAAACTATGGGATTTCAGAGTACTGAAAACTCCATACCTCAGCTGTAGCTAGACTAGTTGGTGAGCCCATAGCAGAACCAAAACTCTCAATTCTATAGAATTATAATTCCATTGCGTCGATTAATGTACATATTAGGCTTTTGTTAAGTTTGTTTTCGAATTCCGTGCTATTTCTCGTCATCTATCAACTAACAAATTTAATTTTGTTGGTGAAGAGAGACGTCCATTCTGTATAGATAGCAGAAAATTCTCAGCAGAAATGTATTTTTTCTACTCACCACCAGAAGCAGCACTATAGATAAAGAGACTTTTTTCTGCTGTAATTTTATTAACTAGCAGAAAAATAATGAATTTGTGTATTTTTTTTTAAGAAATTTTGTAACAACCAATTACACGTTAGCAGAAAATATGTGAACTTTTAATAAATTATTCGCTTCAAACGATATATTTTATATTTTGAATTACACGCCAATTATTATATTAATAATGTCTCATTAAAAACCACTATGTAACCAATATGCCGTGTGGTTTTTCTGATAGCTGGGATCATAACACACCTACAGGTGCAGTTAAAGAAAAATCGATCAGGTGAGCAGGGCTCCAGAATTTTTTGAAATCCCGGCCATTTGAAATTTTTCAGTTTTTTGACCATAATGTTTGGGAATACTCCCCTGAAACCAGTATGCCATGTTGATTTTCTGGTAGCTGGGATCATAACACACATACAGGAGCAGTTTAAGAAAAATCGTTCATAGTATCTTTACCTTTCATGGTATCTGGATGAGTCATTAATTTTGGGGCCGTAACATAACGTTTGGGTTATCCCACAGCGCCAGTTCTGCTTACCAAAAGTTGTTCTCTAGGCTCAATATATCATTAAAGAACCTCTGATGACTTTAATTAATAAAGTCGAGGATCTTACCCATTTAAAGTTTGAGAAGTTTCGACCCCAGTTCCTCTAATCATTCACTTTACCAGATAAAACTATTTACCCAAATATCAATATTCACCAGCTATCCTAAGGGAAATTTCAGGGTTTCCCCTGACTTCAACCTCATCAGGTATAGTTCACCATCTTTCGGGTCACAGTAGATATGCTACAGTACACTTTAACTCATAGAACATAAGCAATATGAGTTGATTAAAATGCCCATGGATGAAAATGTAATTATATATATAATCATATATAATCCTATAAAGTATAAGTTACGTTAATTGTGTCTTTAGGATTAAAAGCCCAATGACTCGCACATATACTAGACAGCTTGTTCCGTGTTTGAAGACGGGTCTTCAAGATGGGCCTTTCCCTACATTTCTACGAAAATTATAACCGAAAAAACGTTCGGCCAAGCTTTTTTAGGGTCGGCTATTTTATCATAGCGAATGAGTTTCAGGCCTTATTGGCCACGACTGTGTCAGCGTTGATATTTTTTAACCGTTGGAATTTCCGCAATAAATTAAATATGGCACCTTTGACAACTTCTCAAATAAATTAAAAACGAAAAAAAAAAATCTTTTATCTCATATCAATTGAGTTTGAGATATTATTGTTGGCCACCACTGTGCCAGTGGTGATATTTTTTTGACCTTTAGAATTTTCGGAATATAAATAAATGTGGGGCCTTTGTGAAGTTGGTCATACGATTTTTTTTTCGATTTTAGTTTACTTTGAGAAGTTGGCTAAGGCGCCACATTTATTTATATTGCGGAAATTAGAATGGTCACAAAATTATCAAAGCTGGCGTAATGGTTGCTTACAGGGTCCTTAACTTAATCGCATAAGGGTAAATAGCCGTTCTATTAACAACTTACCCAGAAGAATTTAGTTTCCACCAAATAAGTTTTACATATTAAAAAGGTCTGGGATGAGTATTTTGGTATCAAATGTATACATTTTTGTTGACGAAAAAGTCTGGGATAATATAAATGTAAAAAAATCCTGGGATGAAATCCTGGGATAACTTCAAGGGGGTCATATTTTTCAGTTTAAATGGTAATTGTAAATCAACGCCTACCAGGGCTAATCATGGCCTAACCATACTGGCCCCTTACTGCGTCAACAATCTTGCTCCAACGGTTTCGATCCTGGGCTTGGTCTTCATACTGTCCTAGACAACCAGAAGAAGCAAAAACACTTTCTACACTGTGGAGCCATCGTCGCCTGCAACGACCTCTGCGCCTACCATATGGTGGCTCTCCTTTCAGAGATCGCTGCACAATTCGTTCCGGATCACCACGCAGAACGTAACCGAGCCAGCGTACTCTTTGAGATTTTGTTTCATTCACAATATCGGGGATCATCTTCAGATCTCTGATCTCGATATTGTACAGAGCTCGGTATGTGTTATCTATTTCGCGTTTTGGACCGTAAATCACACGCATGACTCTTGTATCAAATGTAAGGAGCCATCTCTCGTACTCATCCGCCAGCGCTTACGGTGTTTAGAATTTAGTAGTGGCCTCAGAAGATACAAAGCACGGCTGCCAGCTGCCAGCCGCACGATAATATCTTCACCCACACTGTTATCGTGAGTAATAAGAGAATCCAAATATTTGAACCTCCTCACTCCTTCAAACGTGTAGTGGACACTACTAAAATCTGGTGTGCCATTGTCCCTGTAACCAGAAATCATGTATTTCGTTTTGGACTCATTGATCTGGAGTCCAACAGAAGCTGAAAATTCTACAAGCGGATCAGTTTTACGAAAGATGTACTCTAACATGGGATTAAGGACGGGGACAGAGCATCTTCCTGCCGAACACCCGAGCTAAATGTAAAAATTCTTGATAGCCTGTTCTCAACTTTAACACAGCATTGAGATTGCGTCACGGTCATTCTACACAATCGTACCATTTTTGTTTGCAAACCTTGATATTCCAGCGATTGATCGAGTCATTGGCCTGCCGGAAATTCAGGAACACCTGATGCACTGGGATGGAAGTTTCATTATATTTAGATAGAATCATCCGCAGCGAAAAGACCTGATCAGTGACTGATCGATTTGGACGAAATCCTCCTTGATAGTCACCAACCAGGCCCTTCGCTAGAGGGGTGATTCTATCCAATATAATGTAGGACAGTAACTTGTATGTTGTGCAAAGGAGATCTATACCGCAATAATTCTCATACTTCAAGCGGTCTCCCTTCTTGAAGATGGGGCATATCGCGGTCACTTTTCATTCGTCAGGCATAACTTCGGTTCGCCATACTATTCGAATATGGTTGAAAAGACAGTTCCACAAAGTATCCCCTCCGAATATCAAGAGCTCCGAATTAATGCAGTCCACTCCAGGTGAGCCGTTTCGTTTTAGTTTCTGCATAGTGAATTCCTCTTGGGAATCCTCAATTTCATAATCTATAAATGCCTTTGAAATATCTACAATTACAACGCTGAACTTATATAGGACCGATTACAAAACGATTAGATGATACAACTTATATCGGTCCACATTAAAATGTATGTATCCATGAAAAACTAAAACAAGAAAGTAAACACTATTTTTTTCAGAAACAACGTTTAGTTTTCACTACTTGCTAATAGGTAAATTTACTATTGAACAAATTATTTTAAGTATAAAATACCCCTTTGATAGGTGGATGAGCTTATTCGAAAAATAATATGATGTTGAAAGTGAAGCCACTGAATTTTACCAAACAAGTAAACTTTTAATAGTTTATCTAACTATTATCTATGTTGTAACACCTTCAATAAAACCAATCTTGTACAAATTTCTAGAATGTTCGTTACGTATATAATTATACATAAATCGCAATATTTATGTAAAGCACATTTGGGACCTAACCCAGACAAGTCATTATACCGTCTGTAGTATATTATATTATTTGTCTAGCAACTGTAATTAATTTATGCGCCTTTTTTAGTGGTTGATTAAATCATTTACACATCTTGCAATGCAAATGAATAAACTCAACGAGTTCATCTTGCATCATAATGACTATATGTTACGACCCCTGCCTATATGTACATATTATTTTAATAAAATCATGCGCTTTTCTTCAAAAATTGAGAAGATTTGGGAAATGATCTAATTAAGCACCCTAATCATACCTTTTCGCCTGAAAATTAATTGAGACGGACAAAATTTGTGCAAAAAGGATCGAATTTTCACATTTTTCTTTCGTTTAAATTTAAAAGGATTATTTTTTGTTATATTCTTAAATATACGATAAAAGGTAATTAGTATATAGCAGCTATATATACTATATATAGTTGGTGTAATTCTAGGGTCGTGTATACATACTTACATAATATAGTGTTTAAGTCGCATAATAAAATATAAATCTCGATACATCGCACACACAAGATTACATATTCCATAGGGTATATTAACACAAATAACTAAAAAAAATTGTTTTCTAAATGGTCGGTATAGGTATAGGTGGTGTTCCTGAACAAATTCGATAATCGCACATCGAAACGTAAAAAAAAAAAATTAATAATTCAACGCAAACAATTTGCACACGAGAAAATCAAAATCTTTTTTTTTTTTTATACGTCGAATTAAAAATTTACAAACGCAATAAAATATTCAATTTCAATTCAAATATGTGACATTTAAAAAACTTTTAAAATAATTTAAATATTTAATTTAATTCAATTTCCTTATTAATTTTAACAACAACATAACTATATGTATATACATTGTATAGCAGTTAATTTCATAAATAATGTACACACAAGTATGTACGTAGATAGGCAGAGACATTTTCCCATCGACTCATAAATTATTCGTAATTTAATCCATTAGTATAGTGATTTAAAAACTAATGTTTTGATTTTAAAGTAATAACGTATAATTCTTGTGAATTTTTGAACTAAGCGCACACAGTATAGATACATATACAATTTCGAAGAATATAGGATTGATTAAAATCTTGTAAATTAATTAATAAAAATCGTATTCTGAGAAGGTTACGAAAATAATAATTTTCCGATTCGATATATACGTACATACAAATATAATGTGTTGGGTCAAAAGCTTTTTGATTGAGTTAAGAAAATTTTTATATAGAAATTGGGTGATGGCTTTTCACACTTGAATAAATTGTTTTGTATATAATGGAATTTGAAATGATGTTCACACCTCTTCGATTTTAATTAAATTTTCTTGTAATTGAAATCGAAAAACAAAAAAAAATTATAAAAATTTGGTTCTTCTCCGCATTAATTAAGCAAATGGAATACTATGTATGATCACTTAAATAACGATATATTTTTTTTCTAGACAGGTCATATGCGTACCCTAAAAAAATCATCAGGAAACTCAAGTTTATTTGCTATTATTCATACAAGTAATTTTTTTTATTTACATAATTGCCCTCCATTACCACTCTAAACTATATACATATCCCACATAGTTCGCGCTTTTTCATTTTACCCTAAATTTATAACCATTTTCCTGGCCAATTAGCATATTATGTAAATTTGATGATTAGTTGTGACTTTATAGAGTTGAGACCAAACCGTTTATTAGTTTTTTGTTTTGTTTTAATAAACGTGTTATGTCAAACACGAAATAATGGCGTGTATATAGGCTCTAAAACAGTGTAGGTATGGATTGATATAGAAATTATATTCCACACACTGCGTTACTTGAGTTACTTTTGAAGGTCTTACTGGATTCTGACTTTCTGATAATTTCGAACATATACAAGTGATATGCAAATCGCAAATAATTTCGTTGGCAACAGAGAATATTGACTGTCGCTGGAAATAACTTGGTTTAAGGTGGGAAGTTATAGACATATATTTTTCAGGGAATTTTGTAGGAAAACTTAAAGTTACTGTAAACAACATCACTAATATTATTCTAAATTTAATCGTGAATAGAAATTTTTTAATTTATATTTTGTTATGCGCGAAATGAAGAACTTCAGACAGTGATATTTCACTGGGACGATATACAAGTCCTCAGTTATAATAATAAATTGTCTTATTAATAAACAGATCTTTATAAGTGTTTAAGATCAGCAATAATAATAATAAAACGTGTTTAAAGGTTCCAACGGCTTCGATCCTGAGCTTGGTATTCAAACCGTCTTAGACAATCTGAAGAAGCCAAGCCATTCTGTACACCGTGAGGCAATCGTCGCCTGCAAAGATCTCTGCGCCCTACCATATGGTGCCTCTCTTTTCATGGATGGCAGCACAATTCGTTCCGGATTAGCAAGCAGAACCTGACCAAGCCAGAGTACTCGCTGAGATCTTATTTCATGGATAATATCGGAGATGTATACGATCCACTTTTTGTTTTGGGCCGAAAATCACACGCATGACTCTTCTCTGAAATGTAAGGAGTCATCTATCGTACTCATCCATCAGAGCGCAACTTTCACATCCAAACATAACGACGAACCAGATCAACCCTTTGTAAAGTTTCAGCTGATTACATTTTAGCCGTAGCCTTAGAGGGTACAAAGCACCTCAGCCAGCGGCCACCCGCAATTTAACATCCTCGTCCACACGGTCATCATGAGTGATAAGAGAGCCCAAATATTTAAACCTCCTCACTCCGTCAAACGTGGAGTGGCCACTACTAAAATCTGGGGTGCCATTAGGTCCCTATAACCAGAGATGGTGTATTTTGTTTAGGACTCATTGATCTGGGGTTGAACAGAAGCTGAAAATTTCTACAAGTGGACCAATTATTTCCTTCACTCCGTTGCTATTCAGTCCAATCACGCATATGTCATCGGCATATGCAAGCACTGGTTGGATGTGGCGATATAAGATGTTACGGACAGCTGTTTCAGTTTAACGAAATATGCGCTCCAATATGAGAATAAAGATTATGGGGGGCAGAGCATCTCTCTGCCGAACACCCGAGTTAACTGCAAAAATTCTTGATAGCCTGTTCTCAACTTTAACACAGCATTGAGACTGCGTCATTATACACAATCGTACCAATTTTGTTGGCATTCCTAAGAATTCCAGGGCAGACCATAAACTCTCATACTATTTAGATAGAATCATCCGCAGCGAAAAGCTCTGATCGACTGGTCGATTCGGACGATATCATTCTTGATAGTCACCAACCAAACCCTCCGATAGATGAGTGAATGTAGAACAGTTGGGAACTTTAATGCTAGAGTTGGCAGAAATCAGGCCAACTTTTGTGAAAACATAGGTCCGTACTCGCAACACCAAATGCTCACGACCTGAGAGTAGCAAGCATATTCTTCCTACCCCAAAAAATACATTTAGAAACATGGATCCATCCACGCACTACTTCCCGGAGCCAAATTGTGAACGTGTTAATTTCGAAAGAGCGGGCTCGGTTTATGCAGAGTGTGCATATCTACATTTGGTCGCTGCAAAGCTACGATGTAAGTTTTCTGGAATACAGCGGAGGACATAGGACGTTTCGAATGTGAAGGTCTAATAAATGAAGATCAAAAGGAACGATATCAGGATCTTGTCAGCAACAACATTGGGGAAGCTAATTGTCTGACTGTGTGAACTCTGTCTGGGAAGTACTGAAAACTTTGGTTGTCAGTGCTGCTCAACAGACTTTAGATATAGTGAAAGTCACACCTATAAGAATAGTGAAGTGCAACAAGTCTTACAATCGCGAGGAAAAACAAGGCTTTTCTTACTAGAAGGGCAGCCAAGCGGATTTGTAAACGAACCTAGGAATAAAAATAACCCCTTAATTAAGGCTATGGCTAGTGATCTTCACCCAACCTGCTCAAAGGAAGGTATATTGGAGAAAATTAACAAGCGTCCAAAATAAATAAAAAGAGCCTGCCACTTTTTATGCTAACCTTTATTAATAAAGAAAAGGTGAAAAATATCTTCAATATAAATCGTTAACATGAGAGTGAAAATAAAGCCACTGAGAAAAACTACTGGCCTGATATCTCAATGCAAAAAATGTCACGACTTCAATCATATACAGAAATATTGCAAATATCTATATAAACTGAATATATCAACTGTAAAGGAAAACATCCTGCAAACTGCAGAGGCTGTGGTGTAGCGAAGGAACTGCAAAAATTAAGAAATAAAACGCGCCAAATCCACAAAATCTTAGAATACCATTAGGAAGGAAACCTACTGAAATCTACGTAGAACCAAAACCGCTAGCAAATCAAATAGGTGAACGGAAAACATACTCGCAAATTGTTCAAGAGGAACCAGTAGTGTTAAAGGGCAGTAATGAAAATCAAGTTCTTGAAAAGGTACTGAGAAGTATACTTAAATTCTAAATATAAGGCTATGCCCCAACTTTATCATTGTGAATTTCATTCCGGGAGTAAGCCAACATTCTGGCCTGTAGAATTAAATAAAATACCAGATCTTATTGACTTCTATATTACTAAAGGAATATCCGTAAATTACATATATCTATAGAAAACAGAGATGGGTTATCTTCGCATCACTCGCCTGTCATCATGACTCTCAGCGCAACGATTGTTAATAAAGAAAACCGGCTATTAGATTTTACTTGACTATATAACTTGGGAGCAGGGTATGAGAAAAATTTCTTAAAATGTTCTTTATTCGGTTGTGTAATTTTAATCTATTATTGTTACGAAACATTAAAATATCGTCGCGCAGAAGTAAAATTTTTAAACTCATAAACAAGGGTGTATCGATGGCGATGGTTTTTGGTAGTAATTCATAATTCTTAATACTCTTTTTTGAATGGTCATGAAGAGCTTGATATTTGATAAGTAAATACCACCCCAACAAGTTATACCATACTGAAGATGTGATACCAACAATGCATAATAGAGACATCTTAAAAATTGCGAGCTACAGATATTTCTCAGATAATTAAATGGTCTTATATGTTGTCTAAGTTTCATTTTTAAGTTAGATCTTTAAAATTTAGCTGATAATTCAAGGTGAGCCCCAAATATTTAAATGTATATACAGATTCAATAGGCACACACCATAAACTATAGTTGGACTCATTACAAGAAAATGAATTATAAAACAATGGATTAGAAATTGAAATACATACATCAATTTGGAACGGCACAATTTAATAAATTCATACCTGAGCTGGAATACAGAAACAACACATCATGAGCAAAAGCGACAGGACCACCATGCAAATTAAGATCGAAAATCGAATAACAATAGATCAAGTAAACAGAGGCACTAAAACAGAGCCTTGAGGGACCCCAACGTTAATAACTTTTACATCGCTAAGTATTTTATTTACGCAGACAGTATGAACTATATTTTGAAGATAAGATTTAAAAAAAAAAGTGTTGAGACTATGATATCTAATGCTTTTGTAATATCAATAAATAGGAATCACACTTTTGGATTGTCATGTAAATGATAATGAACAGGAGTTAGAAAAGAAATAAGCTCGTTTTCAGGCGATAAATGTTTTCTAAAATCAAACTATCTATTATCCGAGAAATGTATTCTATCTAACTAATTCAGGAAACGAGCTTTAAAAAGTTTTTCAAATATTTTTGAACTATCATTTAATGTAGTAATATAGGGCGATTATTGTTAGGATCAACACGGGAGTCCTTTTTAAATCGTGGCTTAACAATAAAAAATTTTTATTTATGAAGAACATCCCTTCGACATCCCATCCCCTCCACAAGAACCAAAATTTTTCAATTTTTTTAAATAAATGATTTAATAATTTATTTATTATTTGAAGTTAACTTTTTTTAATTTAAACAATAGATTTTATTATTTCGAATAAAAATAAATTTATTAATCACCAGTATACAGCTACTCAGAAAAGTTAGTGTATTTTATTTTTGCCTGACAAACCGGTACGTACCGATGACCATTATTCCATTTATTGGCTAACTTTTAATTAAAATAAACAGTGGTAAGATCAGTCACAAATAAATTCAAATTTGTAATTCAATAAAATATTGGTGGCAATGGGTTTCTGATAATACATGAAACATGACCCACCTTCATAAAAATATATATGTATTTAATTTATTTACACGGTGTCCCAATATTCATTGACACGAGTGGTACTGTTGGATTCCTTGATCAAAATGCAAAACGGAGGCGACTATAGTTGTACCATTTCGCGCTGGCGGACCAACCTTTCAAGTTATATAAGCGTTTGAATAGAAGCCTTCCGATATAGTATCCTGTGAAAAACAGCTATAACTCTGGTGAAATTCACAACACGTATGGTGCAATTGCACAATCAGTCAACCTTCATATAGTATGTAATAAATATGAAAAAAAACTCCTAAGAACTTCCGAGGCCAGAAATAATTAAGGGCAGGTTCTGGTAAAGGCAGGTTCTGGTAAAATTATCAACACCAGCCGTATGTTGCAAATATCTGATTTTTCGTCTTCTTTGTTCAGGGTCCATATGTCTGTTCCGTATTATTAGATCTACATATGTCCAAGTTTCTGAAGTATTTCTAGTATTTGTCCATCGATCTTCAGGAATAATTAGTTTTCTAATAGCATTTCCTGTAAAGAGTGTCTCCAGGATAACAACTTGTTCATCTGCAAATTTATTGTGTTTGGTTCATCGGAATTTCAGAGAATAGGTTGCTATTTTCCCTTTCCCTTATAGCAATTAACATTGTTATTTGGTTCAAATAAATATTTTCAATTACTCTTTGATACTGTGTGCCTGATACGATTTTTTTATACTAATTCTGTGTGCCTTATACCAAAATTTCTCGTCTAAATCACCGACTTTTCTAAATGGTTAAATCGTTTAATCAGTTATTCAAAGATAACACTAATATGTAAACATTCCAATTTTTATTGTAACTAAGTGGCTAATCTAATTAGGCAATTAGCCAGAAAAATTAATGTGATTTACTAAGAATTTGTTTCTTAACTTGTTCAGTAAAAAAATCATCGACAAAAAATGAATGGACAGTTTTTGTATGAATTTGTGTTCTTTATCAAAATTAATTTAAATTTGATCCCTTCATCAAGATAGGCTTAAATGTTATTGGGTTAGGTATAAGAATTCCTGGTTTACTTATCCTGGTTTTAGATATCTTTATTATTATTATTATTATTAAAATTGGCTGGAACACACGAGGATCCCGCACACAATGCCACAAAAGCCCATGGTCCCACTTTGCAAACGCGCACTGCTGCCTTCGCAAACTGAACAAGTTTAGACCAAGGCAGAGAGGACAACTGATCTAAATTGAAAGACCTAAAGTTGAATACCTGAACTCGTATAAAACTGAATGCAAGACAACTGCTCACGAAGTGAAGGGAGTCATCACCCTTCTCAAGGCAGTCCTCGCAAATAATATCATGAGCTAAACACATACGATGTAGATGATCTTTAAAACGGCCATGTCCCGTAAAAATCACTACCAAGATTCTTAACTTGTTCTTTTTTAAAGATAAAGCATACTTGGTTGACCTTGAATTGTGCTCCTTAATGAAGTACTTCGCCTTACGACAACTAAAAGTCGCAAGCCACTGAGACCTTAGGCCTATAAAAGGGCTTAAGCCCCAGGATTTCCCAATCACATTGCCAAAAAATGGCAGTAGCTTTTTGAAGCTTGTAGTCCAGGTGATTCTTCCAGGAAAGTTTACTATCCAGTGATCATTCTTCCAAAAAGGGAGGGAACAGATAATTCAAGATTATTCTTCTTCCTTGTAAAGACAATTAAATCAGTTTTAGAAGGGTTGATGTGAACAACCTTCTCAACACACCATGCCTCCACAATAGTTAAAGCATGCTGAGTTATGTTGGATAAAACACTGAGATGTTTGTCTGAGACTGTCAAAACAAGATCATCAGCGTAGCTCTGTGCAATGTAGCCAGATTGGATATCTTGGTTTTCAAAATCTTTGTTTTCGAAATCCTGGAATTACGAAATTTTGCTATCATCAAAATTACAATTCCGGATCAAAATGTGGAATCCTACGCCTGGTTTTCAAAATTTAATATTTAAATTTTTATTGATTCGGGCTCCTGAACTAATATTTATTGATTAATTGCCCGAAAAGCTAAACTTTGAGATATGGAATTGTCTATTTTATCGTGTGTCCCGTTGAACCCCACTTTGGGGTATATCCTCCATTTCATTACTACTAACAAATATGACTACTTGATTAATTTCATCGTGCAAACTTGAATTTAAAATTAATATTTTTTGAATTTTGAAAAAAATCATGAAAAGAGTGCTACCAAAGCCTTGGAGTTGCCAATAAAGCCTAGGTATCGAAACTATGTCCCAAAAATGACTCTAAATGCCCGCTACGAACTTAAATATCATTATTTTTAGCCATCCTAGCGTCTTTTACAATTGGACTAAGCAGTCGCTTAGATACTTTTCTTAGTTCTTGTCATTAACCTATGAAGGATATTAGTGAGGATTTGATACGCAAATGCCTTAGATTTTATTTGAATGTAAATTGAAATGTAAAAGAAATGTTTTAGTAACAAAATTATTAATTTTGTTACTGTTCAACTATTAATTGATTACAGATTTAATTAAATTTTGAGTGAAAATATAAAAAGTAATCATTAAAATTGAAGGTATAAATTTATATGTACTCAGTATTTTATAATATTGCTACCACAATTTAAATCTTTTTAATTTTTTTATTTTGATGTTTTGTTGTAACTGGAATATATGATAATTCCATTTTAAAAGAAAAATAATTGAAAAGTTTAAATTTAACTTTCATTAATTTGTGCAAGATTTCTCATTCAAATGTTGAGCCTGTATGGCTCAATGTAATTCAAAGAAAATCTTGACTGAAAACATAACCGTAATTTGAATCGTTGTTAAATAAAATGTCTGAAAACCCATATTTAATCAACCTTTATAGTAAGTAATCATATTGTAATTCATAACAGGAATAAATAAAATTATAGATAATACGTATGTATATTGACATTCCAATCAAAATCTAAGGATGAGTTTCGTAAAAAAAACAATTGTTTTAAATTGATCCTTATAATATATGGTTGGTTGTTATGTTCAGTCCAAAATCGAAAAGATAAAAAGGACAATTTTTCTGAAAATAATTTTTATGTACACACACACAAAGATAAAACATAAATTTCAAGTATTCTTCTGCCATAAACAAAAATGTATTGAAGATATATTTGCAGACCAGATATCCTCTTCAAAAGTTTAAATCTCTCGATTTAATGTATATACACATATTTTGAATACAGGTTGTATACACTCACATATGTACAAGATTACTAAATACTAAATGCTATGGTAACCCTGTAAATGGTAGCGGATTTAAATGAACGCAAATTAAAAATTATAGGAATTCAATGCCCAGGATTATAATTATTAACATTAATTGAACAATTATTTAATTAGCTATAAACTTTATTGCTGGCTAGAGACTCATTAGGATATTATAAAATCTGTGTATAATAATACAGGTAAGTAGCATCAAATACTTTTTTCAATAACCAGACCAAAATTATGGAAGTATAGGTTACACGTACTCGTATAAGCCAAATCAAAATTAAATTCGTAATTAAATTTATTTGTATGAGTGACTCATCACTATATACGCTATAAAATAATTGTCATTAATTTATTAGGTATTTTCCAAATAGCACGAGTTGTGTAATTACCGCAAAGAAGTCATGACAGGAAAATATTAATATTCTTTATTACCGGGAAATCAATTTATTGTTTGTTTTTTTGCGAACGGTATGAAGCTTAATACGGATACTTGCCCGCGCGTTCTCTAAACACGAAATTTTTGAACATTTTATAATTGTGATTATCGGAAATTTAATTTCATTATAAATGTAAATATGCAATGTCCTTATAGGAAATAAGAAAAACAAATTTTTGCTTGTTTCTTCTGCTGGTCTTTCTTGGAATCTACAATTTATATGGCAATCTTTATATCTGGAAGAGATGGGCAATGGGTAAAATTTTTTTTTTAGGATACAAAACATAAAGGAAACCTATTGTGTTTACAAAAATTATATATACAAAGTTAACGGAAATTAAGGAAAATGGGATGAACGAAAAGATGAATTTCGATTAAGTACATATTTTTGGGATTTGTGAAGGTTATTAGATTATACACACACATGTTTTATTGAAGTTATAAGAAAATTACATAGAAGTTTTGCCCTAGAGACTATAACATCATGGAACGTGCTAACTAAAAACTGTCTACTAATTTATAGTATATCGGATTAAACAATAAACAGTATATAAAGGCCATTACTGGCCTTAGACAATCTGAAGAAGCCAAGTCGTTTTCAACACCGTGGAGCCATCGTCGCCTGCAACGACCTCTGCGCCTACCATATGGTGGCTCTCCTTTCAGAAATCGCTGTACAATTCGTTCCGAACCAGCACGCAGAACGTGACCGAGCCAGCGTACTCGCTGAGATCTTACTTCATGCACAATATCGGGGATCTTCATCAGATCTCTGATCTCGATATTGTACAGAGATGTACAGATGTAACTCAACTTTCACATCCATACATACCAACGGGCCAGATCAACGCTTTGTAAAGCTTCAGTTTCACGGTGCTTAATAGGTGTTTAGATTTTAGCAGTGGCATCATGGGATACAAAGCACGACTGCCAACTGCCAGCACATTAATATCCTCACGTGATAAGAGAGCTGAAAACTCCACAAGCGGATCAAATATTTCCTTCATTCCGTTGCTATCAGTCCAATCACGCATATGTCATCTGCATTTGCAAGCACCTGAAGCATCTCCCTGCTGAACTCCCGATTTAACTACAATAATTCGCGATAGCCTGTTCTCAATTTTAATACAACACTGAGACTGCATCACTGTCATTCTAGGTATTCCAGGAGAGACCACAAACTCTCTCGATGGATCGAGTCATAGCCCTACCGGAAATCCAGGAACACCTGATGTACGAGGATGGACGTGTCAGAATATTTAGAAAGAATCATCCGCAGCGAAAAGACCTGATCGATTCGGGCGAAATATTCCTTGGTAGTTACTAATAAGGCCCTCCGCTAGAGGAGTGACTCTATCAATATAATGTAGAACAGTAACTTGTATGCTGTGCAAAGGAGAACTATACCGCGACAATTCTTAAACTTCAAGCGGTCTCCCTTCGTGAAGATGGAGCATATCGCGGCCATTTTCCATTCATCAGGCATAACTTCGGTTTGTCGTACTACACGAATTAGGTCGAAAATACAGTTCCACAAAATCTATATATATATATATATATATATATATATATATATATATATATATATATATATATATATATATATATATATATATATATATATATATATATATATATATATATATATATATATATATATATATATATATATATATATATATATATATATATATATATATATATATATATATTTGCTGGACCGCGAAGAAAAACGAAACTTGAACTATGCAGGAAGGAATGTACAGCGAAAAAAACCTTCATATAGTGTTTATACTGTTGCCAAGACGATGGTTTTTAGAAGCTGGTAATCAAACTTCACGCTGGATTCGCAAAATTGAAATAAAATTTATTTAGTTACTCATAATTCAAGTTTTGCACGTTACAATAAACAAAAATAAATTAAATAACTAAACTAAAGTTAAAATCTCCTATTTTCACAGCTACGTTCTTTATAAGGTCGTTCATAATTTTGGGCCATATAATATATTCTTTTTGTCTTCGAGCCGATTTTAAATACTGCCTGTAATAATTTTGTCATTGTCATATGAACTCCTTCATGTGAATTGCCATGTGATCCTTTGACATAACTTCTTGCTCCTATATTACAAATATATCTGAAAAATAGACGAAACAACTCATAAAGAAGAAATGTAAGTGATTTCTCTCTTGTGGAGTACCCGCGATATACATATAATTTGATGATAAATTACCAGGTATATAAGTTAAAGCGGTAAATTCTAATGGTTTCCGCAGCATTTATATTTCTGATAGCACTGGAATATGGGTGGCTTTCATATATTGATTAATGTTGGTTGTCGGGGAGAATAAGATTCAATCAATACAACTTTTTAAGAACACATTTAACACACGATTTGAGTAGGTTCTATAACTTCTAAATAAAAAATCTAATAGTTAAATAATCTATAGAACCTGATGATACTGTCCCAAATGTCCTCAACAAGTCATAAAAGTTCTTAAATTAAGAAAAAAAGTTAAATTCGAGAAATACTGTAAAATTTAATCAATATCTTAAATTTAATGAATATTTTATAAATTGGCGATACTCCATTTGGCGAGCTTTGTATACTAATATTTCAAAATTTGTTAAATCATTAAAAATTTCTTAGACATTCAAGAATCTGTTAAAATCCAAAGTAACATTCAAATTAAAAAAAACTGTCAACAATTACTAGCACGAAATTCATGGCTTCCACAGGCCAATCAAAGATTTCAATTTAAATCTCTCCCCAATTTTCTGTACATCAAAATTTACATATTTACAGTTTTAATAAATTTGGTAATATCGGGAATAAAATGCTAGCTGTATAGATTTGCTGTTCGTGAAATTTTGTGGAATTTATATTCTGAAATTTATGACCCCATTTTCTCTAAAAATGTTTTTAAATTAGTTTTAACTACAGTTCAGTTTTAAAGCACTTGTAAACAGTGAAGTAAATCTCGGCTTCAAGTTGGGATCGCTTGCTGTGAGAATGTATTGGTCAGCTCTAGTACTACCACTTACACGGCGCCTCTTGTTAAAAACAAAACAAATTGAAATTAATTCCTTCTATCCAACCAATTTGTTTCCAATTTATACCTCTGGCAGGTCCATTGTATAGTTGCTTCATATAGTGAAGAGCCTGTTTCTAGGCATTTTCTATATACGTTTGACACATAACCATTGTATTTCTAAGATGGTTTAATGTTTAAATCGTTATAATAATTTGAATATTAGACTACATATTATTATAAATGACTTTTACAGATTTTCTTAACGAACCTAACCTAGAATTAATTATTTTAGAATAACAAGAAGAGCTACAAAATGCTAATATTTTCTTGTGAAACATAAATTTAATTTTTGTTTTATTTTGTTTAAAATTCACATTTTCTACTTTTCGAATTTTGGAATTAAATTACAGAATTTCTAAACTTCAGAATTTTATATATTTCGAAATTTGATCAAAATGATAAATGGAATTTTAATCCAGTGAATGATATATGGGACATTTAATGAGACATAATGATCATCAGAGAGGCCAAACTAAAGTTTTTTTCTATTTTCTGCTTCTGTATACTCATCAAATTGGCTAAAATGACACAGCACCAGAAAAAGGGTGTTCGTGCATGGTGTCAATAATACTTAATCGACAATATATCTAACTAAATAGAATACAACATTTTTTGAGTACAAGGACGGCACGTTTCATTTTCTATCCGAAAGCAATTTTTTGAAACCAGACAGTTCTAGGATTTTATAAAAATATTATGCGAATTATATCTACACATTTATGGCCAGCTCAACAATCCAATTTAAGGTTGAATCTTTTACTCGTTCTAAATCTTAAAATTTGATGGAAATAGTTGTATCACTATTCTAACTCGAGTTTTCCAACATGTTTGTACTTTCAAAAAAAAATTCGTGTAATGACTCCCAAATGATAAAAGTCCCAGAAAACTACATAGCTTAGCTCTTGACAGTTTACGTAGTGGTCCCGAATAGTTGTCCCTAAATCAATAGATATAGATACCAAATATCCAAAAATAATTTATTTATTATCTTCAAACCAACACTTAACACAAAAAAATAATTTCCCACCCAACATTAAACAAATTGCTCATTGAAAGATCAAGTTTCCAAGTTCAAAGTCATATTTATATAACTCTGACATTAGAATGAAAACAATGAAATTTGGGAAATGTCATATTTTTGGGTACATGGTCAGAAACGCCCTGAAGTGATAAAAATGCATATTGATAAAATGTATTTGGATGTATTTTGGTTGTCGACAGTATGAACATGAAGTGTGTTGGTTGTTATAGTCTTGCCATATACATATACAGTAGAACCTCGCTTAACGAGCATAATTCGTTCCAGAATCTTTCTCGTAAAGCGAAACACTCGTTAAGCGAAACCAAGTTTCCTCAATGAACGAAGCAACAGATTCCCATATGCTTTCAGCATTTCTCGTATTGCGCCAGAAAATTGTTGCTTGTTATGCGATACGTCGCTCGTTAAGCGAGTCGGTTTTTTACAATTTTTTTTGCTCGTAATGCGAATTACTCGTTATTCGAGGTGCTCGTTAAGCGAGGTTCTACTGTATATGTAGTTGTACTATGAAATTTTACAATCTACATCATAATTCAGTGTGCAAAGGTATATTATGTCGCGCAATTCGAAAACCGATGTAGCCAATTAAGTTCGAATTCACTTTCACGATTTATTTAATTATGAAGTGTGGCCGATTATATTTCAAAATAAATAAGAACCTGTCTTCAACAATTTGGAAAATTCCCCTACAAAGTATGTATATATGTAGTACGTAACAATAGAAAATTCTTGTTATAGAGACACGAACACGACCGGTTTCAGGACTTCCAAAAATCTTATAAACATCGAAATTATGAAATAACATGTCGAAAAAACATTGCAAATATCATATTGTAACAATAATACAATTTGTAAGTGTTCCATGTGAAGGGGATGTGCTAACTTCATCACAAAATAATTAAAATGTTTCCATCTAACGAGATTTTCTTGATATCTCGTCGGAATGAACATCTCTATGTACATGCCAGAGTGATGGCAGTGTCAAACAATAGCCATTGAAGAGCTCTATTTAAACACGCGTTTACATCACATACATTCTATTACACATTCAGGGCCAACGTACGCAGAGTAAAAGAACAACTAAAAAAGAATCTAGACTGATACTGAACTATATGAGACGTTATCGAGAGCAAAAAAAATTGTAGACGATCTTTATATAAAGTGTAGCAATGGACATATTTTTTTAAATTTATTATACAACAAAGCGCTTACAAAAAAGCACAACACAATTAGAAAAATAGATTCACCTCTGAAAGATTTTATTAGTCTACTTGCAAAAAAATAGTATCTCTGACAACATGAATCCCATTAATCTACATATTTGAGGGAGAAATCAAATAGAGATTTAGTTAACTAATTGAAACAAAAAGCGAGGGACAGTTTTATATTTCCGGTGTTAAATGGGAAATATTAAAGAAACCAAAATCAACCATTTTGTATTGATGCAAACAGAGCATTGATTTGATAAATTTGGTAAGCAATTTTATACGTACCAACTAAAATGTCAAAACGGCTTGGTGGTTATTATTAAAGGGATTATCTAATATAATAAATATAGAGATAAAATACCTCAACCTATGGTCCCTCTCGAATTAGATCCCGACGATAAAAAAGCCAAAGGACTGCAACTGATATATAATTAAAGATATCTACATCGAAGAATAACCATTGAAGAACCCAGCAAAATAATTGGGCCAGTACAGTGTGTTAAGTGCCAAAAATACGGCCACACCAAAGCCTACTGCTCGTTTAATGATGTTTGCGTTATTTGTATTGAACTTCATAATTCCAAACAATGCAATAAAGTTAAACCCGATACTTCTGTCAAAAAATTTAGCAACTATGGTGGAAATCACACGAGTTGAGTCACGAACGTTTAAATTACACTCATCATCTAAAACAGAAGTGCCACCAGAAGAAATATTTGGTAATCTTCAAAAAACAAACCAAAAAGCAATTGCAAATAGTAATATGCATGCTGGAGTTTCATATGCAAGTATTATTAAAGAAAGAGCTCCAGAAGTTCAAGCATATGTAGAAGGAAACATCTGAACAGTATTAAACAAGTAAACTGATACGATGCAAAGCTTCATGGTGATGATGGAGAGAACCATGGATCTAATGATGTAAAATATGACAACAATTAATGCAGGTAGTCGCTAAAAACCAAAAATGACTGTCCTCAAAATAGCTATATGGAATGCAAACGGCCTAGCACAACACAAAGCAGAGGTACAAGCATTTCTCATCGAGCACAATATTGATATAATGTAAATATCAGAAACTCACTTAACCAAAAAAAACTATTTTAAAATTAATGGGTTCTTAACTTATGATACTAAGCAGCCGGATGACAAAGCACATGGTGGTACTGCTGTATTGATTAAAAGAAGAATAAAACACTTTTAACTTACGAAATATTACGAAGATCAAACAACACTTTGTAATGTCAGCAGCAAACTGTCCTCTTAAACACGCAATAAGAAAGCAGCAGTTGGGGTTCAAGATTAAAGGTGCTGAAGGGTAGACAACTCTATGATGCAACGGAAGATCAGTTATTGGATTTTATATCAGCCGGACATACTAAATACTGGCCTACGGATATAAATAACATTTTAATTTAATTGACTACTAACACTACTGATTTCTGACCGGTTGTCCGATTATTCGCAACTAACAGTAACAGTGAGCACTGACGCCTTAAATTGCACCAAAACACAAAACGCCTGACAAATAAACAAACTAAATCGCGGGTACATTTAGAAGTCCAGTAGAACAGAATTGCCAACTGGAAGTAAAAAAGCGGAAAATTCGGCTATTTACGAATGAAATGAATTTACGAATTTGAAACGAATAAAAAGCCAACGCTTTTGCGATTTACCTTAAGAAAGTTTTTTCACCGCATGAGAAAATTAATGACTCTACCATAAAACCTATAAAATTGAAGTGGGAGGCAGGCTCCAGGACACAACCTTATTACCGGTAAAATGATTAGAATGATTCGTATCGTCCATTAAGCATGCTTCCCACAGTTTCAAAGTTATTTGAAAAAATGTTATGAAAGAAATTGAAAATAATACTAGAAGAACGACATCTTTATCCAGATCATCAATTTAGTTTCCGAAACCGGCATGACACTATAGAGCAAATGCATATAGAATTGTAAATTACCAAAGCCAGCTTGGAAGAAAATAAATATTGTTATGCTGCACTTCTTGGATATTGCACACGCCTTATTGATAAGTTAGACACGATGGACTAATTTACAAGATTAAAATGCTGCCGAATAATTTTCATTCACCAAAGATGAAACAAAATGCAGCAGCCACTGGATTAAATTATATTAATGCAGGCGTCCCACAAGCGTTCTAGATCCAGTGTTATAATTGCATGTATACACCCGATTAACACATTACCAATAATGTAATAGCATCAACATTTCCTAGCCGTTTTGGTATCCGTCAAGGAAATTGCAATCCAATTATGGGGTTACACCAGCCCATCAAATACAGAACTTCTACAACGAACTTAACCAAAAATACATGCTGACCTGGGTATTAAAACTGTTAAGGAGAAGAGTATAGCATTTAGTTCCGAGTATTATTTGAAGCTATGAAGACACATCCTAATGAATTGGCAAGGGCATTCTAAAACAGCCAAAATAGACTAGATCTAATGAACTTTTAAGCTACCTATATTTAATTTTTTTTATTTGGGTGTATACTCATATATGATCTTTATTAAATAAGAACTAACATAGGTTAAGGCGTAAAAAGTTGAAGTAATTGTAGTTTGTAAGAAATGCATACGTCTTGCTAGTTTTTTTATGGAAAGATTCAGGAAAAGCAAACATTGGCACAAAAAATTTAAATAAGAATTTTGATCATAAAACTTTGGTGTTAAAGAATCTAGAATATTCCAAAAAATGTAAATTAGTATTTAAACAAATTTAAAAATTAAGCAAATTTATGGAATTAGGTCGGATAGTTATGACAATGTGGTAATGTGGTAATCGGAAGTTATAAGAGTTTCTTTTAACAAATGTGGTGTCCTATTCTTCGAAAGCCGGATATTCATATCGCATATAATTTAATGTTGTTTATGTATATCAGCCAAGAGAAATGTTAAACTTGAATGCAATGAAGTTTCACCTCAGCCTTCGTTTATTTATTTAATTTAGTAAATTAACTTAATCCTAAGGTCCCTTTTAACTTGTGTATTTAATACTCTCAAACATTTTTTAGAAAATCGAATCAAAATTATTATCTGCTTTTTAGTCTTAACTATTATATTATTCTCAAATTTATTCAAGACGCATTGATCACTTCCCCAAATAAAGAAAAAATCTTACAATATGCGATGGAGAGATAAGAGTGCGAAAATATGAAGTTCCGCCATTGAAAGAAATGCCATGTTATTTGAAAGATTAAGTAAAGGAGCTAGAAACTGCAAAATATTCTTATTCCTTCTTCTTAGCTTGATGCTGCACGCATAGTCTATTGGCCAATCCCAATATTAAGCAGCCAACTGTTTGGAATGGTATATAGATTGGAATAAATATTTGTCAAAAATTTGTCAAATATCAAATCCAAAACATAGTAAAATACAATTGCTAGATACTTTTCAACATTAAATTAATTTCGTGCTTATTTTAGCAAGGTTCAGGAATTGAATTTATGTTCACAAATTCTAAATATCAAACATAGATTGTCTTGAAAAGCACGAAACTCGTAAATTAAACAACATTTCATTGTATTTAACCAAACATATAAATTTAGGAGCATAAGTTAATTTGCGCTAATCTTGGTCTCATATAATTGTTTGGCCAGTTTACCACATATGTGTATATATTATTCATTCCAGCCAATTATTAATTTTAAAAAAAAATAAAAAATTGAATTAAATTCGGCTAATACAATCCAACTCAATTAATATCCATTCATGCATTATTTTATTATGTTTCTATATGCACAAAATTCCGCAGACCACTTGTTCGAGAAAAGGAAGTTACCGCGACCGAATCAAAATCATTTCAATTATATAAAATATGGCAAATTGACTCAACATATATATACATGTATATATATATATATATATATATATATATATATATATATATATATATATATATATATATATATATATATATATACATATATATATAAATATATATATATATATATATATATATATATATATATATATATATATATATATATATATATATATATATATATATATATATATATATATATATATATATATATATATATATATATATATATATATATATATATATATATATATAGTATGTACTCGTTAACAAATTATTCAATTGAAATTCTTGTTATTATTACGTTTTATTACTGTACTCGATACGATGATGATCTTTAAATTATCATCTAATTACATATGATTATTTTAAATTAAATTAAATTGACTGTGTGTGTATGTGTGTATATATATATGTTTATAAGATGAAGACGACAGTTTATATATATAATATATTAATCGACCCCAATCTAACCTTTTAGGTCATTTAAATATAAATTTTTCTTAATTTAATTAAATTATTAATACGTTTTTTGGTTTTTTTGGAATTTTCCGTTAATATGTGTGGGACGTAAAATGCGTGCGATTATTCACGCCGCGAAAAATGTAAATTACTTACCCCCACAAGAAAAATATAGACATAATAAATAATACACAAAGAAATTAAAAAAAATATATAAATCCGTTGAAAGATCAAAACTCTTTGATAAGCACTTGGGCAGCAGGAGTTCTAATATCTCCTGCGGCACTAGTACTTAGAAAAGAGATAATATAATTTCCGCATAAAATATAAATCACAAAATTTAAGCCACATAATATTTTTAAGACACTTCACCAAAACTTATATACATATTAATATTAAATGTCACAAACTGTATAATATACGATAACCAAGCGGCACAAACATTCGAGCCGAACTGATCAAATCTAACAATTTTGATCTATAATTTCAACTTTTTTCCTTTAACCATAATATATTAGATTGTTAACACAAACTGTGCGCTTGGCAAAGGCTCTTGATCAACTACTAAACACTGTAACTGATCGCACAAAAAAAACTATTTTAATAAACAAGAATTGAGAATGTCCGGTAGCCCACATTCATTTCTAACAGAGCACATACAATACAAAAAAAAAACATAATTTCAATTAAATAATTGAAATATTTAATAAACGAGAGATGAAAGATCAGGGTTGAATTGTTATAATGTACTTTAGTTTTGTATATAAATATAACAAGAAAATTACGTTATTAGCCCTTTACGGTTTACACACACACATACACACACAAATCAAAATTTAATAATTTACGAGGGGAACATCGACGATCGACTTACCACCACACAATTAAAAATTTGACTCGACGGCGATCCGACACGAGTTACAATATACAATAAAAATGTTGATTGTCCATTCTTGACTTAATTGTCAAATTTGGCACTGGATACGGGCATCTTTCAATTTTTTATTTTTGTTTTTTTTTTCGTTTTAATTGAATTTGATGGTTTATTAATTTTTTCATCTTGTTAAATATTAGAAAAACAACCACTACACAGATGCATATCAAGAACTACATACTTGTATGTATGTATGTACACACTCGATTTAGAATACAAATTTTAACACATTTTGGCTTTATGCCCTTGTCTTTATCGCGTCTATGATATAATAATGGTCATTCTAATTGCTTTGATAATAGATGCAATCATCCAAGTCATTGTCATCATAAGTGTTGATAATTTAGTGATGTATCTTGAAATTTTTTTTGTGGGTCTAGAATACTACCACGCACAACAGGAAAAGTACAAATATTTTGTGTGTGTGTTTCTTAAAAAGATTTAAAGACCATCGGTGTCAAACATGCTGCCGAGGGGCCCCGAATATTTTAAAATTAGCTGAGAGCTCCAATGTATAGCAATAAATTTTGCAGTTTGTTTTTCGCCTAAATGTGGAGGTAATGCAACTACATATTTAAAACAAAATGTTGCGTCGTATATAGTAAAAATTGAAATTTATCGGATCCCAATGGAAGATTTAGTTTTAAAAGTTCGATACGATAATCTGATCAAATTGATTCGAAGGTTACAGTTTTCCAAAATTTGAAATTAGATAAACTGCACTGAATCAATATACTTTGGCTCTAAACTAAAAACAATTTTAAAACATTCGAGAAAATTGGGAAATTTGGGGTTGAACATTTTAAGAATTTATAGGAATTAAATAAGAATTTTGATCGAAACCATTTAGCCGTTAAGAAATCTAGAATATTACCACTTGAATTTTTGAAATTAAAAATACAAAATTTTCAGATAATGAAACCCTTCAATGAATGAAATTTAAGATTATCAAAATTAACAAATTTGGAATGTATATATAGGACTTTTAAATTGAAATATGCTTTCTTAGATTATAGTCGGACGTCTTGTGCAACTCCCTTCAAAGTCAATGCAGATTGACAGCACATGAATTGGGCGGTTATGATTAATCTTGGAGGCATATAATAAACATGCCAATCATTCGTAATGATTTACGTTTGTAAAAAGTAGTACATTATTATTAGTTAACCTTTAAGCGGCTGATCATACTGTCTCGTCTAGTGTCTTTGCTCTGAAAATTCTATCCGATATTCTCAAAACATTAAAAACCAATAAAAATCTTGAGTGAGAGGTTTACATAGTACCTTTTGCAGTGAAAAATTCTAGATAAATTCCAGAGACTTCAGAAGTCAATCCTACAGAAATTCCATTATATCAGCAGCATCTTCTTTTAAATTTTCCCGAATAAAAGTTATATTGTTCTTTTCAGTTTTTAATTTTTATTATTTTCTTCTTCTATAAATTGTTCTAGGTAAAGTAAAAAACATAATAAAATTATTTTGCACCCCTTGGAAGTTCTGCCTCTGATGTATATAGAGGTTCGTTCTATTTAACATTGTTGTCCTATATTGGAGCATTATATACCATCGACGGTAGTTTTCACGTAAATTTCTTTATGTTTAGATTATTAGACAACTAGTGCTATTAATGGGTAATAATATGAGAGGTTGGTAAATGTCCGAGGGCGCTAGCCCAATTTTAGCTGTAAATATAAACGTAAATAGTTTTCTGACATTTTTCGTACATCTAAGTGACCTTTGCATTTATTGTTTAATTGTCACTATTGTAACTGAATAAGTTTTTCATAATTTTTTCTTAATTATTTAACTAAAATTAATGACGAAGCAGAGTTAATTGCTTTAGACTTACTTCCCAAAAAGTCTGCTGATGTGTATTTACGCGCTCGTATGATAAGTTTATGGAATGGAAGAAAAAACAAAAAAATTGACGAAAAATGCATTAGTGAATCGGTCATGTGGGTATACTTCAACATCGTTATAAGTAAGTGTTTATCATTACGATAATAATTTGGTAGTTTGCAAATAATACATTTTCAGCATAATATAAGGCCAGTTCAATGTGACTAGAATGCTCGATGCTGAAAACCATGATCGCAAGAAATCACAATATCAATATAAAATATGATAAGCTCACGGCATTTTTGGAAAAGAATTCTGTTGAATTTCGGCCAAAAAGATCGAACATTTTCCAACCGGAAGACATACGGGAATTTTTATCTGCTGCAGACGATACTAACATCTTAGCTATGAAGGTAAAATATCACTTACAAACAAATGTATCAATTTTCCAGCATTATTTTCGTAGGTGTAAATGAAAGCCGATGTTAATCATGTGTGTGAAAAAGGAGATGTTTACATCATTATAAAAATTCCAGAAACAAAAACAAATGTACTGGGGAGGACGAATATTCAGCATATAACAATATTGTTGGTCATAATCGATTCTTCGTCAATTAGCAAACTAATTTTTAAGTACACCTAGGGTTAGGTTATGTCGACAATTACTCGGGCCATAGTTTTCGTCACACATATGCAACATTATTAGCACAAAGTGGTGCCGATTAAGGGTTAGTATTAAACGCGACGGTGGGTGGCGATCATCCAGTGTAGTTGGAGGCTATTTTAATGAATCGATATCAAACAAAAGAAAAATTTGTTGCCTCATTACAAATCAAATATTTTATAAAAAAAAAACATTGAAACATTGTTTCGAGCATCAATTGAATGCTACCTACAATCAAATTCTGCTCCAGTGACAATCAAATTCTGCTCAAGTCACATCAATTTGCTTAACGTTGTCTCAATCAAATACAACCAACACAATACATTTGGAAGCAGATAATGTAAATAAAGCCGAAAAAATTGTTTGTGGGATGCAATTTAATAATTGCAGTGAAACGATGAACTTCAATTTCAATAAATAAATCAAAAGCGATACTACACGCAATTATCAATTCCCAAAAGCCTCGAGTATTTAATTTTGAATTCACAATTGCCATGACAATTAAATTCTTATTCTTAATGGTAGAGTTACCAAAAAACGCCTTTATTGGTATAGCTTTCTATTCCATAAAGTGCCTATTACAGTTGAGAATGATATAAACAAATAAATTGCTTACTTGTGTGGACATAGTGTTTTCAATTTAATCACTGAACATAATCATCGAGAGAAGAAAAATCCATCCTGTGTCTTTTCTTGGGTATTGAATCCGGTATATCTTCGATTAGTCATAGCTTTAACTACGCTATTTGTTCAGGTAAATTTTACAGACCAAATATACATCGTAAATTTTAAAAAACATCCAATGTCTCAATATTCAAAATTCTTAAAATTTTAGTCACAACATGTTAAATGTATATGTACTTATATCATAATTTGAAAAATGCCATGAATTTCAAATTATAATATTTCACTTCCACGAATTCAAGCCCTCTAATCTGAGATTCCGAATTACAAAAAAATAAAAGAAACGCATGAATTTAAAAAATTCAAATTTAAAATTTGATTTTTTAAATTTCAAATAGTTCAATAAAACCCGATAATTGGAAACTAATTTAATTATATATACATTTCTATATTCAAAATTTAAAATATAAGTTCTTATAATTTGATAATTCAATTTTCCAAACACTAAAAATTCTTGCATCAACATTTCTTATTTTTATAATTTTAAAATCAAAATTTTTTAATTCGTAGTTTTTGATTCTACGAAATTCGTGGTTTCTAATTTAATTGCTGTAAATAAATATTTTAAAAATTTTAGAAATTGCAATAAATAATTTTAATTCCTTAATCTTCAACCATTTCAGCATTTATTAAAATATCAACTTGCAAAGAAAAAATCAAAACTTCGCGAAACATTGTTGAATACTAGTTCGTAACCGCCCTAAATCTAGAATTTAATACCAATGGAAACGATTTTTTTCTGATCTAAAGAAATTTCCAATTTTAGCAATTGGTAAAACATGGTTGAATTTTTATTTTTATTAAATTCAACATTACTCGCAATTGAAGATCAAATTTAGCGAAATAACAGGTGGACAGACCCGAAATGAAATAATTAAATTACGCTCCAATTTCCCAGCCTTTTAACATCTACACCTTAGAAATCAAGACTAAAATCAGCCAACAATTTGATCCCAACCTCAGGCAATTCTGCTTTTAAAAATGAATCTAAATCAGGTCTAGTTGTACTTAAATTAAAAGCTTTTAGAAATGAATTTTAATTTTTGACTTAATATGTTGATCGTAAGCTGTCTTGACGGTGGCTTGATGAAGTAAATGGATAAGTTTTAAACGGAGTTCATTTTGATTTTTTACTTGTAGCTTGAAACATTTATTGATTCTAAGATTGATTAGATTTTATAGCCATTGCTAGTTTAAACATGTTGTACGAATAGGATTAGTTTTATTCACGTTTAGGGCACACAATTATGATTTAAATTGTATTAAAATTCAAGTTCAATTTTCAATTCTGTTTCATATTCTAAATATATGATTATGAATTATGATATTTGGCCTCAATACAGGTTTCAGAAACGTATATGGGTTCTAGCTAGCCTTGTTTGACTGAATAATCGAGAAAAATTGATGGAAAATTCGAAGTTCGAACCTAATATTTGAAATATGAATGCGATTTCTAAAATTTCAAATTGAACACTGGAATTATGAATAATTTAAATCGATTATCAAAATTCAATAATCTCTAATTTTAAATTTTATGTCCCAAAATTTATAATTTACAAAATATATTTATAAATATATATTTATATTTAAGATTCGGTAATCGAAGTTTGTCCATTTTTGTTTAACTTTAATAAAATTAAACATTTAATTAATTATTAAAATTAATTTTAAACAAAAACTGATCCAATACTAAAACTCTAAAGTTCGAAATAAAAAAAAATCATAATTTCTGGTAGATGTTGTTTTTGAGTTCCAAAACTGTCACTTTGTATTCCAGTGTTCTCAATTCATCCACAACACAATTTGATGTAAAGATCTCGCTACACCGTACCAGATCTAGTGATCGATATTCCCACATCTTTCTTCATTCTTAAATTTATTGTATGAAATCAAGCTTCTTTCAACCATAGCTTCATCCTGCATTGTATTCGAGAGTCTAGGATATCATGAATGAACTTTACAATTTTTGCACCTGGTCAATCCGCCATTTTTATGTGACTTTGTTATAGAGATTGTTTTCTATGATTCAATCGACCATTGCAACTGTAAAATGTGCAGCCAATGATTATTTAAGTAAAATATTTTAACAATGCCGATGTAGACAGCGGTCTTGATCACATGCTTGTAATCTTTAATTATAAATTTAAATTGTAATTTATGCTGTTTATACAAACAACAAAGACCGCGTGAGCTGGAAAGCCGATGTACTGCAAAACCATATGATTTACTGTTAACAACAACTCGGCTACAGGAAACCTTCAATTCGAGTACAACTAATATCCGTGGCTAATGTTTCTTCGATATGGTATACTCAATCGGACTGCGATGAGTTAACTTCTAGAGGAAGTACATATGCTAACATCACAAAGTTACAAAAACATTTCGCCGGACAAATAACCGAGTCTGCAAGTATGGCTCTCCGCCCAAACAATCCTATTTACTTATCATTGATTCATGAGGATGATTCTTGAAAACTCTCTGTTTATTTATTTTTAACAATTTTATTAGTCACGACTCGTGATACAGATAATGAAATCCATATGACAACGAATTTGAAGATTTAGAAATGGAAACTACTCGTCTCAACAAGGAATTTATAGTTTCAATACGTTGAACCGTTCACACTATGCAACTAGCTATCGGTGATTTTTTGAAAAAAGCCAATTTACAAAATGTGATTACAATTTGTGTTTGCGGCGTTAAGAAATTAAGAAATCCATCAATTTTACCAATAATAAAACGAGCTGGATTGAGAAAACCAGGTTTACATTGCCCAACGTTGCGATTCTACATTAAAAATGATAAGTTTGAATTTGCAGAATGAGCAACTCACCATGAGTGATTTTTATAATGTTATCACCAAGTGCAAATTGGCAATTAAAAAAATAAATAGTACATACTCGAATATATTTGGCAATTGCTTGGAAATGAGATCGGTCAATGTTATTAATAGTGAATAGTTGGTCAGAGCCACCTCTAAAACAGTCTGCGGAGATTTGCACTGAGGAGCCATCCCATGAGGAATTCACTAAGGCCATGCAGAGAATGAAACGAAACCGCTCACCTGGAGTGGACTGCATTAATTCGGAGCTCTTGATATTCGGAGGGGATACTTTGTGGAACTGTCTTTTCGACCTTATTCGATTAGTATGGCGAACCGAAGTTATGCCTGATGAATGGAAAGTGGCCGCGATATGCCCCATCTTCAAGAAGGGAGACCGCTTGAAGTGTGAGAATTATCGCGGTATAGCTCTCCTTTGCACAGCATACAAGTTACTGTCATACATTTTATTGGATAGAATCACTCCTGTGGCGGAGGGCTTGGTTGGTGACTATCAGGGAGGGTTTCGTCCGAATCGATCAGTCACTGATCAGGTCTTTTCGCTGCGGATGATTCTATCTAAATATTATGAGACATCCATCTCGGTACATCAGGTTTTCCTGGATTTCCGGCAGGCCTACGACTCGATCAATCGAGAGAGTTTGTGGTCTGCCCTGGAATACCTAGGAATGCCAACAAAATTGGTACGACTGTGTAGGATGACAGTGACGCAGTCTCAATGCTGTGTTAAAGTTGAGAACAGGCTATCGACAATTTTTGCAGTTAACTCGGGTGTTCGGCAGGGAGATGCTCTGTCCCCGATACTCTTTAATCTCATGTTGGAGTACATCTTTCGTAAAACTGAAACACCTCAGCGCAACATCTTATATCGCCAGTCCAATCAAGTGCTTGCATATGCAGATGACATATGCGTGATTGGACTGAATAGCAACGGAGTGAAAGAAATACTTGATCCGCTTGTAGAGTTTTCAGCTTCTGTTGGACTCCAGATCAATGAGTCCAAAACGAAATACCTGATCTCTGGTTTTAGAGACAATGGCACACCAGATTTTAGTAGTGGCCACCACACGTTTGAGGGAGTGAGGAGGTTCAAATATTTGGGCTCTCTTATCACTCACGATAACAGTGTGGGTGAGGATATTAAAGTGCGGCTGGCAGCTGGCAGTCGTTCTTTGTATCCTCTAAGGCCACTGCTAAAATCTAAACACTTATCAAGTGCCGTGAAGCTGAAGCTTTACAAAGCGTTGATCAGGCCCGTTGTTATGTTTGGATGTGAAAGTTGGGCGCTGACGGATGAGTACGAGAGATGGCTCCTTACATTTGAGAGAAGAATCATGCGTGTGATTTACGGCCCTAAACGCGAAATAGATGGTACATACCGAGCTCTGTACAATTTCGAGATCAGAGATCTGATGAAGATCCCCGATATTGTACATGAAGTTAGATCTCAGCGAGTACGCTGGCTCGGTCACGTTCTGCGTGCTGATCCGGAACGAATTGTGCAGCGATCTCTGAAAGGAGAGCCACCATATGGTAGGCGCAGAGGTCGTTGCAGGCGACGATGGCTCCACGATGTAGAGAACGACTTGGCCTCTTCAGATTGTCTAAGACAGTATGAAGACCAAGCTCAGGATCGAAACCGTTGGAGCCAGATTGTTGATTCAGTAAGGGGCCAGTAATGGCCTTTAACACTGTTTATTATTATTTAGTTGGTCAGAAGGATTCAGCTAAAACTGGTATTTGTAAAATCCATAATTATATTCACGACCAAGAATATTCTAAACAACCAAACTCATTTCCAAGCACATCGCTGTTCAGACAACTAACGTATCTGATATCAACGAGAATAATTTAGATGAGATGGATGAATTAATTTTTATGAAAGAAAAAGAATGGGCAGATGCAGTTCCTGTTCAAGCACCACTACCAAAACAAATTTTTAAAACGACAGTGGACAATATACAAAGATTAAATCGCAGAGAAGACCCAAAGAAATATTGGCAAAATAATGAAATATTTGGAGAATTGTCTGAAATAGGCAACATTTTATTTGCTGTCGGTTTCCAGCCCTGGTCACGAGACATCTGACCCGCGTACATATGTTTTAGAATCCTCGGATACTTATTTCACATTAACAACATCTATGGCTCTCTGGAAATGCATCACGTATTATAATTGTCATCAAATTTTCTTTCGATATTTAGCATCAATTCGAAGAATTGTTAACTATAAAAATTAAACTTTACTTCTTAAATTCTAAAAATTCCGTTAAAAAAATTCCGAAATTTGATAATCTATAGTAAACAATTGAATATTTAAGGAAACAAAGTAAAACCAATTTTTTATTCTAAAATCGGCACAAAATGTATAATTGTCTTTCAACATTTAGTAATATATGTACATTTTCTTCAAAATCTTACTTTTAAAATTTCATAATAACATGTTGAACCTAATTCGAATGTTAGAGTTGAAATTCTGTAGAATAAAATTTTAGAATTATATTCGGAATTCAAATTGACTGGTACTAAGCAATTTTCCAAATTCGAAATATCACAATTTCTGATCAAAATATTTCGGATTCTAAGTTCCATTTCAAGCAGCAAAATTGAGAAGAATTTCTTACTGCATTCAAATCCAAGAAAATCAATTAAACATGAAAGTTAGAAATTTTTTTACTTCAAACTTCCAAACTGGCTTCATTGGCTCGAATATATTTTTTTATTTTATTTTATTTTAAATATTACAACTGATTACATATATCATCTAGTAATTTGTCTAGCTTTCTTATGCTCCATTTGCAGAAATTTAACCCATTAGTTAGTCTCGAAAAATTTGGCCTACTTATTGTGGTGTTCTCAATTCCAGCGGTGTTACTCAGCATACAACGTAACTCAACCTTTTGATGTTGACCAAGCCGTTGTATGTGTTTCTTTGCATGAATTGTTATTTCTTCGCTGACGTATTGCATCCGGAGGTCCCTATGTAGGTCATAGTTTTTTATTTACCAAGGAGCATTCACTATTCCACGTAACGCTTTATTTTGAAAAGCTTGTATTATTTTAATATTGGTTTTCTTAGTACAGCCCCAAAGCTGAATACCATAAGTCCAGAAAGGTTTTTAAACTTGTTGGCACTGTAGTAACTTATTAGGTATTGACAGCTCTGAATATCTTCCAATTAGCCAATACATATTTCTATATTTAATGTTAAGTTCCTAGTTCTTTTTAATGTGCTCTTTCCATTTTAACTTAGCATTAGTTCGTAGCCCGTTGCAGTTTTCTGGTTGCTTCGTCTACGTTATAACCAGTAGCTAGAATTGCAGTATCGTCCGGAATGTTGCTATTGTTGTCCCGCTTGTGTTTGGTAAGTCGCTTGTGTAAAGTAAATGCAAGACTGGCCCCAGCACGCTACCTTGGGAACCTCTGCAAGTACCCTCTTTAGCTCGGAAAATTTTTCTTCACATCTAATTCGAAAATATGTGGTAGCAATATAAGATTTCAATATCTGAAAGTATTCTTTTGGTATCATAATTATTTCTGCTACTTTCCATTGTAAAGGTTTAAGGTACATATTTCAGTCTAAATGAGGCGTTGATTATATGAAGAAGTTTTCGCATCCCTTTCTCAAGAAGTGCCTTCACTATTTCATCTGTAATTAAATCATAGCCAGGAGATATTTTCGTATTTATCTTATGGTTAATTTCATCTTTCAACTCTTGTAGAGTTACAGGTGGCATTTCCCTACAATCCTCCTTGTGCAGTCGTATTAGATTTTCATCCGCTGATTGTCTAACATATGGTTGAAACGTTTCTTCAAGATGAGATGTGAAAAATGCTGCTTTCTGTTTGGCACTTGTTACCCAATTTCCCTCATTATTTTTAATGCTTTTGTAGCTTTCCATAGAGAATGCTCAGTTTCTTTATCGCCTGTAAGACTACGAAGATAACGGGTGACCGATTCATTTTTCAGTTTTCTAATTCTTTGCTTAAGCTTATTGCAGAGGTAATTAAAAATTATTTTACTTTGTGGTGCTCGGTTTCTCTGCCATATTTTCCTTGCTGTCCGTTTTTCATTAACCAACTCTCGACTGGATAAGTGAAATTATTACGCTCCTTGTTTAGGATTACATTGCTGCTATTCCTATCTGCTTGTTGTATATTATTGATTAATAGTTCCACTCATTTTCTAATTGAACCGGATGCTTTTGGTACAAGAAAATTGGTGTTGTCTCCAATTTCCTAAATAATACCCAATTGGTTTTGTTATTTGTTAGTCTAGGTGGATTTTTCCGTCTTAACAATCATAAATCTAAGATCATAATGACGGGCGAGTGGTACAATGAGAGACTTTCACTATTTTCTAGAGAAATCAATTATGTTCGGAGTTTTCCTTGTGTCAGTAGGCCAGTACATTGGTTTTCCTCCTGAAAGAAATTCAATAAATTGTAAGCTCGACCTGCGGTGTATAGTTCTCTACCCTTTGGAGTTGTTAATCTTGACCCCTAGAAAGTATTTCTTGCATTAAATGACGTATTTAAATTATGTCTTGGAGGACAATAAATTGAACAGACATTGAATATTTTGTTGTTGTTAAGTTGAATGCTGATAGTAGCTACTTGCATACTTTCTTCTTCAATTTTTATTTCCTCATGATGTTGAATATTTTTGTTTCCAAAATATTGTTGATCCTCTTGGTCTTTCTGAATATATTATGAAAAATATATTATGTTCTATTTCTGGATAACAGTGATCCGAATTGAAGTGATGGTGAATTGTCTTCTTAAAATAGACACGAGAAACCAACCTAGTTTGGCATGCCTGATTAAGACTAAGATTTAAGTTTAGGAAAAAAAATAAACGCACAAATTTATAAGATAAACAAAACTGTTCCAGCCCAAAAATATGTACACTATCGTACATTATGTTGTGCAACATACAAACACATATGTGTGTGTGTATGTGTGTATATATAGAGATAATAAATACAATACGCATAAATGAGGAAGAAGATTGTTGACAAGTGATGTTCTGAAAAAAAATAAAACAAATATTATACCGACATCATGCATTTAGTTCATTTACTTCCTATGACGACCATATATGTATGTATGTACGTATCCTACAACATAATAATACTATGTGTACACACTCATTTAACCCTCAATAGATCGGGTCAAATTTATGACATGAAAAAGAATTTTAATTTTATTAAATTAATTTAGGAATTTTATGTTTGGGTTGGTTAATAAGTTTCTATGGATTTTTTGATTTTTTTTTTCGTTTCGGCACCGTTTCGACATACGTACATATATACATAATATTATTATAATATAATTTACTATTGTAAATTAAAGTTATTTATATTTTTGAACTTTTGACCTTAGTCGAGATACGAATGGTTTGGGATAAATCTAGATTTTTGTATATAAAATTTTGTATTTACTAGTGCGGATTAGTTTGTGTATACGCAACAGTCTCATTTTTGGCTGGACCAATTTCAGTTAAAACACTGACAGATAAGCCTAGCTACGATAGCAAAGCAAGATATAATTTTATCGTAAATATCATTGCTCAAATATATTTATTATCTGGGATTATCCGACCAATGACACATACAAAAAAATATAAAAATATAATCTAATTTGCCAAAAATGCTGTAATCGAGCTGCATAAAACGATTTAACATTGTATACATATATACATATGTACATACGAGTACAAAATTTTAAATTAATTTTTTTATTTTTAAATTATCCAATTTTTTTTTTGTAATGCAAATGATAATAATTTCAATTTATTTATGAAATAATGAATATGTTTTTATTAAAACCACATTGTAATTGAATTTACTTGACGACAAAATAGTTTTTTATATTATTATGTAGATATACGTATATAAAAGGATGATTATCCGAGATTATATTATTATTTTATTGAAAATACTTGAGTTTAATATATTATACGCGAGTGCAAACTGCAGAAAGAGTTATGGCATCACAAAAGAAAAATACATTTATTTGATCATTCATTACTTACTCGTGTATATAGAGCCAATTTATATAAATGGATGTTAATGGACTTGTATTTTCTGGACTAGTTTTATTCGATTACGACAGATGGGTCAATAATTTAGCTGGTATAGTAATTAAAATTTAAATTCTATTCAAATTCGAGTTTAAATTTTTGTTGGTCGAACGAATGGATATGAAGATAGCCCTATTTTAATCCCCGAACAACACGATGTCAATGCTCTCGAAAAATTCTACGATAATACGATAATTTTTGGTGTAAATTTTAAAATAAATATTGGAGGTCAGAATTAGAGAAACACTTAGGTGGATCATGCGACCAACCTAATTTTTTAAATGTATTCACAAACCTTGAATTCACAAACTATTCGCTGACCGGGTCAGATAACTTTACCAAGTGATTTAGGAGGGTTTAATGTATTTTCAGTTATTTTGAGAAATATTTTGTATCTGGAGGACCGGAAATATAATCTATTGAACTCAGAAACTATTCGGCTCAGGTGAATTTATTTTTTCACTCAGGAAGGTTTAATGTAGCTCCTTAAATTCTAAAAATTGTTTTTTTAAATGCCGTGGAAACATTTTACTGAGTTTGATGATTTTATTGCGAGGGTGATAGAAACCAAATCCCATTATAGTTTTTTTTTTTTTTTTTTTTTATTTATTTAATAGTATTACTGACTTTATTCTAAGTCATCTAGTAACTTTTCTATCATAATTATATTAACAGTTGTTGGGATATAGCCCAACGACTAGTCCCAGAAAATAAAATTATTTATTTATATATATATTTCCTATAATAGTAATTTTATTTACTAGATCAATTGGTTTGGTCCTTTGGAGACGTCTTACTGCCAACGGTCTGTCCCGAATATTGCATATCTCGATGTTTTCGTGCTGTCGGAGGCGTGAATCATGCTTGACAGCATGATACGTAATAACTTCATCGATGTATTCCACCTTTAAATCTCGGTGGAGGTCCTCATTTCTAATGTACTTTGTTTTGGAACGTGTGTATCATCTACCTAAGAGCCATTACATCTTCCTATACTTCATGTTCAGCTCTTCCTTTTTCTTTTTGACATATTTTTTCCACCTCAATTTGGCATCCTGCGTCATACCTAAATATTTCGCCGTATCTACATAGGCAACTTGTTTAGAGTTGATTATGATTGGGATTCTATTAGAAATATTTTTATTATTAAAGTTCACATGCACAGATTTAGTTTCGTTCAGTTTTATCCTCCATTTTTTCATCCAATTGTTGACTGAATTTGTCGATTTTTGCAATTTGTTAGCAGCTTCTTCTACATTGTTCCCAACTGCCAAAATCGCAGTATCATCAGCATATGTTGCTATAGTTGCTTATCCATTGGTGTGTATATCCCGAGTATACAGGAGGTACAAGACAGGGCTCAAAACTCTACCTTGTGGTACTCCATTGTGGTGTCTATCGGTTATGTATGATTTCAGAGTTTCATAGTATTGTTTGGGAAGGTCTCGCTTGAGCTTGAACTCCAATCCTCTGTGCCAAACTCGGTCAAATGCTTCCGCTACATCCAAAAAAACTCTTCAACATATTTTTTTAGTTTCTAGTGTTCGCTCTATTATATCTATGATTCTATGGACTTGTTCTCTAGTCGAGTGGTTTTCTCTGAATCCAAACTGGTGGTCAGGAATGAGATTTATGTTAACCATTATGGGTTTCATTCTCTTCAGGAGCAATTTTTCAAAAATCTTGGCTATGGTTGGGAGTATGGATATCGGCCTGAAGGACTTTTTATCGTTATATTGTTTGTTAGGTTTTAAGAGCATGATTACCTCTGCCACCTTCCATTGCCTTTGAACGTATCTTATAGCCTAAACTTAGTCCATTATTGTGACAAAGCCAAAAATTAATTTTTTTATAGCGTTTTATATAGGAAAAGTTTAGAAATTTTTCCCAAAAAACATCCCAAATCTTTCGAATACGTATATATTTTAATTTTTTTGTATGTAGTGGTAACTTATTTGCCTAAATGATGATCTCAAAAAGAAATAACATTTACAATTAGAATATGTCAACTTCATAAGCTCAACAGATTTATGCAGTTTTTATTTGTAGCAACAAATAAATTACAGAATTGTTATTGATTACATTTACATATTGAATACTTTACAATTGATTAAAATGTATGTTAAAAGTATATACATTTAAAAATAATCAACTAACAAAATTCTGAATTATTGTAATAAAAATAATTTAAGAGAAGATAATTTATAGAACGTCCTCAACATAAACTTAGTCCGTGTAGCGGACGATTTCTGTAAGCCGACGATTTATGTAAGTACCGGGCAATGTTTACAGAAATAATTTTAATAATTAAAAATTTATTTTTTAAAGTACCATTTGTACGAAATTCTCTAAAACGTTCAAAGATAAGCATAGAACTAATTATTGAAAAATTTACTTAAGAGATCTATTAAATAAAAATCAGAAAACAGTCCATTGTATATACTTTACATAGAAAATTTGAAATGGCTAATCCCTGCGGTCGGCGATATAAATAACGTCTAATATATATCGGGGATGTTGCAACAAGATTGTATGAAGAAAACTGTTAAACAAAAATCAGAAGATTGACGTGCGGTTAGGTGTTCCGAACAGCCGATTGTATAGACTTTCCATAAATCGTTTGAAGTGGTCAATCTCTGCGATCAGCGATATAAATAACATAAATATATGTATATAGGGAAAGTTGCAACAAAATTGTATTTCTGAGTCGCCTATATATCTACTGTTTACTTGTATCTTTTTTGTTATTTGGGAAATATTTCACTTAGGTTTCAATAGACCAAATCTGTTTTCTTGGCCAGATCTTATATGATTTTAGTTTATATACCTAGTCTATAAAAATTATTTTGGGAAGGTTTGTTACAATGTATAAATTAAATAAATATTTCTGTACCTATTTTCAATTTCCGAAATAAATGGAATATAAGGTGGAAAGGAATAAGGTTCATTGTATAAATTAAATTGGCCAGTTCAAAGAGGTTTTAGAAGAAACTGCGAATATGATTAGTTAGCTAATGACGTACAGAAAAATGATAGTATTTGCCATGGGGTTACGATATTTATTATTTAAATTCAATCGACGATTCTACATCGATCGATAAACAGCCAAAAATCTCATGAATTTATTTTTTCTAATTTTCTCAACCAATAATAAATAATGTAACCAAATTTAACCATATTTCTGTCAAAGAGTAATTGTAATTTGGCCAATCTATAACACAGTGAGCCTTTAAATAATATTTATTTCGCAAATTAACTATTTCCTCAGTCATTAATAATTAATGTAACCACATCGAATGCAAATACACCCATTTTTCTATCAAAGAGGAAGTCCTTAGCTTACTAGTCGTATATACGCCAACTCTTCTGGAAATCTGTATAAACTGGCTACTGTTTTATACAGTTAACATCTAATTCCACATATGTACATATATTTCGAAAATTACAAATTTATATTAATTTTATTACAATATTAATGTTCATTATTATCTATCAACACTAGACTCTTGTTATTTTCATTTTATTTTAAATATATCGTTGTTTGGTTTTTGTTATCAAAGCTTCCTTAATTTGCCTGTTCGCTTTGGTCCTTTCTTTTACCAAAGTCTCCATTGTTCAAAACGAGCTTTTATTATAATACCTTAAATGACAAAAATAATTACTTTGGACATGATTTAGGTTCATAGAAATATTTGAATGAAAATTAACTCGAAATTATTATTTTTTTAAACCAAATTGTTCCATGCGCGTGAAATATTTCCTAAATCAATCCTAGGTACAAAAACAACGTTAAGGATTGGTTTAGGAAAAATTTCACACGCCTGCGCAGGGCTGTGAATAATTTCCTAAATTATTCCTACGAAAAGAAAACTGAGAATGTATTTGTGTATATTTAAATTAATGCAGACTATATAAACATTTAGGCGAATATATTCTTTGATATAATTAAATTGATCATTCTACTTATAAATTACCAAAGATAAAACAATGAGCTCATAAAAAATTAAAAATTTTAGTTTTAAAGTTTCATGTCGATATTTCATTATGTTAAAATTATGAATTACATATTATTAAAATTTATGAGTTTTGATTAATTATAAACACATGGTTATTGTTTTATTTGATTTTCTCACTTCAACTGAATACTAATCCAGAATTTGCGAGGTAGACATCGGTGCCACTATGTTTCTCTGTTAGTTCTATCAATTGTCGATACCCAGAAATTTTTTTAGATTTTTGTCATTGTTCTGGATTGGTCAAACTTGGCCGCGAAACACATGGTTATTGTTTTATTTGATTTTCTCACTTCAGCTGAATACTAATCCAGAATTTGCGAGGTAGACATCGGTGCCACTATGTTTCTCTGTTAGTTCTGTCAATTATCGATACCCAGGAATTTTTTTAGATTTTTATCATTGTTCTGGATTGGTCAAACTTGGCCGCGAAACACATGGCTATTGTTTTATTTGATTTTCTCACTTCAGCTGATTACTAATCCAGAATTTGCGAGGTAGACATCGGTGCCACTATGTTTCACTGTTAGTTCTATCAATTGTCGATACCCAGGAAGTTTTTTAGATTTTTGTCATTGTTCTGGATTGGTCAAACTTGGCCGCGAAACACATGGCTATAGTTTTATTTGATTTTCTCACTTCAGCTGATTACTAATCCAGAATTTGCGAGGTAGACATCGGTGCCACTATGTTTCACTGTTAGTTCTATCAATTGTCGATACCCAGGAATTTTTTTAGATTTTTGTCATTGTTCTGGATTGGTCAAACTTGGCCGTGAAACACATGGTTATTGTTTTATTTGATTTTCTCACTTCAACTGAATACTAATCCAGAATTTGCGAGGTAGACATCGGTGCCACTATTTTTCTCTGTTAGTTCTATCAATTATCGATATCCAGGAATTTTTTTAGATTTTTATCATTGTTCTGGATTGGTCAAACTTGGCCGCGAAACACATGGTTATTGTTTTATTTGATTTTCTCACTTCAACTGAATACTAATCCAGAATTTGCGAGGTAGACATCGGTGCCACTATGTTTCACTGTTAGTTCTATCAATTGTCGATACCCAGGAATTTTTTTAGGTTTTTTTCATTGTTCTGGATTGGTCAAACTTGGCCGCGAAACACATGGTTAATAAACCAAACAAGAAAATAATGCAAGAAAACAGGAGCAATTTTCATACACAAAATGTTAAGGAAAAATATATAGAAAACCCCTAAAATAGAAATAATTAGATTTTCATTTTATACACAAAAAAAAAAAATAACTTTCAATAAGTTCAGAATTTAAGTATTGTATATGTATGTATATAGTGTATAGTGCTGTTGTTGTTTTGTGTATTAGATTTTAAAATAAGATCAGACTAAAGGTTATATCTCTTTGCGATTTAAGTGATAAAATATTAAAAATAAAATATATGTACTGTGCTTTTATTAACATCGTTGTTGCTGCTGCTGGAAAATAGAAAAATTAAATTTTTGTTGTGCTTTTTGTTGTTAGTGTAAGAGGGCGGTGGCCAGGTATAACAAACAAAAGAATATTAATTATTTTCTGTTTACAATAATATTTTTTTGTTCGACAGGCAGCACACCATCACGGTATAAAAACAATTTTTATTTTATTTCGACAGAATTTCATACGTTTTGTTAATTTTTGTCGATCCATGTTAAAATTTATCATGTGGGTATATATACTCGTATATATATATATATATATTCTCACTTTGATTTTCACACTTTTTCATTTTCTTTTTTCTTTTTCTCGCAAATTCTGGATTAGTATTCAGCTGAAGTGAGAAAATCAAATAAAACAATAGCCATGTGTTTCACGGCCAAGTTTGACCAATCCAGAACAATGACAAAAATCTAAAAAAATTCCTGGGTATCGACAATTGATAGAACTAACAGTGAAACATAGTGGCACCGATGTCTACCTCGCAAATTCTGGATTAGTATTCAGTTGAAGTGAGAAAATCAAATAAAACAGTAACCATGTGTTTCGCGGCCAAGTTTGACCAATCCAGAACAATGACAAAAATCTAAAAAAATTCCTGGGTATCGACAATTGATAGAACTAACAGTGAAACATAGTGGCACCGATGTCTACCTCGCAAATTCTGGATTAGTATTCAGTTGAAGTGAGAAAATCAAATAAAACAATAACCATGTGTTTCGCGGCCAAGTTTGACCAATCCAGAACAATGAAAAAAACCTAAAAAAATTCCTGGGTATCGACAATTGATAGAACTAACAGTGAAACATAGTGGCACCGATGTCTACCTCGCAAATTCTGGATTAGTATTCAGTTGAAGTGAGAAAATCAAATAAAACAATAACCATGTGTTTCGCGGCCAAGTTTGACCAATCCAGAACAATGATAAAAATCTAAAAAAATTCCTGGATATCGATAATTGATAGAACTAACAGAGAAAAATAGTGGCACCGATGTCTACCTCGCAAATTCTGGATTAGTATTCAGTTGAAGTGAGAAAATCAAATAAAACAATAACCATGTGTTTCACGGCCAAGTTTGACCAATCCAGAACAATGACAAAAATCTAAAAAAATTCCTGGGTATCGACAATTGATAGAACTAACAGTGAAACATAGTGGCACCGATGTCTACCTCGCAAATTCTGGATTAGTAATCAGCTGAAGTGAGAAAATCAAATAAAACTATAGCCATGTGTTTCGCGGCCAAGTTTGACCAATCCAGAACAATGACAAAAATCTAAAAAACTTCCTGGGTATCGACAATTGATAGAACTAACAGTGAAACATAGTGGCACCGATGTCTACCTCGCAAATTCTGGATTAGTAATCAGCTGAAGTGAGAAAATCAAATAAAACAATAGCCATGTGTTTCGCGGCCAAGTTTGACCAATCCAGAACAATGACAAAAATCTAAAAAAATTCCTGGGTATCGACAATTGATAGAACTAACAGTGAAACATAGTGGCACCGATGTCTACCTCGCAAATTCTGGATTAGTATTCAGTTGAAGTGAGAAAATCAAATAAAACAGTAACCATGTGTTTCGCGGCCAAGTTTGACCAATCCAGAACAATGACAAAAATCTAAAAAAATTCCTGGGTATCGACAATTGATAGAACTAACAGTGAAACATAGTGGCACCGATGTCTACCTCGCAAATTCTGGATTAGTATTCAGTTGAAGTGAGAAAATCAAATAAAACAATAACCATGTGTTTCGCGGCCAAGTTTGACCAATCCAGAACAATGACAAAAATCTAAAAAAATTCCTGGGTATCGACAATTGATAGAACTAATTGAGAAACATAGTGGCACCGATGTCTACCTCGCAAATTCTGGATTAGTATTCAGTTGAAGTGAGAAAATCAAATAAAACAATAACCATGTGTTTATAATTAATCAAAACTCATAAATTTTAATAATATGTAATTCATAATTTTAACATAATGAAATATCGACATGAAACTTTAAAACTAAAATTTTTAATTTTTTATGAGCTCATTGTTTTATCTTTGGTAATTTATAAGTAGAATGATCAATTTAATTATATCAAAGAATATATTCGCCTAAATGTTTATATAGTCTGCATTAATTTAAATATACACAAATACATTCACAGTTTTTTTTACTTAGGAATAAGTTAAGAAATTTTTCACAGCCGTATTGTTCCTCCCTAATCCTAATTGACATATTCATGTCTAGATTACTAACTAACTCGATTCGAAATATTGAACTAGAAAAACTCCATTATTTGCTATTCTTTTTGCTATTCTGTATCTCGTTGGACTGGATATTTCTTTTCGATTTTTTTTGTGGTATTGTCAGATTCATGTTTTTTCAAAGTTAAGAAATGGAGAAAAAAATGATAATTGTTATGTATGTTAAAATGTAATATGTACAATTTATTGATGACTTCTTTTCGTATATCCTTGTGCAAGGTCATGATTCTCAGACAGCAAATCCAAAATTTATGCTGTAATTTTATTTGTTGTATTATACTACACTACTAAGAATAAAAACGATTAAGCAAATTTTAACTAAAACAACCGAATTTATATTTTCCAAACAAGGTAATTTCTGTTGATTTATTACAATATAAGTGTCAACCGTGAATAATCCAAAAACATACTGTTGACCTTAACCTTTCATTTTCAACGAACGACCTCAAAATTTTAAAAAATCTCGCTTTTACAAATTTTTTATAAACTTACTAAAGAAATGCTCTTGTGGGTGGGTCAAGCCTATACAAAATTGTAATAAAAGAACTAAAATAAAGTCTATTGTTTAATGGCCCATTGATCAAGAAAAATTTACTAGCGATAATAATTCAGAAAGTCGGGATCTGGTAACGTCCTTTGGCTGCACAATTTTACGGTACGTATAATGTTTAAAAAAAATTCTGCTGGCTCATTTTTAACCGTCTCATGAGCGCTGTCGATCGATTATTACTGTCCCTGAAATCTTTTTAAATATTCTGACGTATACTCAAAATACACTTTACTAGCCGGCAATTGACGACTGTTAAAATAAGTTTTGCGCAATACTTACATATGTGGGTTTTTTTACTTATATTTTATTTTCATATTTTTGTAATAAAAATTTGTCACCAAACGTCAATACCAGTCGCCAAATCAAATAATGATATATATTATTAAAGCAAACCATATATTTTTGACAAATCAAGGCCTTTTCATAAAAATTCCACCACAATTTTCTAACGGAGATTTTTCCACAAAAATAATCTAAAATTCTAATGAAATCGATTTACAGAATGGCAAAATTCCAACAAAATTAAATTCTGAGTTAAAATCCCTTTGCGTTGATATTTTTCCAACGAAATACAGAATAGCAAATAGTTCAATGGATTTTTTTTCCAGTGGAAACAAATTACAGAATAGGCATGATTTTATATAAATTGTGTAACCTTCAAAACAAAACACATCATTTATTTGATCGATACTACGGTTTAATGAGAAATTTTCCAGCATTTATCCAATTAATCTCCTACATTTTTCTTTGTCGTAGTTATCATATTTTTTCATGGTTAGATTATGAATCCAACTATTTGATTTCTCTGTTGGAGTGAATCCAGTATACAAATTTAAAAGCGGAAATAAATTTAATTAAAGCCAATAATTAAATAGTGTAATTTCGAAAAATACGCTGGTGAAACCTAATTCAAGTCTTTCTCTATTACTTTATGTAATAAAATATTAAAAGCTCTCACTATTAATAGTTGAAAATTTCAAAAGAAATTGGTATGTTTTAGCATGGGTTTGCATAGATTTCTTTGTATATTTCACCATTTTTGGTACTATAGGAAACGCTCGTTTCAAAATATCGCATCGCAAAACAAGGAGGCTTTCTTTATATATTAAGATGGCTTTGCTTTTACCAACACATACATATTTTTTAGTTAATTTAACAGCTGATGTGGTATCTATGGATACGTTTTGTTAATTTTGTTATTTTATCGAAAACTTCACACTCGAAAGTTATATTGGTATGCTGCAAACCTGATGCTACTAGAAGGCATTGATGAGTTCACTGATGAGTTGATGGTGGACTTTCAAACGAATCATTAAGCGATATAACGTGCGCGGGATTAAACTACTTTAGTTACTAAATGCGTATTTAATTGACACTTAAATAAGTGTCCTAATGAATTTCAAGTATAATTCATCATTAAATTCAATGAGTAAGTACACGAAAATCATTGATTATCTTTCTACACGCATAGTTGATGAACTTGTAGGACAGTTTTTAGTGGTAGTATTTCTGATTAGTAATCAAAGAATTTAATTTACAATTTCCTGAATAACGTGCCGATCATTGATAAAACAAGATATTAAATGTACTGTACGTACGAGCTACATTACTTCTCAAATAAGTTGTAAAATTATAAATCAGTTTTGAAAATGTGTATTATTATAGCATCCACAACTGCAATGTAACGCACCCTCCGATGGTTTCAATTCAACTGAAAGTAACCTTGTTAAAAAGTGTTTTTCTCATGCAGATCCACACAAAAATTGATGTTGACAAAACTAATTTGTATACTTAAACGACTAATGATTAGCTACTCTTAGCCAATTATATTAACAACTTTTGTAAATTTGAAAAAGAGATAATAGTTCAGTTTTTCGAATTTCTAATGAAAATTTTAAACCGAACTCATTCACTGACTCATCAGCCCTACTATGACTTTCACCTACTATTTTCGACGACTATATCGTTTTTATATAGTAAGCAAAGGAGGAAAAAGGAAAACAATATTATAAATTTACTATTGTTTACCTTTTTCTTCCTTTTCCTACGAAAGTCATAATAGGGCTCCAGGCTTAAACTATGTAGAGGAACTAAAATGGACGAAAAACCATTTTTTCCAGATCAAATGAAAAGAGAAATTTATTGTGAACCGATATTTGGTCAATGAAAATGTTGATGGATTAAGTATTTTAACAGAGAAAAAGAATCTACAGTCGGCCAGCAAATAGTTTCTGAGTTCAAGAGACTACATATATCTCAGCTCTTCCACTCCCCATAGAAAACATTTCTCAGAATTACTGAAATCACATGAAACCTTACTTAACTCTCCTGAGCGCGAATAGTTTCTGAGTTTAAGGAATTATAACTAAGAAGACATTGTAAACGTACCTGAGCCCACCAGTGAACAGTCTCTAATTTCAAGGGACTATATAGCTTTTCTACAAAACAACAATAGTTGACTGAACAATTCGATCTTCTATAATTGAGAATTGAGAACAAATAGTTTCAATTGAAATTTACTACAGCATTTTTATTCGGGACACGCTCGCAGTTAGTAAAATCTATTAATAAAACAGATTTAGTAATTATGGATGAGATTTGAATTAAACTTAAAGTTGGATCAAATTTAAATCAAACTTTAGTCCAACACAAATGTAACATAATAATAATAAAGTTTTAAGAATCTTGAAATGAATTGAAATTGGATTTGTTACAGAAAAATATAAAATCTTATCGAACTCTACTTAATATCTAATCAAATTTTTTGTAAGTTAGACACGTTAAGTTTAAAATCATCTAAAAATTCAAACTTCAGCAGAAAATGTAAGCATATAATATGTTATTCTACATTCGTCAAATTTGTCCAGAAATAGCACAAATGTAATTAATAATTTATTGTCAAATTTGTCAAACTCAAATAATCTAATCTGAATTGTAGACATGAGCTTCGTGGCCAATTAATCCAATAAAACATTTTATACCAGAAAAAACATAAACACTAAAAGATTCTAACATTTATTACAAATTATGTGGCCATCGAAACTGGAATCTGTATAAACACAAAATAAGTTCTTTGTTTCTAAAGGAAGACGTGTTCAGTCCTAGTTAACTTAAAAATATAATCCAAAGTGAGATCTAAATAGAAAATGATACAAATTTTTGAAAACAAAAAGTAACTTTTATTTGTGCCACATAACTATAAAATTTCAATGACAATGTACAGTTCAATGGCAATCCTGACACCATTAATTTAGTGCTCATTTTCACCATCCAAGAAAAAATTTATTAACTATAAGCTTCCTCAATTCAAGCAAAATATATTGAAAAGCGAGGGAAGCTTTATTATAAACTTTTAAGTCGCTATACACAAGGATACATTTTATTCTATTTTTAAAGGCATGACAAAATAGAAGGATCACAAACTATTTATTTTATGTGGATAAATTTTCAACAACTTTGTTACTTCAATTTGTTTTAGTTCTTTTATAAGATGTTCAGGCTTACGATTTTTATTTTATATATTGAATACTGCAGTCAATTTAAATTTTTAACACTTGCCACGTTAACTGCATGACACGTTAATGTGTCTTGTTGAGATCATTTAAGATTTAACTCCAAATGCCTCCAAATGAGGTGGGAAGCAGCGAATAAAAAAAAAATTAGAATGAGATGACTTCCACAGACGACCTCATGAACCATCGAGTAGAAGGAATATTAAAGAAGTCTATAGGTTTTTAACTGTCGATATTTTTTTCTGTGTGTAACACAGGCTAGTAGGAGTCGTGCTAAAAAACTAAACAAATTTAAATTCAAATTTCTCGATTTAACATGGCGTTGATTAAAGAACAACATCAGATTATCAGTTTTAAATATTTGGAATAAAAATATAGTTTTTCTGTGGCACAAAAAACTGTAAAGAATAATGTATTTAGCTACAGTAAAAATGTAATTCCACCACATAAATCTAAAGACCAAAAGAAAAGCAGCGACAAAAAGCCAAGACTAGAAAATCGATCTTACATACGTAGATTAAAAAAACGCATATATTTTTCAAACATCTTAGATAGACTACATTGTCCGTCACTTTTTACTCTATGTTATTATTTTTTGTGGGGCTATTTAATACCACTTCTCAATACATCTGCACTCATTGGTTAGTAAAGATTAGCAAAGAGTACAAATACAATCTTGGTGTCTTCAATTTTTTAGGAACAAATGAAAAATCGTCCTGCTTTTGACTGCCTGTAATCTTGGAATGACAGAACTCTACTCCAAGCAGAAAAATTAAAGAGCACCAGTAAAGAAATAAAACAAAAAAACAGTTGTAGTTATTTACAATTTGGAAAGGTGTATTTAGGTGTATAACATGATAAATTGACAATTGGAATCCAGAAACCAAGTTCCAAATCTGGAAGCATATGAGGACAGTGAGCATAGTTTGTAACAAATTGACAGAAAACCTTACAACAGTCTAATTTTTGATATTGGAATTTTTTGTTAAAATAAAAGCTCAGCGTGCAAAAATTTAGTATGGCAAAAAATTTCATATTGTTTTAGTGAATATAATGGCATATTCGGATCTGCGTACCTACCTCTAGGATTACAAATGCCATCAAATTCCAACTACAATTTTTTGATATTGGAAAACTTGTCAAAATAAAAATATCACCCGCTGCGGAAAAATTTCGTCTGGCACAAATAATCATGAAGCCTTAGTAAATATTATGGCTTAGTCCGATCTGCATATCTATCTCTAGGATTATTAGTATATATGGTATACTTTAACAACACTTTTAACACTTTAACAACACTTTAACAAACATTTTTGTCGGAAATTTTACTTTAGAGAATGAGTGGAAAATAAGACAAAATTAGAAAATATGAAGCGATCCTAGATAAATAATTAATGTAGGAGGCAAATGGAAATCAAGAAATATGCCGGATATTGTAGAAATATTTATATAAAAAAGAAAATACCCACAAAATGCAAAAAGACAAAATTGAAAAGAAGAATTTTATCGGATTGAAAATTGAGATAAATATAAAATACAAACGGTTTGGGGGAAAATTGTCCGTCTCTAAAACAAAATGATGACAGGTAGACATTGCTTAAAAACAAAATACGAAAAATGTATCCAGAATATATGCAGAAATGAAATTAAGGGAGATATTTGAAAAAATATGAATAAGAAAAGAATAAGATGTAAAAATGGGTGTATATAACAAAATGTATGGTAGAAATATTTTTAAAAAAAGAGGACTACATAAGTGTATGATTAAAGATAAACGGAAAAAGTATGTAAAGAAATAATAAAACAATGAGAAGAAATAAGAAAGAGAAGAAATGCTTTGTTAAATTTAAAGCAGAAAACTGTTTTGGAAATAAGGATGGAAATCAATAATAGAATATTTGTTTAGTTCTTAGGCATTTCGAAAGATTTTGATATGAGTAGAACGGAGAGATCTGGCGCTACTAGGTAGGTACCTGGTAACTTGTTCTGTCCAAGGTGTTCCACTGGCCATCGTGGAGGGCCACCAACCAGTGGTATCGGAAAGAGCCTACAGTTATAAATAAAAAGAAATAAAATTTCTTGTGACGTTCATGCTAATATTTTTAAATATAAAGTTAGAAATTTGTTCGATTTTGCAATTATTTTTCGAAAAATATGCAACCGGTAGAAGTACAGTAAACAAAAATAAAAAAAAGGGATACTTTTTTCCGTTAAGTAAAGTATAGATAGTGGTTAAATGCAAATTTTCATCGACCTTTCCATGCACTCATATAGAAACACTCGAAAAATTATTTTACATAAGAGCTAGGTAATTGTTTGTGTTTTAATATGTGAGTGCTTGGGGAAAGTGGATTAAAATTTGGTATCGAAATTTAATTATTTTATAAATTTCCATTTACTATAATTTATGAAGATTAATACTTAGGGCATGGTGAAATGAATATTCCAATAATCCAATTATTATCTAACAACCCGTTGAATTTTTGCGACCTCTAAGTGTTAACCTATGTTGCGAAAAGGTTAAATCTGACTGTACAGGCTTACGCCATTAGATTGGAGTTGAAGCACTGTGTCTATCGTGTTTTTTACGAAATATATTGTACAGCGACATAATATGGTAACAGGTCTCACGGACTATTTATAATATTACACAACGCTATTATGAAAATTGTCGTTAAAGCAATAATCCTAAGGCCTGACAAATATTTTAAATCTACCTTGCGTATAAGCAAATAAAAATATAATAAAATTTTATTTTATCGAAGTATCTAGTCCTTATATGTGTATATACATATGTAATACATACATGACAACGTTTGACTCAATATGATTTGATTAAATTTCGTTTCATCTCTTCAATATTTCGTAGATTCAATTTACCACACAAGTTTACATTTTTCACCCGTACCCTCCACTTCCCCCGCACAATACACGAATCGTAAATTTGTTTTGTACCTATAGCGTTTTTATTTCACCAACTGCTGACTTTAAAAAGGAAAATGCGAAAGAATGGGGGGGGGGGGGGGGAGTCAATTCGTTGAACTTCCTTGGTCTAAGTAGTTTTTCTGCGAACTTCTTCCTTTCTGCCAATGCTATAATATTTATCGCGACTAAATATCAAATGTCTCTCTCATTTTGTCTATTATCACTAAAGTGGAAAAATAATAATTTCGAGAAGAAACCGAAGACGACACCAAAATATATAATAAAAATATTCATATTTTTCTTTTAATATTTTCCCGTACTTTCTTGCCTGCGTCTATTGATCTTATTTTCTACGAAGCAATCATTTGTTTTTTTTTTGTATGTTTGGCACAGGCATTATTCTAAATCAATTTTTTGTTTTGCGTATTAGATGATGATGATGATGATGACAGAAAATAACTTTCCAAACAAATTTCAAAAATATCTGTCGAGATATGTAATGAAAAGAAAGGGCGAAATTGTTGAAAATGTTGAAGGTCAAGTTTATATTATTTCAATATATTTGCCACCCACTTTTATCGTATATACTTTTATGGTTTTTTAATGTATATGTAATGTCAGGTGGTTCTGCATGGGATAAGGAACTATATATTTATATACGCATATACATACATAATTATGGATACAATAAAAATGTTCAGACATTATCGATATGGTCTAATAAAACCATATACGAGATAACATATTTCCGGTCAATAAAATCTTCATATTTAGTTTATATATCTTTCGGTAATTAAATTATATATAAGGACATCATAGTTTTCACGACGTAAGACATTTTTATTGTAAAATATGCTTATAGTTTAAAAGTGTGATGGGAAAATCAATAATCTTATCAGTCTACAAGAAATATAAGGGCTATTTCGAATTCCTGAACTTTTAAAAATATTTAGCATCACGTCTTTTTTAATCCGATTATATGTCCTTTGATGACAGATTAAAATACGTTTTATGTTCATACATATACATTTCATGACGGATAAGGTATGAACAGAAAAATTATTTATCAAATTACTATGAATAGAATTACACAGTATCATTTTAATGGGATACTTATGTGCTTCAAATATTATTTTCACAAATGATACGCTTCCTAGGATTTTACCAAGAAAATTAGGAAAAATCATTTAATCGAGATACATGAGCTCATACGAAACTTGGTTGTCCTAAACCACATAATCCCATACTTTTTCCAAAATTGAAATGTTTTTCGGATAGCTTAGACCTTAAGATACCATAGTATATGCGTCATCATGGTGGCCCAGTTTTTATCACCGAACTAATTGAAACTGACTAATATACACATTATGGCCCAGTATCGCGTTTGTGCATAACCTAAGTTGGCTAGAATCGACCATAGAGTATCCAGAAAATATCAAATTTACGGTTTTCTGGAGTAGTTGTATGGATGATTTCTGGAAAACCCAACTTTTATCACCGAACTAATTGAAACAGACTAATATACACATTTTGGCCCAGTATCGCGTTTGTGTATACTCTACATTACCTAGAATCGGCCATAGAGTATCCAGAAAATATCAAATTTACGGTTTTCTGGAGCAGTTGTATGGATGATTTCTGGAAAACCCAACTTTTATCACCGAACTAATTGAAACAGACTAATATACACATTTTGGCCCAGTATCGCGTTTGTGTATACTCTACACTACCTAGAATCGGCCATAGAGTATCCAGAAAATATCAAATTTACGGTTTTCTGGAGGAGTTGTATGGATGATTTCTGGAAAATCAAGTTTTATCACGGAACTATTTGAAACAGACTAATATACACATTTTGGCCCAGTACCGCGTTTGTGTATACTCTACATTGGCTAGAATCGGCCATAGAGTATTCATAAAATATCAAGTTTACGGTTTTCTGGAGTAGTTGTATGAATGATTACTGGAAAACCAAACTTTTATCACGGAACTAATGGAAATAGACTATAATACACATTTTGACTCAGTATCGCATTTGTGCATACTCTACATTGGCTATAATCCAGAAAATATCAAATTTACGGTTTTCTGGAGTAGTTGTATGGATGATTTCTGGAAAATGCAGTTTCTATCATGGAACTAATTGAAACAAATTATTATACACATTTTGGCCCAGTATTGCGATTGTGCATACCCTACAAATTGACGGTTTTCTGAAATAGTTGTGTGGGCTGATTTGAACGGAACTAATTGAAACAGACTATAATACACATTTGATATTTTCAGGATATGGAAACCATCCATTCTGGATACTCTATGGCTGATTCTAGCCAATGTAGAGTATGCACAAATGCGATACTGGGCCAAAATGTGTAAATTAGTCCGTTTCAATTAGTTCCGTGATAAAAGCTGGGGTTTCCAGAAAAAGTCCATACAACTACTTCAGAAAACCGTAAATTTGATATTTTCTGGATACTTTATGGTCGATTGTAGCCAATGTAGAGTATGCACAAACGCGATACTGGGCCAAAATATGTATTATAGTTTGTTTCAATTAGTTCCATGAGATGAGTTGGGCTTTCTGAAATATTTTCTGTGATTTGATCATAAAACATTTCTATTGAGATATATTGCGTTTACAGTTAGCCGATTTTGGCCTATTCTAGTCATTGTATAGAGTGTGGCAAAATAGTTTAGTGATACACAATGTGGCACAACCGAAATATATTAAGAAATGTAAGTAATATATGAAAGGAATAATATGGGTTTTCTGGTGTGATATGACACGTCAGAAAACCCTTCGTATTTCTTAAAATATACTATGCACAAATTTTTTACCGAAAGGCACAAATTAGCAAAATCAAATCCAAGTATAAAAAATATAAAATATTTGGGTTTTATAAAATGGGATTTCTGGCGTGATGCTCGCCAGCAACTTATAGTTTGAGTGAGAGTGCAATACAAAATTATATAAAAAAACAATCTATAATTGCCTATAAAAGGTAAATTAATAGCTAAACTGAATACAGCCCCTCCAATTTTATGAGGCTGCAATAAGATGCCAGTCCAGACCGCCTATTAGCTTAACGAGTTAAAAACATAAATTCTTAATTTAACATTTAGTAAATATTTATTTTTATAAATTATAATCTGTATGGTGTACGTTGCTTTATATCCTATTCATAAGTACGTAGCTTATAAATGAAAATTAAAGTAAATAATGGATATAAAACCAAGTACATTATATATGTATGAATACATAACATATAGTTTATATATATTACACAGCAATATACAGTCACATATTATATTTTATATACTATTTCAGGTGACCTACTTTTAAGCGTCTTTTAATGTATGTATACACATAAATATTTTTGTCCTTAATTGATTTCCTTTCTAGAGAAAATATGTTTTACAAAAATTTACCCTCTGAATTCACCTTCATAAATCTTTTGCTAAAAATCTTGATACTAAAGTTAGTTTATTTATTAATTCAAAGAAGATTTAATATAGTAAATTAATGTGACGACTCTGTGGATATGAAACTCGAAGAATTACTGGAAGAAAACGTTATATGAATGTTTGCAATATTTTTCGATCAAATTTATTAACCGTATAGGGAATATAATATATTGTGACTAATTAGGCCACGCAACATATATCCTTCAGAATATATACGTAGAAGGATTTGATACACCTTATCGATTTTTAAAGACACGCGTACGTTTTTTTTTCTTAGCACAGGGATCTTATATGTAATATGTTTATAGGCTTGTGTAAATTTTAAAAATGTCACGTACAATTTTAAACCGAGAAATACGAGTATAGACATATGTCTATAGATGTATATGTATATATAAATAACAAAATTTTATTAAATTCCGGGAAATTTATCTTATTAATTTGTACGAATGAATCACTCTGTAATTTTTATTTAAGATTGAAGACATTGATAGAAATGTGTTTACTTCGACAATTTTGATTATTGCTCGTAGGATACACAATAAGCATGAAGTGGTATAAAAATTTATGTTATTTAATTAAAAATGTATTTTAAATTGTGAAACAAGTACTTAGTTGTCATATAAACCAATCAATTATCGTGCCCACATTATATTATTTATACACAGAATACAGATATGCCTCGTAAAGTGAATCCAAAATATGTATACAACAAACGTAATTATGTCTGTAACTCAAAAACTAATGAGCTTTTATTATGCAATTTTATGTTTAAGAATTATATTATGTGTATACGCGTACAGCTCCGTTAATGATTGGACCCCGGGCTTTATTAATAAAACTGATTTTACAAACGCAAAAAAATAATGTATCCATAATGTTTGTTAGTTTAGATATAGTGGGTTGGCCCAGAAAAAATATTGTATGTACAGGCAGATATATACAAAATTAAGGCAACCAACAAAATATAATGAAAATATAGATTGAAATAATTTTGTATTCATTTTATTAGTTTGACTTGGTGTGTTCGTACACAAGCTGTATATATGTATAGGACATACAGCTTCAGGCTCGTTTTTAATTATATGACATTATTGTATGTAGTATTTGGGGCAAGTAGAATCCAATAAATTATATCCGGAACGAGTTTGTTATGAGAAAAACTTATTTTCAATGATAAATAATTTTATTCTACATTAATTATATTTTCACATATTTTTGGTGGTCAACTGTGAAATAAATATTAAGAGAACTTTAAATTATAATCGAAGCAGATGTAGAATTCTCAGCTACCACCGTTTTGAATTTTATAATAATAGATACATTTGTTCTAGTTGATACAGATTCGTGGTAACTTTAAAAACCCATTGTCGAAAGATAATGTATTTTACCGCCTTGAAGTTTAGACCAGCCAGACTTACATCCCAGGAAATTTTAAAATAACCTCTATCCTGGACTATTTTGTCATTTGAAAATAAATACAGTTAGCACTAAAATACTCATCGCAGACATTTTCAATATGTAAAATTTATTTAGTTCTATAGAAAAAACCTGGCCAGGTCGTTGACAGGACGACTATTTTCTCATAGTGATTAGATAGGACTCTGACTATGGCCGCACTGATAATTTTTTGATCGTTGGTCAACCAACAAAGGGGTGCGTGAAGTTTGTCCTAAAATTGTCCTAACTTTTTTATCTGAGAATGTATTAGTAAAAATTATAAATCTCTCGTTATTATGAATTTTTTCACAAACTAGTATTAATTTTGTAATAAGAATAATTGAAAATGTAATATTGCCGTAAGTCTACACAAAAAAAAATTGAGTAGAAATTTAAAACCTCAAAGTTAAATGGCACAGGACAAGTGTGCATTTTACAACCCTGTACTTTAGTACAAATTCAAAATTTAAAAAAAATCGCCCTGCTGAACCAAGAATCGTACCTTATTAGAGATATACGACAAAAATTTCTCTTACATGTACATTTTTGGATAGCTGAGGACTATATCTAACTAAAAAATACTACAGCTTTCTTAAATCTAAAATATAAATAACTTAGGACCGGGGTGTTTTATCACGTTGTTTGGTAGTACAAAGTTGAAATTTTAAAAAATGTCTCCTACTAAACCAGGGATCGTAGCCAGATGGCGATATACATTTTTGGGTAGCTGAGGACCACATCTAACTAAAAAAATGTTTGTTGTGTAACCCAAATGTATACACACCTTTGTCCGAAGTTACTTAGCTACTAGATAGAGGATTGTTATTATTAATCGGAACATTAAGTTTTCCGTTCATTTACTTTAAACAAGTCCATGCTCGTGTTTATCCCTTGAGTAAAACTTTGCATTAGTTTTTATTTGAATTGGCATGAACTTTGTAGTTGAATATTATTTTATTTAGATTTCTTGTCTTTGAGCATTGGTAATTTTTCTTTTCTCCGTTTGCTAATAAGACAAATAGCTTTTAAAAATTGATCGGTTTATCCGAATTTTGTTTATTATTGTCACTAATACAAACAAATTTATTTAGCATTAGGACAAACTTTACACTTTTAAATAGACGCGTGAAATTTGTCCTAAATTTGTCCTAATTGTTGTTTTTGTAATTTAGGACAAATTTTGGACAAACTTCACGCGAATTAGTCAACAAGGTCCTTAACCTAATTGCTATGATAATCATCTGGTCAACAACCTGGACAGAACGATTTTTTCTATAGAACTTAATAAATTTTACATATTATAAATGTCTGGAATAAATATTTTGATACCAACTGTATTTTTCTTATAATTAAGAAAAGTCTGGGATAGTATTAATATAATAAACCTAGGAGCCCACTGTATAAATTATATATTTTGAAAAGGTTTGAGATGGATTTTATTATACGCTCGTGTTGCTAGAGGTTATTTTCTTGGGATTAAAGCCTATAGAATAACTTCAGCGTTTCATGAAAGCCGACTAACTGCAAAAGTGCCGAAAGACCTTGCGATATGATAATATTAAATTATCATTTTTTCAAACTTGTTAAAACAACGCAAAATACAATTTGCATAGCCTCTCACGGTTGATTAGAATCGATCCATTCCAAATAAGAGTATTTATAGCATTTATATTTTTTTGGGTGCGACTAATCCGTTTTTGAAGTAAACTGCTAGAATCATTTTACTGCACGAACACTGGCTCAGATTGACATATATTTAAATCAGAACATAATATGAAATCGGTGAACTTTTTATTCCAACAGCGAGAAGCCATTATCAAACTATGATTTTTTTTATATAGCAACTTGATAATAAATATAAATTTTACTTACTATTGGAGTAAATGTACGGCCTTTTGATATATACATTTGAACACATCACACCCGATCGCACGTACATTACCAACGATTCGCACTTTATAAAATCAATTAATATGTTATCCCATTAAGTCCATTGTCCACTTGAAAAATATGTATTTAATGTTAAAGTTTCTAGTTTGTCGAAGTAGCATACATATTTGCTTCAATATTCTTCCACCTTGAATAGCATACTGGTTTTCCTACTGGAAAAACATTTTCTTACCGCATCAGATGAGAATAATTGTGAATGCCGCAATGTATAGGTACTCATGACCTTCAATCTTCAAATCATGTAAAATTGGTTAATACATAAAATTAGAAACGAACCTTCTTTCTAGATAATGTTCTCGTTCGATTTCCTATTTTTTATACTCTCATCAATTGAAACCAAGAAACCTAGAACCTGACGTCTTACACCAACTACAACAACTTCCAAATATTTCCATAAGAAACCAGACGAGTTAAACCTGGAGTTCGACTTGGCTCTTCTTCCATCTGCGATATCCTGTTTGTTTTCTTCGGATATCCAAGGGATCATCTAACAAATCCAACCACCCTCTAGCGCTTTGTCCTCTTGCAACTAAATTATTGTCTTATTATTAGAATAGAAATTTCCTATTCAAATAAGAATTCGAATGCTCATTTATCCCGTACGTAATTAGTTTAATTAATTCAAAATAGAAAATCAAATTGAACTATAAATATAGAAGCAGCATTATATGTTGAACATCTTCGACGGTGCTAAAACTAATACAAATGTTTTAATTGCTATCAGGGTGCTATAGGTGATATCTAAAGTGGCTATCAGCTTGTGGTCGGTAACCATCCAATTTTTATTGGAATTCACCAATAAAACCATGAGGTCTATTCACTAACCTAATTACTGTTTTCCCTGGTTATTCCTTATACAATGTTGTGGTCTTAGGTAGTTTGATATTTGTATTTCTAAAGCAGCATCTTTAAACAGAATAAGTATTCTCGATTGTTAAACAGAATATCCCAGAATATGTATTTTTATGTTTGGTCTTTGTTTGTGCTCTACTCCTTCCTGAATATATATACCTCACTTACTTCCGTGGTCAGCATAAATTGCAAAATTTTATTCGAAACTTTGAATTTATATGTAGTCTACGCAGTAGAGTGTAGAATTCTCAGGCTGCGGACCAATCCACGGGTAAATCAATTACTAAGGTAAAAGTCGAGTTTTAGTATTTTTATTTTATTGAAATACGTGATTTTGTTTATTTTCAGCTTACTCAATCCGTAGATCATTAAAAAATGAACACCCTAAGCCATAAATATTTACTTTTGTGTACTCGCTTTACCCTACTTTTTGATAGGGTAAATGAATTTACCGAAAAGACGACTTTTACTTATGAATTGGTCCGCAGCCTTAATCGATAATTACAGGCCTAGCTATCTTGAGGATTTCTCATAAAAGCTAGGTTCAAAGTGTTTTTTTTTTTGTGAGAGAAGGAAAATGCATTATGCACTGTCAGGGCGTTTATACCCTTCCTGTGTGGAACTCTCACCCACTAAAACCCTCCTCTGCTCTTTCAGACATCACTCCATCCTGGAACCGCTCTTCGCACTCCGCATTACTTCAGGTTAGTGTCTCGTATATCGCCTCCATATAGGCTCCTATTTCTTCTTTCGCTCCGTTCCTTTTGCATCGTCAATCATCATCCAATGGTTTTCCTTTCCTGACCGATATCAGAAGTAGTCGTATACTCGCATAGCCAGGAGCTAATTCTTCGCATTACTTGATTAAGGTTTGCGCTGCGCTCCATTTGTGTCTCGTGCAACTATCACTGCCGCAATATGATCCGCATACCCCACCAGAACGGTGTCTTCGGGCACCTCCATACGCAGGATGCCATCGTATGAGATGTTCCACAAGTTCCACACAAAGTGCAGACAACGTTTCCTGAGATTTGCTATATGGTCGCATCACTAGTAGGCTAAATTCTTTTTTCTTCGTCAGCCCGTTCTTTTGGGCATGGATGCATCACAAGTTCGCTGTACCAATCTCATTGTGGTACTTAATACTTTTTCGGCGGAGCCGGTCTCTCGGAATACCGCGTCTATTTTACTCTCAACGGTTGTTGAGAGGTTTTCTGCACACATCTTGGCCGCCTATTGGATTGTCGATGTCTATCACTAGCATTGAATGTAATATATTGGTGGTCGCTACCAGTGTAGTCCTCCATCACTCTCCAGCCTGTTACCTCCTGGACTAACACGTCCGACGCTAGAGTGATGTCTGGTATCGTTTCTGCGTAGCCTGGTCTTCTGAACATTGACACGCTACCCTCGTTTACCACTGTGAGTCGTGCTCTCGCCGTCATGTCAAAGATGTACAGTCCCTTTGCGGTTGTGGTGTCCATACCACACCCTAGTGCCCTGGCGTTAAAGTCCCCAGCAACGTTAAAAACGCCCTCTATCTCCCGTATCTTATTCTCCAATTTATCAATATTCGCCCGGTAATCGGAGACCGATTTTGGAGTAAAGTAGCAGCTCACATATGTAATGTACCCGCACTTTACCCACACGAATCCATCTCCGGCACCATGACTCTTGACTAGGCTCGGGTTTGGTGCCCAGATCGCAACTACTCCAAGGTTATTGAACTGCCATTCGCGATTCTTCTTAGTTACTGAATTGCTCAATGATGATTATCAGATCTGCGAATACATCCATCCTCATCTGGTCTAGTAGTTCATCCGCCGTCCTACTACTGTGATGGTTTCCCTGCATGACCTTCATTTTCCGCTCTTGTTCCTAGCATTGTCAAGACCCTGCCTAAAGATCTGGCAAGCGGCTGAGCCGGCAATGTGTGCTCAGCGCATATTGAAACACTTTAGATCCGTTTTACATTCCTTCTTAATGTGACTCTTTGCACTACAACGGATGTATATACCCTCTTTCTTTCTGTCGGGTAAGGTTCAAAGTGTCCCGTTAATTTCCGTGATTTCAGCAATTTTATCACGAAATGCTGTAATCTGTATAAAAAATGAATTCACTTATTTACTAAAGCCAAAAAACACGATTAACCAAAAATTATTCAAAAACCCATTTTATAACATTTTATAGTGATGATTTATATCCCCTTAAAACTATATACGCAATTCATATCTACAGCGTTCAGTTTGTTGGAACCCATACATATTATATGCACTAGGTAATCGAACACTATATATAATATATATAACAAGTGGCAAATTTTAAATGGATTTTGATTTTTTAATTTCAAATTCTTTGTCAATTTATTCTAATTTGCCTGCTTAGTCATTTAATTTAAATAAATTCTTTTATGTGTCAATTAGATTAAATAAATTTCAATTACATTGTGTGTTAAGTACTTTATTGTGTGATACGCAGGGAAGACGAGTAATAATATTACGGTTGTTTTGTGCGGTAACAAGTAAAATCCAGTGACAATAACTTTTGTGTTATATAATAATCTCGTAATAATAAGATGTACTCGTATTTCATAAACACTGTTATATCAATTGGTTAAATGTTAAACGACACATCGATCAAAAATATTATCTATCATATAACCCATAAACATAAACATAATATCTATACAAATTTATGAGCCACATCATGTGAAGGTAAAATAAAATTTTGTGAAATCATCACTTTTGAGTTTTGAACCATAATTGATTTTTGGTCGCCTTAAATTAATATACGTAAACAAATATTCAATTTTTATTTATCTAGCTATAAAATTTTTATATATTATTATAGGAAAAATTGATTAGAAAACAAAAAACTTTATAGCAATTTTTCAAAATATAAAATTTCATTAGTATCATTAAAAATTAAAATTTGCTTTCAAAATTAATTTATTTTGCTGTTGTTGTTTTAAAAAAAAAAACGTAAGGAACATAAAAAATTAATTAGAGAACTTTTTTGGAAATATTGAATGGACTGAGTAGTTATTACCTGGAATTTGTTTCGAATAGAAATTGATTTAGGACACAGTTTATATTTCATCTGTTACATCATGAATTACCAATTATAGAGAATTTTACCCATACTAAATAATACTGAAAATGTTAAATCTGAAGAAAGGTTAAGGTTCACCTTTTTATACTGAAAGTTATATACTGTATATATCATTATCAACAGAGCATATAGATGATATTTTCATTATGGTTTAATAATTTTACTCTTTTCAATGCAGGGTTGGACTTACCCGCATGGATTGCTATGAGTGTTTTTAAATGTACCTAATTATTTTTCACTAATTGTTATTTAATAAAAACATTGTTTAATTGTTTGATGTTTAACCATTGAACCAGCACCACCTTGGTTTCAATCTATAAACTAAACACACGGTTTGGCAAATATGATCTCTTCAATAAGCATAGTTCACATTTTCATGTTACTGTAGATGCTCAATCATAACCAAATCTTTGTTACTTTTCATATTGCAGCGCTGCTGTGAGCATACCGCTTAAACTATTTATGTGGCCAGTTATATTCTGGAGGAAAAAATTCAGTTGATCATGTCTAACTAACGGTACACTTCGGACAATAACTTTCGATTTCAATGTTACAAACGCTCCGCTCGTAAGTTGTTCTGAGTGCTAATTATTATTTTTGGCAGGTTCGCACATTTAGAACTGATTAGTTCACATCATTAGATGTTCTACAAAAAAAATGTAATAATAAATACAATACACCCAAATCAGAAATGTGTCATAGAAAAGTACAGAGAATGAGAAAATTTCAATTTACAAATTAAATTTTATTATTTGGATTAACTTCTTGACATCAGTATATAGACAATTTCATTGTGAATTCACAGAAAATCACAGTTAATCCCTTTTTCTACATGTTTGTTCAAATCTTATTTTTATCCGCTATATATAAATTCGAATAAAAATTTAATCATTTACAGAAACGAAAGAGTTTATTTTCAAACATATAAATTCACAGCTTATAGATTTTAGACTTTTGGAGTGTTGAACATAATGTGGGATGCCATAAAATGTTTAGAAAATCGGAAATAAAGGTAATTTTGAAATAAGAGAAATTCGCAAATTTTCAATAAATATACGAATACCTCTTTTATTCTTGAGCCCTTTTTTTATTAAAAAACTTTACTTTTCGTGTGGTTTATGAAAAATGGAGGAAAGTACTACAATAAAAAATTATTTTAACAGCGTTAATAACCTACGAATGTCACTATCTCATAGTCAAACTTTTAAATGGATATTAATTCAAAGAGCTTGTATATGTTAAATAAATGCTAAATCCGTGATAAAGGAAACTCACCTTTTTTCTCACCTCAGAATAATTCTGCTTTTGGTTGGACCTATGGCAAGAATGTCATCACAATGTATTTTTATGTTGTAGCCCGAAATTGTTCTGAAATAATAACAAAAAATTATTTTTTTAAACTCCAATGAACTTGCATTCAGACCTAAACCAGAAATATAAAGTTTTAAATCTAAATTATACTCCAATAATTTTACTGTATGATCAGAAATTATTAAAACAGCGCCTCGTATATCTATCTATTCTCAACCAACCTTTAAAAAGTAAGAACTTTTTAGTTTGATGTACAATTGAAAAATATTCCAAAGACATTACCTCATATTGCCACCCTCGTTGGCACAGTAAGTAGCGTTCTGGCTTTGTTATCCGAGGGTCTCGGGTTCGATTCCCAGTGGTGACCAAAAATCACGGTTGGTGTTTTTAATGTGTCAGTATATATGTGATTGTCCGGGTATTGCACCGTGGGCCCCATTAATGGAATTGAGTGCTGGAGAAGTCCGCCCAATTTTAATTTTTACCTCATAAATCATAACTCTGGAAGAATTCATTATTAAACGAGCCTTAAACGAGAACAGGTTTAGTACTATATAATTTATTTTAGCCCCATATAAATCAGTTTTGTGCAATTTGACACTATATAAATCTTTTTAGCACTAATTCTAGCACTTGAAATTTTTTTTATAAAATGTATAGGCCCATTATCGAGATAAATTTTCATTTCTAAAGTTTATTCGTTTTTTGTTACAAGTCATAAATTTCAGGGAATAAATTCACCTTATTCGAATATGTATGCTAAAAAATCTACTACATTTTCAACAAATGTACAAGTACAGTTAAACTTAACGTTCTTAAGTAATGTATAATTCATCATTCAATAGGGATTATTATGCGAGCGAAGGTGGCAGGTGATCTTAGATATCAACATAATGAGCGCCAATTCAATTTTCGTCTTCTTCTACTTTGTTTCTTCGAATCAATATCGGTTATAACACCCCGATATATGTAGACCAATAGATATATTTGAATAGAGTTGAATAAAGCATTTTAATAGATTATGAAAAGTTGAGCAATTTTTAATGAAAAAACTTTCAATTGTCGTTGAACATTTTACTGATGATAAGTTGAAGTTTTTTAGAAAGGTTTTACAATTGTCCTAAAAGTTTGGGTATTTCTAAAAATGTGCTTCTATACTTAAAAAACGAGTGTAAATATTTTATTTCACTCTGATCTGACATAAAAGTTATTTCTTGACAAAGAAAGCGTTTAAAAATAAGTTTCACATTATTGTGCTTCGAATTGAAAATCGCCTTTTAGATTTTTCAATTATGTATCTGTTTATTTAAAGAGAACAAATATTTGTTTCCGATCTCTTATGAAACAATGAGCTTTTTGAGAAAAGTTTCATGTCCGCCCTTCAAATTGAAAATTAAATGTTTAATAATCACAATGATTGGCTTCTAAATTAAAGAACAAGCGTAATTATTCTAATTGATTCCACTGCAACATAAAAAATATTTATTAAAAGCAGAGCTTTTTGAAAAAAACGGCCCATCCACTCCGAAAATTTGTATTTGAAATTTACGAACATCGAATTATTTAGTAAAAGCACAAAGTGTTAATAATACCAAAGCCATCTTAATAAATCAAGCCTCCATGTTCAAAACGAACTTTTATTAGTGAGTCTAAAATGACAAAAATAATCGCTCTCTTCATACATTTTATATGGAGAGACATGATTTTCGTTTATAGAAATATTTGAAAGAAAAGTAACTCAAAATTATAATTTTTTGAAATCAATTGAAACTATAAACATTGGTTTTCACCTGACTTGAAGGATTTTTCCGTGGGGTTTTCCATTTTATTGTATTAATTAAAGGAAAACAAGATACTTTATTCTCTAATAAAGCTCAAATAGAAATAGAATAAAAATTTGTAAGAAAGGGACATTGTGTACATAACCAAAGCCACCTTAATAAATCAAGCCTCCATGTTCAAAACGAACTTTTATTAGTGAGTCTAAAATGACAAAAATAATCGCTCTATTCATACATTTTATATGGAGAGACATGATTTTCGTTTATAGAAATATTTGAATGAAAAGTAACTCAAAATTATAATTTTTTGAAATCAATTGAAACTATAATCATTGGTTTTCACCTGACTTGAAGCATTTTTCCGTGGGGTTTTCCATTTTATTGTATTAATTAAAGGAAAATAAGATACTTTATTCTCAAATAAAGCTCAAATAGAAATAGAATAAAAGTTGTTAGAAAGGGACATTGTGTACATAACCAGCAAAATAATTTATTCCCATCAAACAAATAAACCAAAAGAAGAAAGCATCAATGTTTCTTTTTAAAATGGAACAAACATAATGATCATAAAACAACGCAAAAAACGAGAAAAAATATATGAACACAATTTTTTATTTCATAGCAACAACAAAAAATTATCGTATAAAAAATAATATTGAGAGCGTGATCAAATTGTCCCTCTCCTAATCCTAATTGACATATTGTATACAAATTATGTAACCTTTTGTAACCTTCAAAACAAAACACAACATTTTATCATTTATTTGATCGATACGATCAATATTTTTATTTTGGTTTAATGAGAAATTTCCCAGCGTTTATCCGATTAATCTCCTAAATTTTAATTTATCGTAGTTATTATAATTTTTATACATATTTTTCGATGTTTAGATTTTGAATCGAACTATTTTATTTCTGTGTTGGAGTGAATGTAGTATATTGAAAGAGAGTATTAGAATATATCAGATATATATTTGTATATACAAATTTAAAAGCGCAAATAAATTAAATTAATGACAATTTTATAATCATAAAAATTATGTTTAATTAATATAATTTAGAAAAATAACGCTGGCCATCACCTAATTCAATTCTTTATCTATTACTTTATGTAATAAAATATTAAAAGCTCTCACTATTAATAGTTGAACAATTCAAAATAAGTTTGTATGTTTTGCCATGGGATTGCATAGACTTCTTTGTAAATTACACATTTTTTGGTTAACTAAAAAAAGCTCGTTTGAAAATATCGCTCAACATGGAGGCTTTATATATTAAGATGGCTTTGATAATACAATCCAGCAAAACCTTCATTTATAAAAGATGAGCTTTTCGTTAAAAAGTTTCACAATTACCCTAATTGGGAATTAATAATTTAATATTTGTTAATCATTTCCTTTTGTAATTAAATAACACGTGTACATTTTTTATTGAATTACGATCCAACATAAAAGCTCCTTTTGACGATATAAGCACTTTTTGATGAAATATTTTGCAGTGTTTCTATTTTGTAATTATCTGTTTCTCTAAATTAAATGATAAGTGTATTTATTTATTTTAAGTGATTCCAATTCGACATACAAGTTTTTTTATGAAAATCTAAGCTTTTTAAGAAAATAGGCTTCACTGTCTCTTCCAATTGAGCATTTTATTTAAAGCATAACGGTAAAGATTTTAATTGATTCCGATCCAACATGCACGTTCTATTGTGAAAATATGAGCTTTTTTAATTACAAGCTTCATGAGTAAATAAAATGTATGAGTAAAATGTAAATGAGTAAATATTTACTCTTTATTAAAGAGTAAATAAAAATAGTTTAGTAAATAGATTCCAATCCGACAAGTTAAGTTTTTTGAAAAAAGATTTTACAATATTGTTCCATTAGAAGTACACACATTTTAATATTTGTAATCAGTTATCTGGTTCTTTAATTAAGTGAAAATATTTTATTTACCCCTGATTTCCTTTAAAAAATATTTTATGAAAAGTTGAGCTTTTTCAAAATAATCTTCACAATATTGTCATTCGAATTGGACATTAAATTCTTGATTTTTGTAATTGTCTATATGATGTTTATAATAAAAGAACAAATATTTTCTTCCGATCTGATATAAAACATCTTTTATGACAAACGGAGCTTGTGAAAACATTTATTTGTTCTTCCAATAGGAAATAAAAATTTTGATATTTGTATTCATTGGCTTCTTTAATTAAAAATCAAGTGTGGACATTTGATTTGATTTCGATCTGACTTAAAAGTCCTTTTATTAAAAGATAGCTTTTTCAAAAATGGTTCCACAATTATCGTTTGAACTAAATTTTAATATTTGTAATCATTGGCTTCTTTAATTAAAGAACAAATGTTTATTTTTATATTTTGAAAAGTTCTTTTTTATGATACAAAAAACATAAGTTTTACCTTGACGTGTAATTAAAAATTTAAAATCAAAAATGTATTACGAAAAGTTTATTAATTGGTGAAAGCTCTGCTAAATGGACATTTCAAACAATTTTTAAAATGGTTTTTCAACTGTTTGGGGTTCAAAACAGTGATAACGAAAAGTTTATAAATCAGCTCAAAAAATAGTTTTATGGTACGAGGAGGTATATAATATATTATAGCCGCTAGTGGCTAGTTATAAGCGAAGAAACTCTTTCTACATTAGCATTGTGTTTAAAAATGAGCAATCCATTTACAAAAATTAATAATTTTTGGTGAAAAAAGTTATATTCATTCCGAAAAAAGTCTAATTGCAAAATATTCAATTTGTAATTAATTTCTAACAATTTATAAACATGGCAATGGCAGTCTAATAAAATTATCAAAAATAATTCCAAAATTTTTTGAAAAATGTGCATTATACATGGGAAGATAAGTACATAGTAACGTTTTATCCATAAACAATTTCAGTAAAATTAGGGATTCAGAATTTATACATTTTGTGTATGAACCAGGGCCTAAGTTTACGAATTGAAATTATTTAGCACTCGATACTGTCAATCTGGCACTATCTTGACATCAATCTGGCACCCACCAAAAATAATAGTTGGGAACACTGGGAAATATACACAAAATTAGATCAAGATCATCGTGTTGCTACAAATAAATTAAAATTATTGAGTTATGAAATGTGATAATCTCTTGAAAACTGTAATAAAACTTAATTTGCTCACATACATATATAAGATGTGATGAACACTCAATTTTTAGTTGTGTTGGTAGCATTAGAGGTATAATCCAAATCCAAATGTCATCATCTCTTTATCAAGCTTATCAAATGGTTAATAAAATTTAAAAACAAAGCTCGATCAAAGTGTGAGAAATAAAATGAGGTTAATTAAGAGCATTTTCTAATTCTCTGTGTATAGAAAAATCGATTTACTACCGTATAAATTGTTAAATTAATAAATAATTAATGGTTTAATTGGATTAATTTTTAATTAAAATAAATAAATAAATTAACTTACATAACAGAATGATAAATTGACAGAATACTAAACAAACGAAATGAGTTAAATTTGAAATGAGGCCAGTTTTACAGGCGATGCAGTTAATGTTAATTTCTGTAGATGGCGATCCATCCGTCTAAGCGAATTATACTTTATGTGGTATAATAATTCGAGTTAAATGGTCAAACAAATTATATTCTAATTATTATTTGAAAAACAAATATTATTTATTGTCACATATTGAGACATATTATGAAAGCACAGAATCAGTTTTGGGAATATAAAAATCCGCTACTGTCTATATATTATTTTTGTCTGCTATATTGCTGCTGGCATAAATTTTGTTTTTTGTTAAAATGAAACATTTTCGCTGAAAATGGATAAATTGAAACAAAGTTTTTTTTTTTTTGTTACATATAAGTTTGGCCGAGTTTACGAAAATGGTTTTGTAATTATAATTATCTATAGCAACAACATTAACGAATATGTCAAATATGGGATTCATGGAAAAAACGGAACTGACCGTCAGCCATTATAATCCTACACTCACATTGTATATAACTGTCTTTACATGCCTTATATTATCATTACTACATGTATAGGTACTACACCAATTACATGTTTTCCATAAAAATCGATTTTAATCACACATACATAAATCATATTTTCACGAACAAGATTACATTCTATTATATGAAGATAAATCATAAGAAGCACTTTATATCACGTCTGTAAATCGATATGTGCGAGATAAAACAAAATTGATAAGAGGCTATATGTACATACAACGTTATAGGGTTTGAATGAAACTCGAGACAATGATCCTATATATAATTGAAAACATAAGAGTTAATTAGATTTCATATATAATACTCAAGATTTTATTTTTACTTTCCTTTTCGTTACAGCCGCCAATAATAAAGAGAAGTCAATATGCACGCGGTTGGTATCCATTCAGCGCTTGCCATAAAACGGCAACGGAAACGTCGTGATGAGCAGAGACGGGCCAAAGAGCGTCGATACAGTACACAAAGCGAAGACAGTTGCGAGGGTTCGATACGACGCAAACATCATGGCTCGAACACGAGCAATCAACCAGATTTTCTTGACACAAAATCCGTTTCAAGTATTGGAATGCTACACATTGGTGTTGTCTTTGCATTTTTCGGTGTATTTTTACTTGGCGCAGGCCTACTACCCGATGACATGTCACATTGGGATTTATCACAGCCGAACGCGATATGGAATGAATTAGTGTTCACCGGACTGTTTGCACTAGGTTTGGGTATTTTTTTAATCGTATTAAATTCATTCATTAGCAAAAAAGAGGAGGAAGACTTAGAAGACTATGTACAAAGACAATTGACGAGATCACGTTCGGGCCATCGATTGGAGCGAGATATTGAAACTGGGGTGCTCACAACACGACATCATCGTCGAGTAAATGAATTACAAAAAGATCGTACACAAGATTCACTATCACATTCTCAGCATACACCAGTTACGCCGGTCACTAGCGAACTACAATCACCGTCGACACCACAAGGTATATATTTAAAGAAATCGAATAATTGCGAATATATATTTATACCGCTTGAGAATTTCTTACATTTATATATTATATAGATATCGAGTCCTCCAATGATATTCTACTAGAAAAAATCTTGGAAGAAGACAGCACATGCAGTTATGGTGATGATTACAGCCGAAGAGAAATCATTTCACCGAATAACAATAACGATAAAAGATATCTTCTAGGTAACGGACATGCAGTTCATATGACAAACATTTAAGTTCATCCAGAAAGCACACACTGTATGGACGATACAAGAACAACAACAAGAACAATTATATAATCGATATTTTTACAATTTTAAGATGTTAGACTTAACATATACAAATCAACAAAATTTTCATTTTTCCAAAACAAAATTTTTAATTTAAATATTGTGATTGTAAACAACAAAAAAACAAATCTCGCCCTATTTTCTGAGATTTCCGCAGAGATACACTATCAGCGATACACTGTTTTCAATATTCCGATGTAATGTTGAAATCAACACGTGTGTGCGCATTGTAAATCTCTTGTGGATGTGGGTCGTGTTTCACACGCACTCACAACACACATATCATACATATGTATATGTACGTATATGTATTATGTTATCAGAAAATAGGATTGATGTTTAGTTTAAATACATGTAATTAAATCAATTTCTTAAATTTACATTTCAAGGTAAATATGTACACTCAACAACAACAACAAAATAGTTAAAATTAATGCCTTAAATAAAAAATAAAAAATTTAATCAATGCCATTTGAAAACAAAAACAAACAACAAACTTATATATGATATGAGCTTAGTGCGGGTGAAGAGGCAAACACACACACACATTCTAAGCTAAAATTATTTTTTGTTTGTTATTTAAAATAACAAAATTTAATTAAATTAATGATTTAAAATATTTGAAAAAAAAAAACATGACGCTATTTTATATTATATATAATTCTAAATTAATTAAACTTTTTTACTTGAAAAAAAATACAAACTGTAAACAGAAATTATATGAAAATAAGCTTTTTTCTAACAAATAAAATTTTAAATTTAAGAAATATTCGGTTGTGGCTGCAACAAATATATTTTGAGAAAGCTGCTGGGTAAACAAAATTTTCGAACATGGAATTTTTGCAGCTACATGATATATTAAAAAAAGTCGTTTTAGTCAAAATATCTTTTAGTGTAGTGTCTGTCGGTTTGCATGCTTAGTTCACAATTTCTTCTTTTCACATGAAAGGCGTAAAAACTATATTCAAATGTGTTATAGTATTTGCATAAATTTAGGCGCGTTTATATGTTTTTTTTAAATGTTTTCATTGTTTGAGTCTACGAATACATTTAATGTATGTATATACATATAAGAAATTCCATTTGACCAACCGCCATTAATTCAAAATTTTATTGAATTTGCGAATTATAAGAGTTGCTCTGAATTTTAAGATACGAATTTAATTTTTTTATTGATTTTGACAATTTCGAAATTAAAAACAAAATACCTGATTTGGAGTCTTAGTGAAGAGCAGATTATGTTAGAGTGGTATACTACAGTGTATAAAAATATACGATTGCGGTAGTGGTAAGTAAATCAAGTTAGGCTTGAAATTGACTTTAGATAGTTTTTCCTCACGAGGAAACCAAATATTCGAAAGTTCGTCGGCAAAATATGAATTACTCGGAACTGTAGCGCAAGACGAACGTTAATTTGTCGTTAATATGGTAAAGTACATAAATCATCACGGTGATTATGTTTCAGAATTTTCTATGAAACTTGGTCGATCAGTTGACTGATGTTGTTTCGAAATCTTCCTGGAAAACTGCTTGCTAATAAATTGTATGAAGAGAATGTGTCAATTCCAGCCAAAGGTTTTCACGGTTTTGCATCAACTTCCGATAAAACATATGCAATTTTGGTTGTATTGTATAGCAAATCGAAGTATATAGAACTCAAATCCCAAAAATTTGGCAAATTCGAATAATTAGTTGGACTCAGTTTTAGGCACAATTTTTGAAGTAGTAGTAGGACGGTTTACACTTTACTTTAGTTGAGATTTGATAATATTTTCGAAACTGATATCGGTTGTTAATTGATCAATAAAATCTAAATATTCGAATTGTCGTACGAAAGCCTTGGCATGATTTAGAGTAGTTTCTACATAATTTTCACTTGAAATTTTGGTAATGCTTCGTAACATATGCCTCTTAGTATAGTTTGAAACGGATGTGAAATATTTCCTAAAACCATGCTAAAATTGAAACATGTGAATGTATTAGTAAACAATTCAATAAATACCTCATTGAAACACGCCAATCAATAATTTAAATTAAAACATTATTATTATTTAAATATTAAGCACATTTAACACTTCAGTTGTAAAAAAAATATCATGTAATGAAAAATTAAAATGCTGCAAAAAACGTTAAAAAAAATAAAACACCTAACCGAATGTTGAAAGTTTAATTTATAAAACGTTTCTCGATTAAATCAATTTTAATGATTTGGCCAGACTTTGGACCCGGGTTTAATGGTGAAGGCTCATGAATTTAATTGAAATTTTCTGTTGGAGCTAACAGGGTTAGATATGATCAAAACCACCCCAACCTAAACTGGAATGGGTAGTATTCAATGTTTGCATTTACTAAACCACTTTTAATGCTTTGGCTAGGCTTTGGACCATTATTTTTAGTAAGATTATTGTCCACTCAAGGCTCATGAATATTTTGAAATTTACTCTTGCAGCTAATATGGTTAGATATGACCAAAACCACCCCAACCTAAAGTTGAAGGGTTAGTATTCAATGTTTGCATTTACTTAATTAACTTTAACATTATTTAATTCACAATTCTATATTGTTCCGTGAAGTTTTTTCTAAATGTTTCCTAAAAATTGTTTTTGCTTATTAGAAATGTTTTATGGAAAAGTTCACGCGCATCTAAATAACATGACAGTCGTGACTTGCAGTGTAAAGTATTTATTTAGTGTGCTCGGCCTGTTCCAATATTTACTATATGCTTAAAATTTTTGTGTAGCTTTTTAACCATTTTTATTTACTATAAGTTTCCAATTGTTTGAATTGTTTACAGATTTAGAACATTTTCTAACATCTAGTTTTAAATAACAGATTAGAATATCTGCTACTGATACATACAAGTATCTAGTTCTATAATAAAAATTTCACCTAAATGTGTCATAGTTAACCGTTACATCTAATTTGAATTAAGATGCGGAGAGTTTTTTTTCTCGTTGCATTTTAATGCGAACATCGCCACACTGATCTAGAGAGTAAACGTGTTATACATAATATTATTTAGAATAAAAAATGTTAATTAATCAATAAAATTGATTAGTATCATAAATTAACATTTCAATTTTTTTTAAAAATTGTTGCATTTGAATTAACACTAGATGTTTGTAACCTATCTCATTTGGGGAAACTAATATTGTTGGAATCATGATTTCGAAACTAAATATGGGTCAGCATATACTAACAGTTTCAAATTAACAATTAATCAAAAATTAAGAAGAACATTAATTCAAATATTTTATTTTATTTATATTTCTTATATCGAAATCTTAAACATTTAATTTAATTTGCTGGACATTCATCCATATTGTTAACTAAATTATTTAGCTTAATGATGCCTTTTAATGAGCTTAGTAGCTAGTAATCTATTTAATTATTTAAATTTACAGTGAATGGATTCAGCGATTAAACGATGATTTTATACGGTTTGAATGAATTCTATATAGTCAAGGCGCTTAAATGGTTATTATTTTAAAACTCAATTGTTAATTAAATAGAATTTCTCCACAACATAAGCAAACTGCAATTCATAGAATCACCAAAATTTCAAAACAACTGAATTTAATTTCGCATTTTTCAAAAAACCGATATTTTTTGAATAGATTTGAAATTTTTTCATCTAGTACTCAATTTAAATTTGTCGATGTGACATTTTCTTTTTTTTAAATCAGTTACAAACATGGCGTTGACCAAAGAGCTACAAATTGAGATTTTTAAACTATGTATATTGGAACATATGTAAGCGTAGTTTTTTGTGATACAAAAAAAGTGTAGACCAAAATAAAAGTGTAGAATAAACTTTTTGTATTTCGATTAGTACCAATGGAATACCATATAAATTTGTAAGCCGTACTTTGTATTCGACAATCACCAAATTTGATGAAAATGACGGTCAAAACGAATCCCCCCACAATTAATCAATTATGGCAAACCGTTTCAAAAACAACGGATATCACATTTCTGAATCATTATAATATTATGGTTAATGTGGGAAATATTAAAAAGTTTAGTACCTGAGTCACGAGATCTCGTAAAAGTGGTTATGTGCTATTTTCGAAAGCTTATTTATATGTTTTTGAAATTTATAAGAAATTCATTCTTAGCCAATTTGTTTATCAGATCCGGTACTTGATAAATTAAGTTAGTTATATAGAATATTAGTTAAAATTTGTGCTATTCCCAAAACTATTTTAAATATCGCAAACAACAGGAATCGATTATATAGAGTATAGCAAAAGAAAAGTTACCTAAAAAGATTATAAAAATGTGGGGTTTCTCAAAAATTTTGGAAAAGCCACAACCATTTGTAAAAATAAATCAGCTAAATATACCAAATAAAACAAACTCTTTAATAATTAATTAATTAAATTTTTTTTTAAATAATTTATCTGAATGTTGTAATTGTGATAAATGAAAAACAAAAAAATGAATAATTTTGGAAAAATTGTAAAACATTTATATAAACTAACAACTACATAAATATGACCAAATTATAAACGAAATATATTTTAAAATAACTAATTATAAAATAAAAAAATTTATATATATATTTAAAAAAAATAGAAATCATTGTAACTTGTAAGTATATGTATATCGTTATATAATTTACAAATGAAAAAAAAATCATCTATTACATATTCATATGCATATAAATATCATATAATATAAAAATTATAAATTTCATATTTTCTACTATAAATTATTTATTATATCTAATGATAAGCCAAACATGTAAAACACAATGACGAACACACAAACCATGAATGCTCACTGCGCTCTTTCTCTCTAGCTATACATAATAAATTCTATATTTATATACTTAAGTTATATAGATATATATAATATATATATATATATATATATATATATATATATATATATATATATATATATATATATATATATATATACCTATATATATATATATATATATATATATATATATATATATATATATATATATATATATATATATAATATGTTTAATCAAAATTTATGTATAATAACACACATAAAAAAAACTTTATTTTAATACACAAATTTTTTATTAAATTAACTTTTATTGTTAGTTAAGGTTATGTATTAAAAATATTTAAAAAAAAAATATTCAATTCAATTTTTTTGCGAATCAAATTTTTCTCGTGATGTACATAACATATTATGTACATACGTATACATAGATTTCAGTAGATGAAAGTGTCTAAGCTAATGTGCACTAACTAAATTATTTTAACCCCATAATAATTCGTTTGAACGCATAAAATTAAATCAGAACTAATTTAAATTTATATACCGGAAGTATTCCTAATATATTTAAATTATAATCAATTAAACATTATTAACGATGTAACAAAACGGCTTAGACATCTCGAAAAGTAAAATTCTTTTCTCTATACATATTTATATATATATATATATATATATATATATATATATATATATATATATATATATATATATATATATATATATATATATATATATATATATATATATATATATATATATATATATATATATATATATATATATATATACCTATATATAAGTATATATATTATATATAGAGGTAAAAGGAAAGGAAATATAAATTTTAATCAATCAATTACCAATAGTCATATTCTCACATAAGTTCAGAGCCGGCCAATTTTAAATGCTCTAAAATGCGTCTAACATTAAAACTAAAATAGTAGTATGAACTCCGCTATCCGAGTTTACAAAATAATTTATGGAAAAATTAATGAAAAGTGTTTTTTGCCACGTATAACGTCTAATTAAAAATTGGTAGAACTATAATACCATTCTTGCATCGAATACATAGGGTGACGGTCCATTGTGATACCACAGCATCTTACTTCCCTATTACCCTTATGTGAACCAGTTTGAGCTACTTATGTAGCCTGATATATCTCGCACTTTACAGTTTTCGAGATCAGAGAGGCAGTCTATTAAAAATCTACCCATATATAATTATGTCTTTTGAGGGCCAAAGCCGGGCATGAGCATAAGAGGTGGACTACTGTCTCTTCCTCTTCCTCGTCCATACAGCTTCTGCAAAAATCATTTGCTTCTAGATCTAGCCTCCTCGCATGTTCTCCAAATAGGCAGTGTCCTGTGAGTATTCCCACGATCGTTTTTAATTCACGTCTACGTAGGGAGATCAGTGTCTTTGAGCATTTCAAGTCCAGCTTTCGCCAGACTTGTCTTGCTACACTATCTGTGAGAGTGTTAGTCCACCTTTCGTTCGCTGAGGCTACTGCCTCTTTTTTAAGCGCTGTCTTGTCGCCTTAATAGGCCTCCCAAAATTTGCCCTTTCCGATAGCAGTTGGATAATTGTACCATTCCTAGCTAGTTCGTCCGCTCTGCAGTTTCCCATGACGTCCGAGTATCCAGGGACCCAGACTATCCGAATGTTGAAATGATCACTCATCTCATTTAGAGATAAGTAGCAACACAACGCTACTCTTGATGTCAGAGAAACTGATTCCAGCGACTTGATTGCCGCCTGACTATCCACATAAATTGCGATATCCATCGAGGATACCACAAGGTTTAATCAAGTCATGACCTCCTCAATCGCTATAACTGATATATCTACTTCCAATTTATAACAGAAGAATCCAGCTCCTACTTTATCGTGTAGCTTGGAGCCATCCGTACAGAACTGTATCGTTTCTGTTTCCGATAGCGACCCGCTCCTCCAAGAAAGACTTGAAGGGCACGTAGTTCGGGCCCCTTTCTCTAAGCATAATGTTGCTGTAACGTAGTCTAGATTCGCCAGCTCCTTCCTTAGCGATCTAATTATCGTCGATTGTCCTGTCGGAAGACATTTCCACTGAGATATCGCTTATAGTCGAGTGGCCGAATTCACCACCATCGGCTTACCATAAATATCGACAGGGAGAAGCTAAAACATAACCTCTAAGGCGCGTGTTGGTGTTGTCCTCAGCGTCCCGCTTATAAGCACACATGCCATTCTTGGCACCTTCTCGATCCCCTTCCTGTAGGTTACTTTTTCAAGAGCTGGCGGCCACCACACACTCACCCCATACATAAGTATAAGTCTTACTACGGCAATTAATAGCCAGTGTTTCAGCTCCGGCTTCAGGTCCCATTTCTTTCCTATGGCGTTTCTTCACGAGTACATGGCTATATTAGCCTTGTTTACTCTTTCCAAGATGTTAGGCTTCCAACTAAGCTTACAGTCCAAGATTACGAACAGAAATTTTGCCTTATCAATAAAAGCTGGTCCTATGTCGTTTAAGATAGGTGGGTCAACTACTGGGATTTTATATTTCCTGGTAAAGAGTACCAGTAAGCTATCGCTACGTCATCTGCATATGCAATCACTCCAATCCCTTCTCTCTCCAGCTCTAACAGCAACCCATTAATTGCCATGTTCCAGAGAAGAGGGGAGAGGACACCTCCCTGCGGGGTTTCAATTTTGCTTACCACAGCAAGCAGAGCTGTATTCACAGATTTCCCTTTACAGAAAGCATGTTGAGACTTTTCCCAGTCAATAGGCTTTATTTTTGATCGAATATAAACATCTATCAGCCTTTCCAAGGTTTTCAACAGAAAGGATGATAGAGTTATGGGTCTTAAGTCCTTTGGGTACCCTATGTGAGCTTTTACCCGCTTTTGGAATAAACATCACCTTGACCTCTGTCCACCCCCGCGGAATATAGACCAATTTTAAAGACCCTTTGAAGATTACTTCGGGCCAGGGGAGAATAATCGACGAGTTGTTTTGAATTTCCGCTGGTATAATTCGGCCAGGAGCAGTCGATTTATAAGGTTTGAAACCTTGAAGTGCCCATAGGATACGTTAATTAGTTACAATATTTTCTATGCCTAGTGAATGTATTTTTCGATGAGTACTATAGTCTCTGCCGAGTCGTCGAAGATTCCTGGAAAGTGGGTTTCGATGACAAGTTTCAAAGATTCCTCACTAGAAGCAGTTCAACATCCGTCCGGTTTAATTAGATAACTGGGGCTGGTTGGATTAGTAGTCAGTATCTTTCTAAGGCAAGAGGTCTCGAAGACTTCTTCCATTTTATCAGAGAAGAGTGACCTCCATGACCTCCTTTGTGCCTTCCTTAATTGTGTTTTGTATACTTTTAAGTTCTCCTTATAGGAGTCCCAATCTTGAGCCGCTCTCGTACTTTTGGCTCTATTAAAGGCTTTCCTATAAGCCCAGTTCCTTAGACCACCATGTTGATTTTTACTTGCCCTGGGCTTAACTATTGGGCAAGCTGCATTAAAAGACCGGTTGCAGGCACTAGTGATTCAGTTCCTCCACTGTTGCTGGCGGCTCATATACTAACTCCAGTTCGTCCTTCTGGGATTCCTAAAAGCTAAGTAACACCTTAAACCGGCCCATCTACCTTCCCTTAGCGTGACCCGCCCACACCTAGGTCACTTTTACCTACCCGTTCATAACGGACGAGGACCTGGAGGCGATAAACATTTTTGAGGCAAATTGGCTATATGACTTAGATAAATTTTAATAAACTATCAAATTGACGGTTGTTAAGAAAACTAAAATCTAAATATTCACGCATATACAAATCTACTGAAATCAAATATTATTATTAATCATTTACTCATAAAATTATAAACATATAATTTAATTATAAAACAAAAAACAAAAAAATTTATGACTGCATATTGTGATTTTATATTTATATTATATATACTTAACATAAAAAAAATTTATAAACTAACAAAAACAAAATCTTTAATCTTAATTGAAAAAAATAAAATAAAATAAAACAAAATTAAATTAATCAACCAATAAAAAAAAAGAAACAACAACAAAAAATCTATTTAAATACATATATATATATACTTATTATATACAATTATATATAATAAATAAGAATTATATGAAATAGTTAAATTTCTTTTTTAATTTTTTAAAGAAATGAAATCATGTATTAAATTAATTATATAATTCAATTAATTAAGAAATCAATATTCTTATACTTTTACGCTAAACAAGCTTCTAAATAATAAAATTATTTCTACCAGTTTTTTTTTATAATAAATTAAATTAAATTAAATAATAAAAGTTAAAAACATAATTATATATAAATTGTATAATATATATATTTTTAATTTCCTATTTCTATATACATATAAATTTATATTTATATATATATATATATATATATATATATATATATATATATATATATATATATATATATATATATATATATATATATATATATATATATATATATATATATATATATATATCTAAGTATATTTCTATATTAATTAATTTTCTACTTAAAAATAAAAAATTAATAATTTATTTATATTAGCTTGGATGTTTTTGGTCCCATGTTGGGCGCCAGAAACTAATTCTTATTTTCAGGTTATGTGAAATTTAGCACCATTTTTTTCTGTATATTACCTACTAATAGAATATATTGTATATCTTACTAATGCGATAATCATAATGACTGGGTATCGTAAACAAATATGTAGTGTGTATCGTGTGGCTACACCGAACGATAATAATTATACCACCAAATTTTATAAAATATAAGCTAAGTTTTCTTCATTTGTTTTTAGATATACAAACAATTTATATTAAATTTACATAATATGTATAATGAATTAGCTTCTTATTAAGACATCTCTGCACTAGATTTATACCATTACACGATTCGTATGTCTAATGAAAATTCGTTGCACATTATGAGTTTCGGTATCTATTCATTTGGATTAATTCGTATTCAAATTACAATCAATAATCAGTATTTTTATAATTTCGTGATACAAATATACTTACTCGTATACTTATACTCGTATACTTACTCGGACTTCCAATACTTTTTACTTTCTATACAAATACACAATAATTTCATAGTGACAATTACATCTGTATCCGGAATCCCACCCGCAGTTATGATAAGTTATAAATTTAACTAGAAACATGAAAAATTAGTTCACATAACCGCGCATTTAATAATTTTTTTTACAAATAATAAATTTAACAAAACAAAATATGTCATAATTTTTATTAAGTAAAAAAAAAATTTTAATTATTAAAAAAAAATCATATTTCTGCCAAGATAAATAAAATATTTACTATAGTTAGATAAGGGCCATATTTTGGTCATAAAATTTCTTAATTTTTACATTTCTTATATTTATTGAATTTTATTTCTATACCTAATTTATTTATTTATTTATTTTTGTAAATGTAAAATGTATTATTTTAATTTAAAAATAAAACAACAACAAAAAATCAAGAATTAAAATACCAAGTTTCAATTTTAGTCCATCAACATATATCTGAACATATATCTCGTATAATAATAATAATAAACAGTTTTAAAGGCCGTTAATGGTAACTTACTGAGTCAACTATTTGGCTCCAACGGTTGCGATCCTAAGCATGGTCTTCATACTGTCTAAGACAATCTGAAGAGGCCAAGTCATTCTCTACATCGTGGAGCCATCGTCGCATGCAACGATCTATGAACGATCTCTGCGCCTACCATATGGTGGCTCTCCTTTCAGAGATCGCTGAACATATATAGACGTCTTAATCTTTCGGCTTTGTCCGAACTATTTCTTCTAAAATATGTTTTAGCCTTCGATTTCTACCCATCCCATAAAAATGAGCTATCTCAGTCGATTCATTCGTATACATTTAACAAAGTATTGTTCTACATTGTTACCTCTCATGATTGTACTTTATTCGCCAGGCACATCTCTTTTGAATAACTCCAAGGATCGAGTGCAAAATATTTCTATCAAAGATTCTAATAATTAATTGCTTAGGTTAGGTTATTTATTGCACTGACCAACCTACCTGGTGGTATACTTTCTTCCTCGTAAGGTAGGTAGGGCGATATAAGCCGGAGATTTTGCCCACCCATCTCATTGCTAGCCACCACTTCATCAGCGTTGCTGTAATTTAGTAATATAATAATATTCATATTATTTCTAGCGAGAATGTAGAAACGTATCTTACCTTCATTTTTCTCGTGTAATATTTTGTATTTGGGAGTTCTGAGCCCCAGTACCCGGTCACCACTGACCCAAGGTTCCTGGACCAGAACCACATCAATGGACTCAGATTCAACAAAGATTACAATGATGGAGGTTGATCTGAAGGATCTTAAGCATTAGATAGTGGTTACCTCCACCACTGTTGAGTCAGACTACGCCTCTGACGATTACATTCGGAGCATACAGTGCAGTCCCATCGATCTCGATAACTCCGAGTCCACGGACAGTGTCTCCTGGGAGTCTTCCGGGATAATCTCGATTTTTGAGTCACAAACACCGGACGGGATTCCACAAGTGGTATCCCAATCTACTGCAGATACCCCAAATCTGTCGGCTTCATCGCGCTTATAAACCTTGAGCCTAATCGCTCCAAATCCATAGCTGATCAAGCCTCCAGATTTTGCCAGAGCACCCAAGGAGGCTCTGTTGTGGATGATAAAGGCCGATCTGTGATCTGCTTCCGCCTTCACCTCCTCTAACCTGGCAATCCTCCAAGTGGCTGTCGGCAGATCCGTATTGCTGATTTGCAGAATTTCTAGAATCTCCTTTGGGTTGCTTGGTTCCGCAAGGATCCAGGCTTGTGTCCTAGGCCTGCAGGGAATTTCTTCCCTCGTAACCGCACTTCCAAATTGGTCCCAGGCCTGACTTCACCTAGGCTGCCTTACTGTATATGGCCACAGACCTTTCGTCGGCACAAGCAAGTATCCGGATACACCGTTAAAGACTGGGCTAGTTTTTAAACTGGTGCGATTTTATCAGCCTGGCCGGTTATCGGCACGGTACGGTTAACACCATAACCCGGCCCAGTTGTTTTCGCCTAGTACACCACATAAACATGGTGTACTAGTTGCCCGGTGGTTACCACGGGGAAGTAACACGCACACTTTGGGAAGCTGCAAGATACGGAGCTGACAACAAGTACACCAACTTGATTCGCCCAAGACAGCTTCGCATCAGACCACCGATCCATGACTTCTAATACAGATAAAATAAATGTTATTGATCAATTTGACAGCGGACGCATTTGATTTTATTTACAACAGATTTGCTAGGTACTGACTTTGTTACAGTGTTCGATATTTGGATTTGGCCGCAAAATTTGTCCTAACATAGATTGATAAAGATAAGTAATGGGAAATCGTCCAACGAAATTGCGTCAGACGTCTGATCGCTATCCACCTCGGATGATATATGGTTTTAACCAATATACGGAAAAATTTGGTTCGACGCTTTTTACAACGGATTTGTGCATCATGCTAATGGCGCTCAAATTCGGAGGCTGTAATGCCTAAGTAAAGCGTCTGTGCGGTTTACATGCGAACAAGTTTTAAGATCTTTAGGGACAAAAATTGACTTTTAACATGTCGTGATCGTCATGGTACGGAAATATTTTTGATTTGTGCAATATAACCTGATATTGCGTTGAAAATCATGACGGTTGTATCATATTACCGGAAAGACATACTTGTTCTCCATACACGAGCTCGGCTAACGTCTCGAGAAGCGGTTCTTAAACCTAATAGTACTAGTGGCAAGGATTTAATCCACTGTGTCTGACCATGCCATTGGCTTCTGGATTATATAGGCTATACTATGCCTGCGTTGGAATCCGATAAGATTGGCTAAACTGGTAAATAAGACGATTTCAGTCTATGCACCACTGTCGGAGACGATGATGGCTGGAACACCAAATCATATCTGCAACTACTATTTCGGCTCGTATTTCCGGCATTTCGGGGGGGCCTCAGGCATATTTCAGAAAACTGATAATAGGATAATTACCACCAGAGCTTTGACATGCTTGGTGATTGTGCACTTTTGGCAGTTGATCGCTGGATATTCGAATATATTTCTAATTGGTGATTGTCTGAACTTTGAACTTCCAGATGGGAGCCTTGGCGTCAACAAATTTTTGGAACGTACGATCCGTGGTCTCGCTGTGCCGAGAAACAAAAAATAAGTATTTGACGTGACGAAAAATAAGAATTAGGCTTGTTACTGAGCCGCATTTGGTAGGAAAATTAATTCATCATATACTCAAGAACATTTTTGAATACCTTTAGTGGTAAATGGATTTCTATCATTTTCTATTGCTTCTATTCGAGATTGTGCTGGTTTGATATGCACACTTGATACATCGAATCATAGAAAACTATTAATTTTATTTTCGCCGAATATTCATTTATTCAAATTGATCACCATTCCGGCGTCCTGTAAATGCTGGAAAACTATCTTCTAGTGTTCGATATGTTGGTCTAGGTTGGAAGTAGCGCCTAAGTTATCGTCGATTTAATTCAAAGGTCATACAGGGAACTCAATTATAAACTGAACAAAGTAGGTATAGCCGATTTTTCGATATCTGCCTCGTCGATTGGGATCTGATGATACGTCCTCATAAGGTCGATTTTAGAAGAGGTTGGGCAGTTTTCTTGCTTATGGCTGAAATATGTAACGAATGATATTTGGTACCGATCAGGTTTTGTTGTTTGGTTAAACCGCGGCAATCTCAGCTTATATAGTCGCCAACCACTGTCCTTTTTCATGGCCGGCCAATTCCCTATGCTTAATCAAATGTCGATTTCTATTTTTCTTATTTTCATTTTCTCAGTATAGTAACGTTATGCTTGACTCTATCGAGCGTCGGAGTTTCATGAAAAATCTCATTGAAATGAAGTACACTCGGGATATATGGATTCAAAGCATCCTATTTGATTGTTGCTAATTAACGGTTCCATTTATTGACATGGAAATCAAAGGGTCAATCGATTTCATATTTTTGAAGTCTAGTGTGGCAAAAAAATCAGTTCCGATTATGCATTTATTAACGTTAACGATGTCGTATACGATACCTAAGTTTAATGTCATGTTTTTAGTGCCGAAGTGTAGAGTTTGCGGCGAACAGTAACCGTACTGATATCATTACCACCTCCATTTGATAAAATTATGGATATAGACAGGCCCTCAGACATTTACAACTTTTCCAAATCGCCTCAGCCAGGACAATAGACCCTAATCTAGCATTGTTAGCGAGCATCAACGTTTTTACAAAACTCTTCGACAATTGGATCAACAACGAAAGAAAACCACGAGATGCCCATCGATTCATTTCAGATCTGATGCAGAACATTTGGAATTAACAAGTTCGGTGACGGGTTTTTGACCATCAGTTGAATTTCGCTACCGAAACCTACTTATTCATGAATATATTGAACTATACCTATATATTTCACCGCATTCTGATTTCTCACTGACACATCGTGAGGTCATGAAACATTTAATTGCAACATCTATAATCATAATTGAATTTAAGGCTGTAGTATTTGTTGTTATTTGTGAACCAATTATTACGGATTCAGTAACTGATTATGATAAATTGAAATTTAGTTTATTTAAAATAAAAATACGGCGAATTCAAAACAAATGAAAGAGACATCTATAACATAAAAGATTAAACATATCTTGAAAATATCTTCTACAACAAAATGCCTTACTTCTATTATTATGTAGATGTCTCTATCGCTCCAAATTCGCCGCCATATCAATCATATGTTTATTTATAGTACGCTCCGCCATAATAAAATAATTTTTGTTATATTTGTTCTCTTTAAAATTTTCATTAATTAGTGAAAGTGTGTTTGTATATACATAGTATGTGATGTTGAGAAGTGTCAAACTAGCTAAGCAAAATAGGAAAAAAAATTATTTTAAAAGATCTGTGTATTTTCAAATAAATATAGTTTTAAAATGTTAAAATAAATTATTTACTAAATATTTAAAATTGTGTTGTTAGTTTTTGTAATAATATATTATAAATATATATCGAAAAGTGCAAAAATTGTGTGTGCAACTGTGCAAATTGTTTCAAGCAAAGCGAACGGGAATAGCAGCAACAAATAAAAAAATACAAAATGACGGAGGAAACAGATGAGCAAATTCTTGTGAATGAATTGTTAAAAGCTAAAAAATGGGATAGATTCATTGAATGGATACAATGCATATGTGTTGTTACATTTGATCTGGAATTGGGGCAAGCGATGGAGGTATGCAAGTGGTTTAATTTAATTTTTTTTATCTGCCCTATTTTGTGATCTAAAATTTCATGATTTTCTCAACAATTATGAATAAAGATATAACAGAGAAAATATTCCTCACCTTGGATCAAACATGCTATTTTTAGTTCCGCGTTTTGTTTACTGTCATTGAATTTTTAATTTATCTGTAAAAGTGAGTTTTGTAATGTATAGACAACACTGGTGGGAAGGTCACAAAATAAATAAATCAAATACTCTTTATGTGTGCCCCTCGTGAACCGATATAATTAGAGTACACGCGATCTTTCCAACACTATTTAGATTTTTTGATCTTCTAGTGCATTTATCTCGATTAATGATAGCGACATGCACCTTTAAACTTGTTCTACGATAACTAAGTAATTAGTTTTTGTCTGACGGCTAAATGCGGATGTAAATTAATTAAAAATAATAATGATAATTTGTGAATGTACAGTACTTAGGTCAAAGACCCATTTGAATTCTTTCACGTTGCTTCATATACAATTTTTATTACTTTCTTTTGAATTTTGATGCGATTAGAACAAAGAAATGTAATAATCGAAGACTAAAGTCTTTTATAAATAAACATTCGTAGCATCATCTTACTTGAATTAAGCTGTGCTCTTTGTAATCTGTTCTGTTTCTCGAAATACATACATAGTTTTACATCGTTAAATTCACTGTATTTTAGTGTTGCAGATTACTCTGCATAATAAACTACAAATTCCTATTCAATTCTACTAATTTTAGAATATTTTAAAATTTGTCGTATTTTATCTCAAAGCTAAACGAAATAAGTATTTTCTAAAATTAGAAAAGCAATTTTTCACACATTTTCTGAGTTTTCAAAATTCAATATTTTATAAATTTATAATCAACAATATTTTGATAAAATATTGTTCTGTTTATTCAAACTACATAAAAATAAAAAAAAATTGAATTAAACATATACTTATAAGTATAATTAAACATATACATATAAGTATCTAAAATTATAAAATTTATACTATGTTTTTAAAAATGATTGTTTTCTAATCATTCAAAATATTCTAAATTAATAAATTATAAATTGGCCAATCCTATTTGAGTATTCAGTTTAAGAAATTTGATTGTTCGAAATAGAATCCTTCATTCTTGATATCGATCAGGATAATGACGAACACATCTATTTCTCTAGTTGGTTTCCAAGAGGCCGAATCCATCGTTCATGTTAGTACGGACTGGCATGAAGCTCTATACAATGAGAATCAATTAAAAATCGAACCTGCAGAGCCGTTAAAAAGATGTGGTATCACAAAGGACCGTCACCGATTTAAGTGACCCGAACCAGTTAATCTAAATTCAATTAATCAATACTAACTGTTATTTCTGCGAATTTTTCTAAATTAATGAAATATTAATGTTAAATAGATTGATGATGTGTGGGTTTAGAAGTAATTTTAAAATGAAAATTGGCAAGAATTTGAATGGTTTTTAAAAAAAATAAGGTAAAAAAAATATATGATTAGTAAAATTCTACTGAAATCTATTTGACTCATAACTTCAAACATAGCCGACAAGAAATTCAATTACTAATTCAATCCAAAATCTGATAATCAAGAGTGCGGTTTTATAATTCGGATTAGTATACAATTTTAATGAATTGGGAAATGTTGATCGAAAGCTTATATAATTCGTCTTTTCAGATTTTTTTAGAAGTCTTATATAAGAAACATATGCAGCTAAATTCATCACAAACAACAAGTTTTAAATAAAATTCTTCAGTTTGCAGTTCGCATAGTTCCATTTGGTACTTTTATATTGGTTTCTTTCACAGCCATATGTTCGTCGAATAAAGTAAACAATTTTAGTTGCGGTTTAAATCCCTCAAAATATGGCATCAAAATGTACAAACAATTCACTTACATTTTGATCCCTTCTTTGCAGATTTTTGTTCAAAATATTCCAATATTCCGTAATGTCTGTTAAAAACGCCAACGACCATAAGCATGTTTTTTTCATTAAAAATGATGAATCCAATTTTGTTTTTGCAAGAAAAAGATTAATTTTTTTTTGATGTTGGAAAAAAGAGTTAAGGACATTCCCTGCAGTTAGTAAGTAAATTTGGCTATGCGAAATTAGGTTTTCATACTGACGTAAAAATATAGATGATACTTGATTCTTTGTTTCAAAAAAAAAAATTACTAAAGTCGCGCGGGCCACAAAGCTAAACGTTTCGCGGGCCACAATGCTAAAAATCTCGCGGACCTTAGAAGATGTAGCCACAGGCCAAAATTGTTAACCAATGCATATAATTTGATTGATTTTTGTTTTCATCTTCATAATTAATGATTCTTATTGGACTTCATAATTTGGATACCTTCGAAATTTTAGCATTGTTTTATTGTTCGAACTTCTCTACAATTTTAAAAGCTTTATTTATTAAAATTCCATGAATTTTAAACTAAGTAGTTTTGAAAAATTGTAATTTTTTCATTTCCTGAACTTTCTCCAAAAGCAATTCATACTATATTCAGATTAATCTTAATTTTTTAAATCTCTACAATTTAATTTCTTGTTAGTTCAATAGAGATTTTGCTAAAATTTCTAAATTTTTAACAATCAGTCGCTATGGATTGTTTGGAATGTATTGAAATGGTAATTCTTACAAATATCTATTAAGTACAGTGATGTTGTGCAAAATTGTTTTATTTCGGAAATAAGACCGGGACCATATTTTAAAATGTTGTAAACTGAATTACCTCTAGTTAGGCCAAAGATTCTACTTTAAAACCCCAACAAAAAATTTTAAATTTTTATTTAAGAACAAATTTCATTTCTTTGCTTTTCACAAATAATTTTGAACCTCACTGTATCCATATTAGAAATTATTATAATATTCAAATTTTCTGAATTTTTTGAAAATTATTGAGTAATAATTCCTTAGCAGATCTTCGAAATTAGTTTTCTACTTACCAAACTTCATTAAATTTGTTGTAATTTTGTAAAGTTTGCATTCTCGAAATGTTTTTACTAAGCCCATAGAAACTCATAAATGCACGTATTTCCTCTTAATTTATAATCTGTAGTAAGATCCAGTTTCTAAAAATGTTCTTATTTGATCTTCAATTTCTTATTGTGATAAGTACTTAATTGCGTTTTCCATTTTCTAAACTAGGATAAACTATAATAAATGTAATTGCATTGCTATCAATCTCGGCGCATCTTTTAATTAGTTACTTAAGCGATCTCTACATGTGCAATCTTTTTTCAACAATATGTTCGCAACAGAATATTTTCAATGCAAAATAAAGAAATCAGATACATCACACATAATAAAATCAGAAACAAAAGGTAGTTTTTTCGACTACATCAGATCTATATCCAAATTTGTTAAAAACTACGTTTTAAAAGATCCAAACTTTCAATAAATAATTTTAACTTAAGTTTCAAATGAAAATGTTGAATGTCGTAATCAAATCAAAAATTATCCGATTAAATCTTTCGAGCGAGATTTCAAATATAAATAATAATTAAAATTATCTTTGCTGAAACTGGGTCCTATATAGATGATCGAAGTGCGATTCTCAATTTGTATTTATTACGGTAAAACAGCCCAAATTCAGAGACGTTCGATTCTGTATGTAAACAAATAACGAATCGAGTTACAGCAGTTACAATAATTAGCTACAATAATTTTAGTTATTATTTATATTTGAAATCTCGCTCGAAAGATTTAACCGGATAATTTTTTATTTGATTTTTCGTTATGATTACATTCAGTTTTTTTCATTTGAAACGTGATTTAAAAATATTTATTAAGAATTTGTATACTTTTGAAAAGTTAATTTGGCATAAATTTCATCATTGAATAAAACATCGTTCAACATTTTTTCAGCGACAATTTTTTGCATAATATACATATTGGGTGGAGTTAATAAATACAAGTAAATACTTTAACTTTCAGCTTTTTCACGTATTTTCTTATGAGCAGGTGAATAAAATTTAAGTATTTACTTGGTGGAGCAGTTTAAACTTAACGTTCATAAATGCTTAACTTTCAATTAAATACTGCAAATGATTCCAATAAATTCTTAAAATACTTAATACTTATCTCCTGTAAATTCTTGAAGATTTGAAATTTGATGCTTTTGATGCTGCTCGTGGTCTAACACAGCCGTCATTCTTATTTGGTTGGCATCGAATTTCCTATCTTATATGTATCTTCTGGCGTGATTTTTTGCCATTCTTTCTTTAAGGTGAGTGCGCGAGGTTGGATATTTATCCTAGCTATTTACCTTCGACCATAAGTTAAAAATATTTTAACTTGAAAGAGGGGAAATGAATGAATTATTTTAGTGATTTTATTGGTGTAGCTCAACTTTAATGTTCGTCTTGGATGAAGTGTAATTACTCATCTTATCTTTACGAATTTTGTGTTATATCGGATTCAAATCCGGACTGCATAGTAATAACAATAAATTCGCCAGGTTCAATACCAATCGTTGAAATCAGTAGCGGCCTGTCAGTTTAAAACAAGAATGGGCATCATATGCTAAAATAATTGCAACAATCATAAATTTGTATAATAATAATAAACTAATTAATTAAAATATGTAATTTCAATTGATAATAGGTAAGTACGTGAGTCTTTTGCTTTACGTCAGGAATCATGGGATGGCTAAAAATGGTTTAGCGAGGAGGAGGAGGAATACAGTAGCGGAAACGATATACAATCAATCCAATAATAATAAAAATAATAAACAAAAGAAAATATTAAAATTTCTAAATACAAAATTTGAATCAACCAAGCACTCACATAATAAAACATACGAAAAATTGTCTGCCCACCTTGCTCAATAAGCTGGGCCACGTCTGGTTTTGATGATGTTGTACACGACTTTTGTTGAGCACGTACATATTAAACGTAATTGTGAGTAAGCATTACCTTAAAAAAAAGTAAATTCTTATACTTAAGTTTAATCTCAACATTTTTCAGCATAGACTTATCTGTAAAAGCTAACTATTATTCAAAATTAGATAATACTTATACCGAATAGTAATACCTTTTATCAGTATTCCATTTATATTTATTCACTCAACCTATTATTCAATTTCCTTAATTTGTTTGCGATAGTCATTCCGTAGTTGGTAAATTTAACTTCATTCTCGCTTTAGTTTGAAAGCATAAACTACTTAGTATTTAGTGTTGCTGTTCAAATCAGTTGCTTTTTCGCGTTTTGTACCCACATATAGTTGGGAAATTAAATGTTTTCGTTTTCAATTATTTTTAACTTTTTAAGTTTCCAAAAACTGATAAGAAATGAATGGCGTGGATTAGAAAGTTATTTTGAATAAATATGCTATTTTCCCCATTGTTGTGGAATGTTACAGATGGCAAGTATATCTACGGACACGAGCCAAGGTGACCAATTTGCCTTGACATTTCATATAATTTACTTTGCCTCTTTCTTTCACCACAGCTGTCTGTGATCGATGCAAGGTTAAATAAAATATTTGAGATTGCTTGTTTGTCAGGATTTGAGTGTATAATAGTATAGTAAAAATACAGAATACGATATGGAGTCATAAAAGGTTTTTCGTATCAAAAAATTCACTCACTTCGAGTGTGATCTATAAGGTGGCATCTAAGTGATGCTCGGATTCTAGGAAATTTCATTACAAATATTTTCAAATTAAGTAAATTCCAAAAAAAAATGACTGACAATATAAACAATTATCAATTAATTAATTAACAACCATCACTATTATAATTGAACGTAAACCTAGATATACAAATTTACGTTAAAATATATTCAATTATAATAAAGTACATATTTTTACATTTTAATATGCAGCTTACGTTCTGTCACCCAAACAGGTGATAAATGAAATTTGATATATTAACATAATAAATATTCCAATAGATATATAACCACTGCGACAATATGGGCGATAAAATAATGTTATTCCTTAAAAATAAATCACATAGTTAACTATAGACATGATAGAAATTGCATTCAAATATTATCTCATATACTAAAGTAAGTTCGCGATTGAGAACGCAAGTCATGAGAATTCTTGTAATATTAACTAATATTTAGCTACGCCAACAATAGATTTTATTGTTGCTTGACTAATTGTGAGAACTATTCATACTTGTATGCAATATGAATGTATGTAACATTGTAATAATGTAGCAACCTTTTTGATGTTTGTTCGAGAAACGATTCGTTTTAATATTATAATCGCAAGTTATGTGGTAAACCTATAATGAAATAGCGTCGCAACTCGATTTATCATTTAATGGAACGTTCGATTGTTTGTAGTTGGTTTGTGCAAATTTTCGATTAATTAATTTCTTCTTCTGACTAGGTCTAGTGATATCGGAAGATAACGTTGAAGGCTATTGGTTATTAACGTTGACTTTCTTATGGTGTATGAGGCTCATTAGTACATATAACTACTTCGCTTCTTTTATATAATTGCTTGCAACGTGATTTCTTATTATTCTCTACTATATATTAATTATTCAGTCAGATTTCAGTACCTACCACTTTTATTATATTTTTATGTTGTAAAGACAAATGATTTCACCAAACATTTAACTTTAAATTATTTCAGAAAACAATCGACAAATAGCATTTGGGCCCCAATGTGATCGATAAGCTATTTAAAAGTTAAAAGATATTTGATGTTTAAGAATAATTTAGAATTTGACGACAGTTAGTTAGTTCGGTCGAAAGGCCCATCGATTTAACCTTGCCAAACTCAACCCATCAATCTTGAAAAAATTCTGTAACTCGAACGAATACTATCAATTAATACATACATATGGTAAAACTGTAGGTATTCACGCGAGTAAAAATGGACATTACGTGGTTTTATTTTTAATTAGAGAAAGACAAATTGAAATTACCCAAAATACAATTTTAAATAACTATAAAATGTTTACAGACTTGCCGGCCCTTGTACAACCGCGATGAGAATATACGATTTTTAGACGCACACATTTTGAAGTCTCCGCAAAGTTTAGCTGCAATATTGACAAAACAAATTTTCAATCATGATTATTCAAAAAATAAAATATTTCGTGATTTGCAAGACCGCAAAAGTTACGAATAATTTATTTTTAACTTAAGCAAGTTTCCCTTTGAAACGCAGAACCTAGTATCATCTATATATTTAGGTACATAGAATTCGGTGGACGAATTCTAAAAAGAATATTAATTTGTGCTTTGCATGTGCCCGCAGGTTTTTGCGGAACAAGCTAGACAGTAAAGTAGGAACTGGAGTCTTCTATGATAAATTAGACGTTAACGTTTACGTTCGTCTCCTTGATTACTGCAGCATGTACCAGTTGGTAGCAATTGAAGAGGTCTTGATCTGGTTGAAACATATTGTAGTATCCTCGATTTATATTGCATGAAGAAATCTTAAGAATTACGAAGAAATCTTAAACAGCTCCTTATTGATATCGATGTTCTCGTCGATATTCATGTAATAATTAATATATGTGTTTTATTTGTTAAAACTTGAACGTAACCTATACAATTTCCATTTAATTATGTACTAGGTTTCCAATACAATCATCGGTTCAGAAAATAAATTCTTTGCATTCGGTCGATGCTTCCTTGTACACAAACCGAATTCTAAGAAGATTTAAATTTTAAGTGCGGTGTATTTTCTCGACTTGATTTAACATTTGTCAAAGTTTCCAGTTAGAAATCTGCAAGAATTTAGTTTCAAAACTATTTTATAATGAACAAACTACTCCTAAGATGAAAAGTCCTTGTCCAAAATCGAATGTCTGGCAGCCATACGATAAGTATATAGTACGTATAGGTAATTTATTATACACAGTCGCTCAAAAAATTGCCGGAACTCAAATTATTCGCATAATAGTTAAATGGATGTTTGGTATCAATACCACGGAGCTATACACTAATCAATCCAAAAATGAGTAACCGTATTTGTTTGTGGTTCGTAATATTGAACATATTTTTGGTATTGTTTGACTCATTTTGGGATCAACAATATTTAATTCGTTCTAAAAATAGCTTGGCCTAATACGTTAGTGATAATAAAATGCCAATAAAATTATGAAACCAATGATTTTTTTTGTATTCTGATGAAACGAGGTAATGTACGTTTTATGAATCGCTGTTTATTCAAATGTATTAGTTAGGGAGTTGCTAGACGGTATACAATTTAGTGAGGTTAGCTAAATTAAAAACTAAAAAAATACGATATTCGGATACTGTTCCAGTAAGTGTAAAGTAACAAACTACAAATTTATAATCAGAATAACTTTTTAATATTATTTCGTGTCAAACAATTTGAAATCTACTACTTTTCGATTAATATCTAATATTAAATTTTGATCAAATGAATATATCTCTAAGGCCCGATTGTATGAACGACAATAGAACAAAATAAAACCGAATGTACAGATATACCCCCAATCGAGAATATTAAGATGCAATTCCTGAATTTTTGAATCTAAATCCACATCAATTTAACTAATTGAGTTGTCTTATGATTGTGTGCCTCACGCTACTTTTTTTGGCTAAATCATCTACTTTTCTAAATTCATGATTAGTAAACCATAACTGGTATTAACGCAGAACGTCACAGAGCCAACGTACTCGCTGAGATCGTACTTCATTTACATTATCGGGGATCTTCATTAGGTCTCTGATGTCGATATTGCACAGAACTCGATGTGTACCAGCTACTTCGCGTTTTGGAGCGTAAATCAAACGCATGATTCATCTCCCTCAAACGTGTAGTTTCCACTACTTAAAGCTAGTGTGCCATTGTCCTATAACCAGAGATCACGTATTTTGTTTGGGGCTCATTGATCTGGAGCCCAACAGAAGCTAAAACGCTACAAGTGGATCAAGTATTTCATTCACTCCGGTACTATTCAGCACAAACATGCGTATGTCATCTGCATATGCAAGCACCTGATTGAACTGGCGATATAAGATGTTGCGCTGTGGTGTTTCAGTTTTATGAAAGATGTACTCCAACATGAGATTAAAAAGTTTCGGGGACAGAGTATCTCCTTGCAACTTAATTGCAAAAATTCTCGATAGCCTGTTCTCAAGATTAGCGCAGCATTGAGACAGTTCCACAAAGTACTCCCTCCGAATATCATGAGCTTCGAATTAATGCAGTCCACCCCAGGTGAGCAGTTTCATTTTAATCTCTACATGGCCCTAGTAAATTCCTAATGAGAAGAATTCTCAAAGCAAATCTCCGCAGTCTATATTTGAGATGACTCAACTACAGTCTGTGACGCATGATGATGATGAACTCCAAGCAGGTCGGTAAAGTGTCCACTCCATGCGTCGAGTACTGAGTCGATGTTGACACAGAGATTTCCATACAGTCCCGAATGGCGGTTGACGCAGGCCTAAAAGTATGGTGCAATCCAGTAATTCCCTTAAACAATTACGCGAACTACGCTCATTGCTGACTTAGCTTCCTCTCTTTTTCCTCGCGATTGCGAGACGTTGTTGCACTTCACTATGTTCTATAGTTTGTTGCTCGACGGCCAGACGACAACTGAAGCTTTCAGTACCTCCCAGAGAGAGTTCACGCAGTCCAAATAGTAATTAGCTTCCTCAATGTTGTCGCTGACTAGATCCTGATATCGTTTCTTTTGATCTTCAGACCTTCACAGTCGAAACGTCCCATGCGTTGCGCTGTATTCCCAGACTTGTATGAGTAAATTCATAAATAGAATCTTAATTTATTTGATTGGTATTAGGACTATCTATAAACGACTGACTAAACTAATCAACCATTTAGAATAGTCTGCAATTTAGACGAACATTTTGGTAAGGCACACACAACATTAATGACTGATTTAAACCAGAAGTGTAAAGCGTATTCTTATATCTTATTTCAAAAAATATAATTTCTATTTATTAACTGTTTTAATTAAATTTGTGTTAATTAATTACCGGTCTGTGAATTATGTTTGGGAATCAGTGATAACTTGTCGCCATACTCTAATTAAAGAAATATTTTGTCAGGTTGTGTTTAACTGGAAATCAGTTAAAAATAAAATATCTGAACATTTAGGGGCAACCTTAGAAGTGGCGATGAGACATTTAACCCATAACGTGACGATGATAGCACATAACGAATTCTTTATCAGAAATTTAATGAAAATGAATGAAGTGCGGGATCGAAATTAAATTAGCCTAATTATTTATACGTTTCCACAATGACCTTTGTAAAACTTTTTTAAAGTATACATATTGGTGTATGTATTTGATTTTAGCAAATTCATCGTCGAGTAACAAACTTCAAAACATCGATTTTACGAATAATGTTAAATTTAGATTCACGCCGGCGAGCACATTAAATTTTATTTTAATTATTAAATCTGATTCATAATCATTTAACCCAAATTATATCGACCAAATTTATCAGAAATTATGTATATGTCATGTACATCGCGATGGGCGTAGTGTGGATTTGATAGGCGGGGAAGCACTTGTAGAGCTGATTATTACTATTGTCGATTCAATTTCCAAAACAACTTAAAATGCATTCATTTATAACGTTTTGTAATTTTAGTTTTAGACGAAATCTTCAAATGAAATTCGACAGCTAGTTATTTTTATTGGAAATGAATAAAATTGTGTATATGTTTACAAATAATAATAAATCATTTGATTGTGTCCAATTTTGTTTGCTGAATAATCAGAATTTTATTTTCAAAATATCCATAAATCATATGAAAAATCGTCCGAGTAAAATAAAAAATATTAATGGTCCAAAATCTGTAAAATACTGCAAATTTTAGATAATTCATGTTTAAAAATGCGTTGTAAAATAATTAAAATCAAGCAGAATTCCGCTTCAGAAGTGCCCGCTTACGACAGAATTACGAGAGGAATAAATTAAAATAACCTTTCATAACATTAAAAATTATACGAAATGCGGAAATAATACTGCTTCCACGAATGAGGTACCGATCATTCACTATTCTCCTTTTAGGCATAGTTCAACCAAATATTATAGGGAACCCGTGCTGCCCTTGCATTCAAATATGTATAACAATGATATTTTATATAACTAGTAAAGCGTGTGGTCCAAATATTTTCCAGAATACTGAAGCAGTAATTCAAGTAATTCTAATCTTCGCCCAAACCTAATAATTCGGAAGTTTAAGATTAGAATTAATATTGTACTTACAATTAAAAGTCGTTTAATTATTTCCGGAATTTCGCCTGCTTATCAGTGTGCCTTACGTTAATAGAAACCCCCACGAGTTGATTACGTTATTTTGATAGAATTTCATTGTTTTTTTTATTCGTTCGTTATAAATAACAAAATGTTGATAAAAATGCTTTATACGTATGGATTAAATAGTAATTTAAAAACCGCAATTATATTGTTTATAATGATTAATTTTAATTATGTATATATGTATGTATGTTTTTTTGTTTGTATATTTTCAGTGCGTATATCCGCGGCATACAAAGCTCAGTGAGAAAGAAAAAATGAATATATGCTATTTGGCTTTCCCCGATTCGAATTCGGGTTGTATGGGCGATACAAAATTTCACATACGGCTACGCGTTGCACCGGGCCACGAGAATACACATTTACGGCCGTGTCACCGAAAATTCAATCAAAATTGTATTCCCGTACAAAAGGCGGATGCAGGGCATTACTGGGGTTTTGTATATTTTCGCCAAATCAAAGATAGCACATTACCACGCGGATATTTTCAAAAAAGTGTTGTACTCCTGACCCGGTTACCATTTATAAATTTTTTCTATGAAGTACTTTCATTAATCGCACCAATATATTTTGATAATGGTGATCCGGTGCTGGAGGTGGCATGTGACGATATATGTAATTGGCCGGCGCTAAATACGGGCGAAACTGTAAATTTACAAATATTAGGAACAATTTTTCAAACTTTTATTCCCTCGATAAATAATAAAATTAATCATTATCTATTTAATACGGAGAATGAGAATAGTAATTTTAATGATTTGAATGATGATAATATAGCAACCTCGAAACGTCCAGTAATGCCTCCCCATGTATTATCGTCAATGCATGAGATTGATATTTATAAAAGTTTATCGAGTGTTATCTCGCATATTCATTTGCTGTGGGAATTAGTTTTAACAACCGAACCGATTGTTGTATTTGGTGCATCACCAACGGACTGTTCGCTAATGGTACAATCTTTAATCAGGTATGTCTGATAATTAGTTAAATGTTGTGTATAAATTTAATTAGAGTTTATAAATTAATTCGTCATTGACGCTAATTAATATATGTACATATTTAATCACGTGTCAGTATAACAAAAACACATAGAACACAATACTTTATAAGTTGTGGGAGGCTTTTTATATTACATCATTGTATGTTTTTGTTAATATTAAACCGCATACATAATTTTTATTTTTTGTGTACGATAAGATGATAACATTTTTTGAAAAGCTGAACAAATATTCTGTTACTTGAATAAATACATCAAGAGTAGCTGTTTTTATATAATTATTGTCAAGAATAAATAAGATTAGTGGTGCTATAAACTATATATTTATATTCGGATTTCATAAGGCGTAGAAAAAAATTTGAGATATGGCAATGCACTTAAAACTGAATCCTGTTTTATAGGCCTGCATTATCTTAATTCGTTTTAAGTGGGTTGTTCGAAATTTAATTAGCCCACAATTGTAGCTGGAATTTAAAATTAATTTTTCTTAATTATATATATATGTATATAATATATATAATTATATATATATAATATATATAATTATATCAATTGAACTAAAAATTCACATTTGAACTGAAAAATTTACATCTAAATTTTCGGAATTTAATCAATTTTTCAAATTAGCTCCTCGTAAACTTTTGGATTCTCACAATGAGAAAAACAGAAAGTGAGTGACATTCATTCATTCAGAATGTCATTAGAATCCGCAAGAGGAAAGAGTAGGAAGATGACCGATAATCTTGGAGGAGAATGGTATTAGCAGATGGTCCAATCTAGTAGACGCCCTATGCTCCTAAAGTCGGGGATAAAGGAAAAAATTTAATAAATTTCCGTGATTTAAATTATCATCATACGTATATCTGAAATTGGCTACATAACTACTTCATAGAACAAAAAAATTGTTATTCGGCATAATTTTCACAACGTTTCCACTTTAGATAAAATATATTTACATATTTCTAACCCACCAACGTTTTTGATATGTATATTTTTCGCTTTCAAAATAATATTCGGATACTGATTTGAGTATTTTGAATGTTTGAATTAAATGTGAACCTAATAAGCTGCGCTGAGGCTCATTTTTGGAAACCAAATATAATGAGTTTCTCCCCGGATAACAAAGATTTACAATGATTTTGCAATACATATATGCCATATGTGAATAATATTTTAGTTCGTTTCATTCATATCATTTTATATTATCTATATTATAAAATCGCTGCCATAAATTAAGAACGTGTTTATTCACTGTTCACTTATCGAAGCGATAGGAGTTATAGAAACGATATTATGTGTAAAATTAATTATAAATAATTGATATCATCAAAATATCGACCCTATCAAATCTAATAGTATGTTTTTTTGCAAATGTCCACTTAAATTAAATTGAAATATCACTATTCGAAATTATTATTCAATAAAATATTTGTTATTCTTTCATTATAATTCGATGACTATGTGGTTTTTAAATTCCGCAATGTTAAAATAATACAGCTATAGGAATGCAAAAATACAAAATATTTATTACATAGTATGTGAAATATGGAAGAATGTATATCTTAAAGAATTTTAGTTTTAGAAAAGCATCATTTTGTAAAACCGCTAACATCTATTTTAAATGAATTTAATAAAAAGCCTGTACTCACAGCCCACGCAGAAATGGTTACAATGATACGATTGACACCATATATGAAGATTACCTGTGAACAGGTGGTATTTAGAAGAATTCAGAATTATGGGAAGCTCTTTCATGTAAGGCAGAATTATATAATACGACAACCGAGTTATCTTTCTAATCCAAATTTCGACGTCGATCGTCAGTAATGTTCAGGTTTGTCGTGAAAGTGTGTTAAAGTGGCCTAAACGCGAATTTACATAGTGACTCAGAACAGGCACGGAAGGTGGATTAGAACACACTTAACTAATCGGCATAATTGTTGCTACACCTATTTGAATTACAATAATTAAGAATGTACCGAGGTTTTGTTCGGGTGGTATCGGTGTCGAATCCCTAGAGGGGCGGGATGCAAAAGGGATTCCTGATCCTTGATTTCGATTCGGGTGATGATGAACACTTCTATAATTCTCTGTTCTCTCTTCTCTGAATCCATAGGCCGAGCCATCGTTCATGTCAGCATAGGCTGACATGGAGCTGGCAACGGTGTAAGGCAAAGACGCAAATATGCTAATAGAGATTAAAACAGAAAAAAATTTAAAGGTTGTTAAAATAACAACTTTATGATGATTAATTGAATTAACAATTTCACAAATAAGTTGTTTCGAATTTATAATGTAGGGCTCATTTTAAAGTTATACAAACTTATTACAATAAAACTTGTTCAATTAATAATAAACATCGAGCACTTAGAATAAACGAAAATCATCCAAAATAATAAATTCTTCATCTTGCAATTAAACATTCCACGCTCAATGGTGCGCTATATTTTAAACATACATTTACATCCTCACAAGATCCAGGTAACTCAAGAACTGAAGCCGAGAGACAATATGCTGTACTAACATCAATTGGATAATGCAGGAACAATCAGATAATGTTGCTTTAAAAAAAAAAAAAAATAGCCTTTAGCGATGAGGTACATTTTGACCTCGGCAGGTTTGTTAATAACCAAAAATTTCAGATTTGGGTTACACAAGCCTTATGGGAAATTTCTGAAAATCGCTTTATCCACAGAGATTCGTTGTTTGGTGATTTAAATATCCAAAATTGCAGTGTTATTTTCTAGAAATTCATTAATTTTAGTTCTGATATTTTAAAATTTGAATTAATTGAAGAAATTTGCTAAATAAAATTTCAGCTATTATTTCATTTGGGTCTATAGTTTGATTCATCCCGCACAATTAATCACGAATAATTCTACGTGAGCAATTGTTCTCTCACAATTGATATCCCTAATTCATTATCAAAACAAAAATCGATTCACTCTACATACAAACAAAATGAAAAGTAATGTGAGAATTTGTTGATTGTCATTTTTAATTCATTGTGGGATTGTGTGGGATCAATTCAGGGTGAGGAATTATATGAATTTTTATAGGGAAAAGTTTTTAACATTTAATTTATATGTCTTTTGATTGTTCAGCATTAATGATAATAATAAACAATTGATAAAGGCCATTACTGGCCCCTTAATATGCCGACAATGTGGCTCCAGAGGTTTCAATCCTGAGCTTGGTCTTTATACTGTCCTAGACAACCTGACGAAGCAAAACTCGTTCCGGATTTCGTTCCGCACGCAGAACATGACCAAACTAGTGAACTCGCTGTGATCATACTTCATGTACAATATCGGGGATTTTCATTAGATTTTCGATCTCGATATTGTACAGAGCTCAATTGATCAGCATTACAAACGGCAAAAATATTTCAAGTGCTATCACTTTCTAAATTGAAAATTTAGCACACGCAATTGAGTGAAAACACGGCCATACAAAATTAATAATTAATTGAAAAATCCAAATTTTCTGTTTTTCCAGTTAAAACTTTCCATTAAAATTACTCCATATACGAGGATTTACAAAATATTATTATTATTATTATCTTTAGTACACGTGCTTAATGGTACAAACGCTCATGATGGAATCGCATTATTTTATCCTAAACTGGACAGCTTTAGACCAAGGCAAACAGGATAACTGACCTACATTTATTAATGTAGACTAATAGTTCGAAATCTGGATCCGAACAAGTCCACAGTGCACACGAATTAAAAGCAATCATCTTCCCCCTCAAGGCAGTCCACAGATATGTAAAACATCCTGAGCTAAGCCAATACGATGGAGATAACCTTTGAAACGATAATTTATCGTGAGAATAGTAATCAAAATTCTTAGCAGTTTTTTTTAAAGAAAAAGCATACTTATAGTTGAAGGCAGATGAGTTGGGATCTCTAACATTAAAAAATTCGCGCTGCCAAGCAAATCAAAACGACCAACAAGATGATTCCTATTCGACTGACTCTTAGTCGAAATTGATTTCGAATTCCACGATTAAATTTTTATTTAAGTTCGAAATGAAAATGTAAATACAATTTTTTATTGCTTCGATTTTGAACGACAATCTTATTTATTACAGACAATATTAACTATAACAATAATTTAGAGAATAGAAGATGTAGATAAGATTAAAATTGAGAATTGAACGTTGTGTTCTACAGTAACGTCAAAAATAAAAATAAACTCAAAGTCTGAAAACTAGAATTTAAGACAAATCGATGGCTACCGATAAACTGTAGCCGTTTGCTTATGGAGGACGAAGTAATTAGAGCTATTAAGTAAAACAGTGTAAAATTTTAAGCAACAAAAGCAAAAAGCAAACAAAAATTCTTCGCACCTTATAAGACTTGTGTGGGTCAGATGATATTTACCCTTCTAAATTATAGTATGGCTTTCCTTATATTCAGGACCTTTCCATACACCTTTCCAATTTTTGCATTGCTTTTAGCATTGTTACAAACAAAATGCTGGAGTAGAATTGTTTTTATTCCGAAGCTGGAAAAGCCAATTATACGTATCTTAAGTCATTTCGGCGTATTAATATGTCCTCAACTTTACTTAAATCGTCGATTTCAATGAACTTATCACTAGAATTGGAAAATCTCGCAATAATAAAAAGTGATTTGTAGCTTCTTTCCCGGAAATTGCAAGGGCTTTTGATAATTCTTCGTTTGCTACGATTACTAATGCCTGTGCCAATTTTGGTATCAATCGCACCATTGTTATTTAGATTTGAATCCATGCTCAGTTATGCTGATGACCTTGTTTTATCAGTTTCAGGCAAACACCTGATGTCTTGTCTGTGTTAACGCAACTATGGCTTAAATATTGTGCATTTTTATAAATACATTTTTTTTTGGATGGTCGGTGAAATGAACAGTGTGTACACTGCCCAAGTTACTCAATATGACACGCGCGATTCTGCTACGTAAAATTATAGCATATTTACGTATAACTCGACTATTTTACTTATGAAATGTCAGTTATATTCTATTGTCCTTCAAATTCTTTCATAAATATTAAATTACAAAAACATAACTAAATTCAAATGTCTATCTCTAAAGTACGTAAACATATCGACGTCATTCGGATTAATCTACTATGCTGTTGTTATTGTTGCAGAGGTTGTATAAATACAGCTTATCAACTTATTTGTTTGGCCGATTTATATATTATGTGTGTGTGTGTGTGTGTGTGTTAATAAATAAATCAAAATGTTACGAAAGAACTGAACGTTGTAGGACTTCTGTGTGGGCAACAAATATTTTTAACGACATAATAAAAACGTGACAGCACGTGATGGTGGAATTTACTGTGATTAAGAAGTAGACAGTCAAAACGATATCTTCTTGAATGTGACGTACGTAACATTTTTTATTCTAGTAAATTATTGATTTTTTGTAGACAGCTGATAAGCGGCAAATATATGCTTATGAACACATTTTTTTTGTACACAAGGTTAATTAGTTATTTTTATACATTAATACGGTCAATCTACACTAATTAGTTAAATCGAACTAATGAACAATGACTACAAATATATTTATATTGTTTTTATTTTTCAGTTTAATCGCTCCGCTAGAATTTTGTGTCGAAAGTCGTCCCTATTTTACAATACACGATAGTGAATTCAAGGAGTTTACGCAACGGCATCAAGGTCCACCCGCCATAATACTCGGTGTAACCAATCCATTTTTTGCCAAAACATTACAGCATTGGCCGCACACTATACGTCTCCAAGATAACAGTATTACAAATAGTTTTAATGGTAGTACACCAAAACTGAAAAAGGTTAAAGGTGCAACATCCAAACTGCTGCTGGATAAAGAGCCCGGTGTGTATACACAGTATAAACCATTCTTGTCGAAAGATAAAGCGGTAATTAAAAAAATTATGCTCGGTGTGAAAACAAAACGTCCAATTGCGGTACAATCGGCACTATTGCGACGCCATCTCCTAGAATTGACACAAAGTTTTATGATCCCATTGGAACGATATATGGGCTCATTGATGCCACTACAAAAGGATATATCACCGTTTAAGGCTGCACCGAAACCGAGACAATTTAAGCAGGACGATTTTTTGGCGACACTAGAAAATTCCGGGCCACAACTAACCTCGACGCTGAAAGGTGATTGGGAGGGATTGTATAAAAAATTCTTCCGATCACCAAATTTTAGAGGATGGTACGAAAATCGATATCACGAACTATCGATGAAATTACAAACACTTCAACTTGAGGCACTCTCCGATGCGGTAAGCTGATTTATAAATATATAATAGTCATTTCGGTTTTCTAAAATAGAATATTAATTTATTACGGTAGGATCTTAAAAAATGGGTACAAGGTCGTCACGAAATTGAAATTGTCGACATGATACTAAAATTACGGCAAAAATTAAAATTTTGTAATGATTATGATGATACAATACCGGATAGTAATGGTTTGCCATCATCATCAAACGCTTCCACATTAAACGGGCTACGCAAGGAGACAAAGGAGCAGCTGTTGCAGCATCTCGAAGATATGAAGCTGCTGCTGCCCGATGATTTAAAAAATATTTTAAATAATAGTAATTCGATAGCGACAGCAGCAACATGATATTTTTAGAATTTTATTTTTTAATTTTTTTTTATCGAATAAGTTTTATATAAATTTTTTTGTTTAATTCACAAAACATTAAATTTGGTATAGTGATGAAATTTTCTTTTTAGGTTTCCTCATTTTATTTTTATAAATATGTAGTATGTATGTATCTTGTATATAGTGTAAATTTGTTTATGTTGTATTTTTTTTATAAAAACAAAAAAACATTTTCTTTTTTTCTTTAAATATGTATAATATTTAAATTTTTTGAGTTTTTATCGAATATTTGAAAGTTGCGTACCGATGGAATGGATGGGCATTTAATTTTATGGGTAAGGATCAAGCTTAATAATTAGTTTGGGCTTTGGGACTTCTGCCCATTCATACATGTGACTTATTTTTGTAGAACTCGATTTGAACGTATTTTTCTAGTTAATTTGTCTTATTTATTATTAAAATAATTTGAAAGGTTCTTGAATAATTTGGGCAGACACTTATCGTGTAGCGGATTTTGGTTCAAATGCTGAACATCATCGTGACGAACCAAGCACAAAGCATTTTAACAATAACGATATCTGGCTAACATTCTGAACTACTTTGGGCTAACATATAGATAGCGTAAAATGTAGGCATTAAAAGCGACCTATTTAGGCAACACATAATAGCAATTTAGACCGTTTGGAGCTTTGAGTTTCCTTCTTCCAACAAGTGAAAAACAATTGTTTTAGCAAAAAAATAGCATAAGGACGTCACGGGTATTAAACTCGCGAATTCAGAACAATAAATATATTTGAAATTGATGAATACTAGCTATTCCAGCTTCTAATTAATGAAAATTTTGAAATTTAACAGAGCTGCACAATTCGATTAGTCATTAAAATATTTAATCTACAAGGCTTCAAATTTTACTGTTTTTCGGGCCGAGTCAGAATATTGTCTGACTTCCATAATTCTCTACAATCATTAAAATCGCCATCTGGTTTAGTTTCAAAAACAGTCATAATTCGGGAAAAATTGGAATTGCAGATTTTTAAAAAAGCTAATGCTTTACTATAAAGATTTAAATTAAAAACTGGCATTACCCTTTTCTTACTTTTTCTACTTACTCTCTAAAAAAAACCTAACTACGAATCGAATTGTGTTAAAAAATTATAAATTAAAACTACGACATTTATGTATAAAGTGCCTTTAATTTAGTTTTTTGTCGATAATCATCAATTCTTAAATTTTCAGGCCATTGCGGTCCAACAGTCCAGATAACAAATCAAGCGTAATGAAAATTTCAAATTATACGGAGAAAGTGATTAAAAATAAATTAAGAAAGGATTAAAATAAATAAAACTGATTAAATATTAAGAACTATATTATTGTAAATAATCAAAATTTAATAAAATAATTCAATTTAATTGGTATAAGCAACAAATTTATTTCAATTATGTTTTTACCGCCACAACAATATTTTGCCCATTTTCTAACTGTTGCAGTTGTCGTTGCTTTTTATATGCCCGCTTTAATGCTTTTTGTTCCATTTCCTCACATTGTTCGCTAAACAATAACTTTAGTAACGGATTTAATATATGCAAATGTTCTAGATCGCTTATCGTAACTTCCATATTATCAAATGATATTCCAATATTTTTATCGAGTTCACTATCAAGTCGCGGTAATTTAGCATACCGTTGACTAAAATGGGTTAATAGCACATATTTTGCGTTCATTTTGATTCCCTGTCCGATCGCCTGATCTAATGTGCTGTGCATTTTTAGGCTACCCTCGTACGCCAAATCATTTTCCATTGTGGCCTCATGTATCAGAATTGTCGAGTTCATACCGAGCGTAACTAATTCCTCACAAGGCATTGTATCGCCGCTATAGACAATTTTTATTGGTTTATTGTCGTGCATTTGATTTAATTCGAGCGCTATACCGAACGAATGCGGGCAATGTTTTACTAAACATGTTTCGATTTGTTTAATACCTAACTGATTAATTCCTGGTGTACTGAGCGGTTCACCTAAAAGATTAGCATTGCCAATTAGCTCATAATCGTTAGAGATACTCTCGATTTGTCGATTGTAAAAATACAACCAAGATGATATTTGTTTTGGAGCTAACAATAACAGCTTATCGGCAGTTTCTCCAATCACAGATCGTCGCATTTGAAGTAGACCAATCAAACCAATATGATGATCAGCATGTAAATGTGATATATAAATCATATTTAGTTTTTTGAAAATATTTCGCGCCTCTTGCAATCCATAAAATCGAATAATTTGTCCAGTTGTACCTTCACCACAATCCAATAGGATGCACGATTCGCGATTTGGATGAACCAATATCGAACTAACATTACGCGTTTTATTTGGAATACACGATCCAGTTCCTAAGAATATAATTTTTGGATATTCTGACACCCGATCCTCACCATTTGTGTACAAACGATTAATCTCAGTTTTTAGTGTTTCCAATGATTCTGGAAAATTAGGAATATTGATAGTTTCATGTATATAGTCATCAATTGCTAATTTTTGCTCGATGGAGCGATCTAGGCCATAATTTGGCCGTAAATGGAAATACGACATTGATGTTACATCCGTTAATTTGTTACCCTCGCATTTAGTACTACCCATTTCTTCGTCATTTTTATTTACATCGAGTTTTAATCGTTTGCAGTTCTGGGTAAAACCCTCCATGGGTGACTCTCTAGAAATAAAATATGATTAGGCTTTTTCAAATACAGTCCAAAAATATCTAACTTACTTTAATATCGGGAAAACATATCCATTCAGCTGGTTTAATTGCACTTGCATGCGATGTGCCGCAATATAGCCAGAAAAATTATTTGTCTCATTTATCGTCAAATGAGTTGTATGCTTTGGGAATTTATTTATGAATTTTGTGTATACTTCCGTGTTTATTATATGTTGTGGCGTAAAGTGCAACACCACAGTCAAATTTGACGCTTCTCCACCTTCGATATACTCAGAATATAAACTGTATTTTGATTCAAATTCTTCTAAATACGCTTCTGATGGAATTTCAAGCACTATAAGCACTGGTCCTGGATCATCATTGGCCTTACAATCGTTAGCTTTTACTATAGTGCCATTGTCTAATGTAATGTCGAATCCATTTTTTAACTGACCTAATAGTGGGCCTGGTGGAACTCCTTTCTCAACACATTTTTCTAAATTGAGTTGCCCCGGTTTTGGTTTTAACTTACAAATATAAGACATTACGGTTGTTTCACAACTTTGAGCTATATTTGAGTCGAAGTATTGGGATGAATTGGATTGTGATGTACCTAATTTCCCATCCGTTTCATGAGCATAATAATCGGTGCAATCGTCGAGGGGCGGTGTCCTTCGATTTTCTGATTCGGCATTATTTAAAATTTCGTTTACATCTAATTTGCGTGAGATCGGAATATAATGCACTGTCATAACTGAGTCCTCGTAGCAATTATTTTCTTGGCACACGGTTGCATCCACTTTTAAATCTTTGAGTATTACAAATCGTTTCATAGCCTTGAATATTTCACCTAATTTTGGAGGTCCGTGAAGCGATAACTTTGGAACACCAGCATCTTGGACGGTCAAACATAAACCTGGCAACCCTCCAGTTCTGCCCCAACAATTTCTTGTTAAGAATATGTGCTCCAATCTGGCTAATTTTGTTTTGTGTTCGTGTGCCAATCTTTGTGTACCCTCGCCGCAATTGAATAAATACCTGAGGAATATTACTATTTTGATTGATTGCGTCAACTAGATTGACAGGACTTACCTCTGTTGATCTGTGAACAAATAAACACTAGCCGGTGAGCCAGGAGCTCCTGATCCTAATATCTGTAAATTCACTGTACCCGGTACATATTTATTATTTTTCTCTTTGATTTTAATCCTCTGCTTCTGGGCTTCTTGTACATGTTTCGTATCTCGCGGCATTGTAATTAGAAGTCGATTTAAATTTTTATTTTTACAACTTTTAGTGGAATATAATTTTGATGGTGTTGGAACTCTACTCTTTCTAATAACTAATAGCACTAAATTTATTTTAAATGAATCCAACATTAATATAATTTCGATAATATTAATATCAGTCCAATCAGCACAATTTATTGAACAGTATTGTGTAATTAATTCCAATTTTTTTTTTATAATTTAAATGTAAATTTCGCATTATATTGCAACAAGTTTGACGTTTACAATGCTTACACGTTTTTACAGGTTTGAGAGATGTATTTGACATTTCGTCTGCTTAATACGCTGAATATAAATTTTAAGTTGTCACTATTCAACCATAGATGTCGTAATATAAAAAAAAATATAAAAAATTCGATTTTTATATACCAAAAGAACATTTATTTTCTGAATCTTTAAATTCACGCTTATTCTCATTATTTAAGTTAAATCCTTAATACAAGTAAATAATATAATTACAATAATATAAATTTTATGGTCTTTAAAATTAAAATTTTGCCAATTCAAAATGATGTTGTGCTTCTGAATTCTAATAAACCTAAAATCCCCTTTTGTGCACGGGCACATTCAATAAATTTTGTTGAAGTTGATGAATCACAGAATTTATGAAAAGAAAATTATTGAATATGTTTTTGGGAAGCGAATTGTATAAATATTTAATTTGATTTTTTCTCCTTTTTCGATTCTTTCTTTTCCTTTTTAGTTTTGGCTTCAAGAGCTTCTTTCTCTGCTATTCCCTCGGGATGATCCTCATATGCAAATAGTTGTTTAAGTTCACCGCGGACAAGTGCGACTGCTAGTGGTGTTCCAATGCACGTTGGTACTAAGTACAAGAGGGCTGGTTGAGCATGCTTGAATACATGCATGACGCCGATGGTGAGTAGTAATCCAGCAAAGTATGCAATGAATGTAGCGTAGAAATAGATCTTAGTTTTGCGTTTGAGACTGTTATCGAATCGTAGCAAAAGTGCAATGAAGATGCCGGGAATTACGATATCACCGAGCCCGAGCATAGCAAAGTTTGATGCATGCAGTCCATGTTCTAGTAAATCTTGTGGGAATACAAGTTTGATTGGAGCCTCAAAGCTTTTGGCCACTGTAACCATAACATTGGTTCCAAACACCCAGAATATATCGTAGAAGAAAAGTCCTCCAAGTAAAATGCATCCAGTCACAACATTATTCAAATGTAGTAGAGCGACTCCATTTACGGCAAACGCCAAACCAAACAGATTGTTAGCAATCCAGTGCTTCTTGAGCAGATACCACACACCAATAGCGGTCGAAATGATGAGGCATACAACATCGTGGCTTGAAAATTTATAATTTATAAAATATTTCTTCTTATTGCCCTCACCTTGCTGGAAGACGATTTGATACGGTATTTTTGGTATTGCAGTTGGCACCAAGCTTGCAACAATCGGACTCAACAAATACGAAAGGGCGATCACTCCCAATATAAAGAAGTATATCGTCAATAAATAATTAATTAAATCCTTGGAGAATATTTTAAATACTATATAGAGTGCGAATAGAGTGCACGATGCTATAATTGGGAAGGTCATGGCATCTTTTTGTGTCATACGATCTGGCTTTTCACCCGAATCCTAAAACACAGATAAGACAAGAAAATTTTAGCAACAACACATAAATGCTAAATCTTGCAATGACACGTAATCTCTATAATAGAAATCACAGACACTATCACAAAAACTATATTTACCTTTTGCTCTTGATGATGCCGTACACTACGGAATGAACCAAAGAATATCGGTAGCATAGCCATTATAACAAGACTACCATATGCCACAACCATTCCTTCGGGTGTTGATGGTGTTCGCTCAATTTTTGTGCCATTTGTGTTCTCGATTGGATCAGCTCGAGTTATGTTTTCAACCACTTCTCTTAGTGTCCTCACCACATTCTGTAATATATCACCCATTTTGTAATGGTTTTCTATAAAAAAATATTTCTTTTCACAGGTTTTCTTTCACTTGTTAATTGCAAATTTGTTCTTGGGAAAATAAATGAAAATACAAAAAAACAACAAAAGATGACTACGAAAACGAATGTGGTGTTTAGTGACACGCACACAGAATAAAAACGAAATGACAATTTATCGGCAAATATTACATAGCTGAAAAAATTGTTGATAATGGTAGATGGCAGATCGATCGAAATGTTGAAATAGAGGTGTGAACGTGAACAGTCCGAAAGAAATATTTTTTACCGAAAGTCGGTATGTATGTAGAATGTACAATACAATTTCGAAAGCAGTTTATCTAGGACAATAAGTGGTGAATTATTATAATGCCCGTGAAGAGCCCTTTTATTTGTGTATTTGAGTATTGATGTATTTCTGACGTCTATTCTGATTGGTATAAAAAACAACATATAATCAATAAACGTCAAAATTTAACTTGGTTGTTTATTTAATTTTTTTAAACAATTAAAATATTTTCGTTTCAAACTTCTCTCTAAAATTTCTTTTTTTGCTGTCGCCAACCTAATAATTTTCGGAGCGATTTGTTATCAACAAAAAAATATTAAACCGGTTAATTCAGACAAGTTCGCATCCCTATTCTAATAACTTTTCCCAGTACGTTATGTCCGATTTAGATGTAGAAAAATGCTTGCCAGGCAAAATTTTGCAGGCAAAAGCGAGCTACACACAATACAAAAAAAATCCATTAGTTAAACTGAGAAAGAGTATGTAAACAAAAATGGCGATGCTATAATAAAACATAACCTCAATAACATTTAATTATTTTGAAATGGATACTTATATTATTATTTATTAAAATATGCACCATATTTCTTACAATTTTTATGAATATGCCTACGAAATAATCCGTAGAAAAAGAAATAGTATAACTCCATTCTAGTGTAAAATTCAATGAACGACATTCAAAGAACCATAGGAGAATCTCAAGAATCACCATACATGGTATAGAGGAAATTTAGCAAATAGAAAGTGTTGGTTGGTCAAAAATAAAACTATTTTTATAATTTACACACAAATTAATTAAGCTTAATTTAATTTAAATTTCTAGCAAAAATTTTATTATAACATTTATTTTATGAAGAAATATACGAACTTATTTTATAATTCGATCAATTTTGGTTTGTGTTTCTCGCAGTGAATTTCTCAATCCTGTGGTACAGTTCCGTGTATATAAAATATTCAATGATGCTGATATCAATTCTTGCACTTTAGCACCAACATTTGATGTTTTGTTAAATATGATGTGAATGAATCAATTGTTTTAATTAAATAATATTCATCGCCATTGGTTGACCACATACGATCATTTAAAGATACTAGCCGAGTAAATGTTTCCAATTTATCTTCCAAGTCCTTCAGTAGTACATCATTATGGGCAAATGAACCACCGGTGTCATTACGCATACACATTACTGCGCGAGCCAAGTATTCAAAGGGTTGGTTCAATTTAATTAGATTGCTATAATATAAACAACATTTTAAGTCCTCACAATAATGTCAAAGTATTAGAAAACACTCACCTTTGCACAGACGCTAAATTTATAAGTAGTTTGGCGGCAGCTGAATGTTGTAAATTGTTCATGGTATTTCCATAATAAATCAGTCAAAATGAGATTATCGGGATTTTTATCGACCGTCTGTTTCAAATAAGCTCCCAATGACGGCTCGGAAATTCCCAAAAGCCTTCCAAGTAATTAATGCGACAACAACCAATCGTAAACTGAATTATTCAATAATTGATCAGAGGTTTGCAATGCAATTCCACCAATAGGTAAAATATTCTGTGTAATGGTATCTTCTTCAACACCAAGAAACTCATTCAACGTAGTATCCACGCAATTATTTCCTGCATTGACACACGTAGCATTTATATAAATTTTCTTAAGCATTTGAATGATTTCTTTATAACAATTTACGTGATGTATACGCAATATAACCCTCTTGATCTTCAACTTGTTCATTTTGACGATTATAATGAATTGCCGTATCATTTGGATCTAGGTTTGATGCACAAATCGCACATAATTCAATGACACTTTTATAAAATTCTGAATCAATAAATAGCTGACACAATACAAGCCATTTCTGTTGTTATTTCAAACTTAACTATAAAAATTTGACGTCTATTCGCTGATTGGTTGGATATATATTTTCTAAAAATGTTACCATAAAATATACTCGGGTTGAATATATTTTATGGTAACATTTTCATTATTATGGTAACATTACCGGAAAAAAAAAGACAAAAACGCATGCAAAATTTTGCTTGTTTATATTGCTGTTCTTGTCATTCACTCATAAATTGTAATAAACTAGTGTCTTCTTTTTTTGCCGGCCAAACATTTTTCTACATCTAAATCGGACTTTAAACGCACTCATTGTAATGTCAAAAGTTTTGAACCTCCCAATAAATTTTCTAGTGGCCGAGCAGAAAAATTACCAAAATAGATTTGGAATTTTTAATAAAAAAAAGTTAAATTAAAAATTAAATGACTTTCAAAGAAGATCTAGTGTTACTATTAAAACCCTATTACTGGGTTAATATTCTGCTGAGTTTCTCATATTTAATAGCGAAACGCGGGCCATTTGTGTGCGACTACTTTAATCTGGCCAGTGATCAGACAACATGTGAACTCGATTCCAGAGAAACCGAAATATACTTCCTGTTGATCATTGTAGTTATGTTGAGAACACGTAAAACTGGGAGTGTCACCATGATCAACTATTTAACCTCGTCTTTTATTTACACGAAATGTGCAAATTTAATTCTATGGTTCTACAGTGATGTGCGTTTTGGAATAATTTTCCTAGTTTTGTTCATTTTAGCCGGACTTGTACTACCTGAGCCTACGTATATGGGTCCAGAACATGTTTTGTATTTTAGATCGTCACAAGCGCTAGAGGAAGAACTCCAGCGTGATACTCGTATTATCTGGGTCATTGTGTTCTATACAGTATGGAATCCAGCCTGTGTAAATTTTGCACCAATATTTTCGAAAATCTCGTTCGATTATAATCTTGATAATCTGAAATTTGGTAAAATTGATATTGGACGGAACCAGGATGCGGGACAAAAGTATTATGTCTCGGATAGCTCGCTCAGTCGCCAACTACCGAGTGTGATATTATTCAAGAACGGCAAAGAATATTGCCGTCGACCTACTATAGATAGCAAAGGAAAAATACAAAAATTCTTCTTTTCCGAGGATAATTTGAAAGCCGCTCTAGATCTAAACAATTTCTTCAAGGAGTGCAAAGAACATCCCATTAAATCTGTAAAATCCATCCAAGACAAAAAAACAAAATAAATTATTTATTTTAACTTAAGATAAAAAAATTGTATTGAAAATTTATAGAAAATATAGAGACATGCTTTTAGTAATTTAGCACATTATTTTTTCAATATTACGGAGGTGTTAATTTAAGAAATTGTAAATAATTAAATTTAATTAGAGCACATTCAAAATATTTCCCCATATTTTTGTCGGTCGAATAAATTTCCCTAGTTTCTTATAACAGTGTACAGAACGAACACATATAATTTACCAATCAAATAGGGAAATTTAATTTACACCGCCATCTTGGACAAAAAGTTGAAGTCGGATAAACTTCCTGCGATTTCTTTCTTTTTGACATCAACATGGCTGATCAGGTATGTTTGAAAAATTGTGTTGATAGAATGTTTAAAAAAATAATGCATAAAACCTTAAACAAAACTAAATAAGAATGCATAAAATTATAAAGTAATATATTAAGTTTAAGTATAAATTAAAAAATTATTTTTTGTGTGGATTTAATAAATTTGTGAATAAGACTGCGGAAAATTGTATTGATGTTCCACGTGTTGTATGTTTTAGTTGTTGGGTTAAAAAATTGTCATTTTTTTTCGATAAATGGTGTAATATTGTGATGATAAATTCATGACGGTCTGCTGAATCGACACATGACGAATTCATTAATGCTAAACCCAGAAACTCTGAATATACACCAGAAAAATATTTTTTTTTTTAGCCTTATCGACGTAAGACATTTTGGGGCATCGCAAAGAACATCTAACATTTTTTTGTATGCAGTCCTATCCACTGAATTTATATAATGTTAAATATTTTATCACAAATATTTTTAGACCGAGCGTGCATTTCAAAAACAGCCTACTGTTTTTTTAAACCGTAAAAAAGTTTTATCCGGCAAAAAGAAATCGTTACGCCATCATCGTGAAGTTGGCTTGGGGTTCAAAACACCACGAGAGGTAATTATCATTTCAGACTATATTAATGTTAGGATTTTGTAATTACAGAACGAACGCGCCTTCCAAAAACAAGCTGGAATTAATTTAGCTAAGAAAGTTATTAGCGGTAAAGCTAAACGACGAGATTGTCGTTTGTATAGAGATGTTGGTCTAGGATTTAAAACTCCTCGTGAGGTATTTTAAGTAATTCGATTATTGTAAAGCAAAAATTGGGGTCTAATTCATTAACACAATTGGGGGCAATATTTGTAGATATGTCGCTTATAAATATATATGTAATATTATATCGTACTATATTATAAACTCATTTGGTGCTTGGATAGAAATTAATATTAATCAATAACAATATGGTGTCTGATACTCTACTCTATTTCTCGTAGCATATTTTCATTAGATATTAATTTTTCAGCATTGGGGTCAATGGTGTATTATAATTGTATAAATTTGGGATTTGCATGTTCTCAAATGTCTCATTCTAATTATTATATTTGTTTTTTAACCGTATAAAATAGGCAATCGATGGATCATACATTGACAAAAAATGTCCGTTCACCGGTAATGTAGCAATTCGTGGACGTATTCTTACGGGAGTTGTACAAAAACTCAAAATGCAACGTACTATTGTAATTCGTCGGGATTATCTCCATTATGTACGCAAATATAATCGTTTCGAAAAGAGACACAGAAATATCAGTGTTCATTTATCACCAGCGTTCAGGTATGTAATTTGTCAAAAATTTAGTATTCTAGCAATTCCTTTGTATAATTGAATTTCTTTCTTTCTATTGTAGAGATGTTGAACACGGGGATGTAGTTGCCGTAGGTGAATGCAGACCACTTTCCAAAACAGTACGTTTCAATGTGCTCAAAGTAACTAAAGGAGCCGGAGCAAAGAAAAGTTTCAAGAAGTTTTAAGATTATACAATAAAAAACAAATGAAAATTTAATGGGATTGTGTTTTGAATTCGATTTAACTGTTCCATCTTTCTGAAAACAATGACCTAAATAGAAAATCCGCACCACAAAATCTTCCTCCTACAACATTTCTAGTTCATTTTATGTAATATCATCAACGTTGTTGACATCTTCAATTAAATGAATCTATTCTAAAATGCCCATTAAGGCATTAACCAGTCCACAATTAACAATTTCAGCTAATCTGGAGTTTTCCCAACTTGAATTTTTCTGTATATCTTTGAACTCTCCCATTTATCTTTTAATTCCTAGATCTAATTTATCTCAGTGATCTACTATATGTTGCCAGAAGTGAAAGTTACATAAATTTACTTCGCGTGTGCTATTTAGGACAATTGATATAAAATCAGTTAAAACATGTTTTTCTAAAATCTCAATTTTATTAAAAGATAACAATTACATAAATATTTCACAAACTTTAATCAAATTTCCAGTAGTTATATACACTAAACACCTATTTTATAGATAGTGCTGTATTATGGTGCTAATTAACAGAAAAATTAATGTGTCTGGTTCTGGTTAATGGTATGATTCATTTTATTATAAATAATCGCATTCCGTGCGCTCTGCCGCAACAACGTTAACTTAAATTGCATTAGCACTACCAAATACGTTGCCATAAATGAAATATTCGAAGTAATCAGCTGCCGATTAATATTGGCATAACCATCTAAATTCATGGTTGGTGGATTTTTATCAATTGCCACCAAAAACATTTCCACTTCCTTCTGTGTCGCATTATTAACCGCTGTTAGGTTTACATTTAATAATAGTTCCTGAAATTTTAGTCCGACTTTGCGTGAAGCATGATACGCCTCGTTACAAATTATAAATAGTAATCCCATGCAATAAAAAACGATCACAAATAGACCAACTTCCTTGTATGTTGCACCGTGATCTAGAATTTCGCTCAACGATCCGAATGTGGCGATAATTGTTGTGAAAAATATGACCAAACAATAAATCCCGTACATATTCGAGTATGCCTTGCCCAATTGTTGCATCATGTGACTCAAATCAACCCATAACTGACGATATTCGGTTAATTTTTTTGCTGCATTTTCCGTTTGCAATGTTAATTTTAAATGATTAGCCAGAGCTTTGCTGGCCGTTCCAAAAGCGGTACAATTTATATACCATAGGCTGCAAAAACCATTTAACATGGCTATAATGTGATAGTAGGCGAAAGTATGCCAAAATTTAAAATCCGATTGTAAATAGTATTGCGATAAAATGATAACAATGCTGAGGGACCACGAAAAAATACTTAATGCCCATGTTAATGGGGCCAAATTTGGAAATACAATTGGTGTGCCGGTTACATTAAGAAATTGTAGTTGATAGTGGGTCCACATATTTTTAAATTTTGCTACTTCCAGTCCATGCCGCCATGATGCTACCGGGAGCAGAAAATGTGGTACCAAAATGCTCATGAATATAACATTATAAATCACTTCGTCGAATCGTTTGTCCGAGTTGGAGATAAATCTTGTAACACGTTCATTTGCAACTGAAAATTTAAAAAAAAAATATTGTTAATCGTATCATGTTTTCATGATCGAGTTAACCCGTAGGTTAACTCAAGTTTATGTGCATGGAAATGCAGATTAATTTAGAGTTTCGTTAAATCCATATGAACTTAACGAAACTCTATCTGTTAACGATAATTTGAATTTTTGAAATAAAATCCGCTGTTAACTAATATCGATGTCCCACATCGCAATAAAAAATGTTGGTTTACAATATATCTCTCAAGAAAATATAAAAAACTTACCTAAAACTACGACCACAGTTTCGCAACCATAAATGAAATAGGCCCAATAAAAAGCGCGGGAGCACCATTTGAACGTGGTCCGTGGTTGATTTGAACCCGGTGGACTTCGCATAATCGGCATAACTCCCATAATTTGAAAAAGTGTTAACAAACTTTTGGTTGTGTGATAGAATGAATCGTGATGATCAAGCAAATCCACATTAAGTTCAACGGGTTTTGGCCGCGTGTACAAATGTGATGGGGACGCCAAATTATCTGTAAATCGTGTGTAAAAAACAACAACACATTAATTATATTTGAGATATGTATTTTTGATGTATACCAACTATGATTCAGCTCAGCCATTTTGCCCCTTAAACGTCGGCTATCCTCCATAATTTGCCGTTGATTCGGATTCAACACTTTCTCGTACAAATCCTCCATTTCAACGTGAAAATTCTTCGCCATGATTGCGTCTTGTTACGTTCGCTGTTGTGGACTAACAAAATATCGTGTCATTTTCATTTTATCACCTCGTATTTATATAATAGTACATAGTGTCTCAAGTGGTAATTAATAAAGGGAATAAATAATTGATAGTTAAGACGTTTAATGGGTATCAATAACGATTCCAATGAAATTGTGTATATAAATATTTATAAAATGCTCAAATAAAAAAGCTCCCATCCGCTACCCAAATCCTCATCTACCTAATGTAAATACATATATATTTTAAAGTAAACAATATATAATTCAATAATTAATACTATTACAAAACTATTGTCGTATAGTTATATAAAATTGTAATTGAAAAGTTTTTTTTTATTTGTTTATAGTATTTCGAGAATCGAATACGAGACAAATTGGTTAATCGATATATTGGCGAATTGAACTTTAAATTTGTCCTTTCCCATAAATTTTCATTTTTTGTAATATATAATACGATTATATGGATACACATATAGATATACATCTATTTCGAGTAAAAGTTTTTCGATTTTGCTATTTTCTGTTAAACTTTTTTAAGGCATAATTTATTGTGCATATAGAGCTAGCTGGTAGTTGTCTGGTATATATGTATGTGGCACAACGTAGATAACCGTGAATATAATATAAATAGTTTAGTGGCTTTATGAAAGGTAATTAATCGATACGGTGCACACAATAATAATATTGTTTCCAATTTGTTTAAGGAATAAATTTAATTGGATTATAGATACTCGTGTCTTATATAAGGAGACGTTTATCATGCAAATGCATATAGATTTGTGGAATTTGTACCATTTTATTGCAATGAATTTTTTTATGTTTTATAGATTCAATATTTATTCACATTAAGGATTAAGAAAACGGTTTTTCTATCCATTCGAAAGTAATATTGTTATTTAAGTACATAATTATCAGTTTATAAAGGCCTTTACTGGTCCCTTACTGAGTCAACAATTTAACTCCAATGGTTTCGATCCTGAGCTTGGTCATCATACTATCTTAGACAATCGGAAGAGGCCAAGTCGTTCTCTACACCGTGGAACCATCGTCGCTTGCAACGACCTCTGCGCTTACCGTATGGTGGCTCTCCTTTCAGAGATCGCTGCACAATTCGTTCTGGATCAGCATGCAGAACGTGACCGAGCCAGCGTACTCGCTGAGATCATGTACAATATCGGGCATCTTCATCAGATCTCTAATCTCGATATTATTACACAGAACTCGGTCATAGTTATACAAAATTGAATACATTCGATTAACAGAACATACTAAGTTGAACGAACTAAAAATTGGAGAGTTCTTGTTAGCTTATTATGGAACTTATTACCTAGGAGGTTGTTCTGAACTTTACATTATATTACGTTGCATCAATAGCTCTGTGAATCTTTTTGACCTATAGGAAAATAAATATTAAGTCCATATAAAAAACTCTATTAACATACTCACCGACAAAGATGTTAATAAGCTGTGTTTTTTATTTCCGATCTACTTGATCTGATCGATCTGAGTACTAAAAATTTTGTTGCTGTTTATTTTTTTCAGATTAGAACGATTTTTTTGATTTTCAAAAATATTCCGATTTTTCAGATTGATTTTAGTTTAGCTAACTTCACGTAATTCAAATCGACATTACTAGGTAGAGGCGGTGTAAGATCTGTCATTATTTGTTTTTGTTATTTCAAACGCTAAAATGGTTCTATTTCCATTTGAATGTTTGAAAATTATAAATATTATATAGAAGAAGGTAAATAATTAAATTTATTAAATAATGAAATAATTATTTTATACAGCCATATTTTTCATAGAGTTGCTTTCATAGGAAGGCTATAAGTGGTACCGAGTTATAAAACTCCCTATCGTTCAGATAACCAACACTTGTTCATGTATATAAAAACTAACAACTTTCCTATTATTGTGGCAGGATTGTACTGTCCACCAAGGCATTCTATTAAAAACAAACAATACTCAGAGTTCTTCAAGCGTCTGGGAAAAAGGTACATAATAGGTGGTGACTTCAATGCGAAGAATACTCACTGCGGGGTTCTAGATTAACTACAACTAAAGGAAAATAATTACTGATTGCCATTAAAGAAAATGGATGTGAATCCAACATATTGGCCAACTGACCCAGGAAAATTACCTGACCTGATCGATTTTTTTATAACCAAAAGTATTACTGGAGTCTGCTTATTTGACCATCGCCGTACATTTTCATTGCTGCCACATCCCTGCTTTTATACTTGGCAATTAATTGGAAAAATTTGAAAACTTTAATTGAAGCTGAGTTGAACTAATTTGTAAGATGAAATTAAATTAAAAAAACGTTAGCCCGAATGCCGCTTGAATACAATTTCATTACTGATAAATTCATCTTTTTGAATAGAGAAAAATGAAAATTTAACAGAATCTGAATTGAATTAATTTGTAAGAAATTAAATAAAAATTATTTTTAGCCCTAATCGAGACTTAAACTCAGCTATACTTATTTGTTATACTTTCAGTTTGTATAAGAAAATTTTTATTTGGACGTTATTCATTAACATACTGACTTAAACTTAAACTTACAACTTGTATGGTCAGTGGTCCGCCTAGAAAATCGCATCAAGTATCATTGACTGGAACGGAAGTTTTATAATTTTTAAGAACATAAGGAGGAATAGATTGTCAGATTTTAACTTCTTCGAAATACACTGCTTGGAATGTCATCGCATTAAATGTTGTCCTGGCCCTATGCAGTTCAGTTAAGTTTCAAACAATATTAATGTTGGGACATTTTTGGTCCAACTCAGCTACTGGAAAGTATAAAAGATTTGCATAACATCAAATAGAAATATGGTGGTGGTCGAGGTATTAGAGCGAGTGACTATGAATTTGTGGACCTAGGTTCGAGTCACATTAGCGACGATATTATTTTAATTTAATTTCTTCTGTATTCAAATTGGTTCAACAAACAGCAACATCTGTTAAACATTTTCATATTTTTCAAGTAGTGGCATGTATACAGATGGGTATATAGCGATGGTGAAATAAACGCAGAGTACATTGCCTTTGCTAAAATTTTCAATATTTTCTATTCAAATGACAGATATAACAGATTTGTATATAGCATTAAATGTATATGCGGCGGTGGTCCAGTAAGCAAGGTCAGTGACTATGGATCTATGGATCTAAGTACGATTCTTGATCGAGCCAAACATTTTTTGATTTAATTTCTCCTGTCAAATTGGTGATGGTGAAATAAAATTACTCAAATACACAACACAGCTTCTGTTCAAAACTTCAATATTCTCAGTAGTAGTGAAATTGTACGGCGGTGGTTAAATAAGTAGAGTTCATTGTCGTTGCAAAAATTTACAATTTTTTGTTATTCAAATGGCAGCTATAAACGATATGAATATCACTAGTTATATGTATGGCGGTGGCTCGGTGGTAAAAGAGGCGTGATTGGATTATAATCTTGACTAGTTTCAAGCCTCAAAATATATTTTTAATTTAATTGCAAATTGGGCATTTTTAAATAAAAAAGCGATTTTTTTTAAATTTATTGGGAAATGTATGGATGCCCGCATAAATTTCAAAATTTGTTTACCCTTAATCGAGGTTCGAACACTGCACAACATCCATGATCCCAACAAATCTTAAATTCACCACTTACTTTACAACCTCACCATTTCCATATTTAAATTTGCCGAGCGCTCATCCTGTATATTTGCCAATTGAAGGGAAAAATTAAGTAAATTAAATTAAAAATTATTTTTAATGCCAAACCGAGGATTGAACTCAATTTCACATTTCCAAATGCAACGACTCTGTCTACTGGACCACCGGCGTATATAAACTTGGTGCTATACAAATCATTTATGTTTGCCAAATCAATAGAGAAAATTGAAAATTTTAGCAACAGGATTGGACTATGCCATTACCGTATATTTTCATATTTCATTACGGTCATACAAAAGAGATGGCTCTTATACTTGCAGAAATTGAATGTAGATTTCAACAGAAGCTGTATTGAACCAATTTTACAGCAGAAATTAATTAAAAAAGTATTGGCAGAGTCTTGAGCTCGAGTCCACTACTTCAAGAGCATTGACTCTGCTTACTCGACCGTCGGCGTATTAAAAATTGGTGCTGAACAACGATGGAAATCTTTACATTGCACAACTGATACACATCTTTACAAAAAGGTTATAACCTTCATTAAAAATATTCCGGGGAAATTTAACTATAACCGTGCCATAAAATTTAACACACCCCACTCCATGTTAAAACGAATTCGAGTTCAGGAAGGCTATGGGTGCTACTGAGTTATTAAAAAGCCAAATCGTTGAGATAACCGACACTTGTTCGATAAAATATGTGCCAGACTGATGACAAAATTTCCATAAAATTTAGAGGATGTGTTTTTATGGAGGACGAAACGTACATGAAATTGGTTTTGAAACACTTCAAGTTAGATACAATTGCAAAACAATTTATGATTTGGCCAGCAATTTGCAGGTTTTTGTCAAATTTTTCATAACGACGTATTTTGCCGCTCGTATTTTGCTTCAACACGATTCAATAAAGTGTTGGCCATATAGCTGGTTGACACGACTCTAATTCCAACAGAAGCAATAAATTTGCACGAGATTAATCAAATCAATGTTATCTCAAAGAGTCCACAGGTTTTCGATGTATCGAACATTTTTGGGGTATAGTGGAAACAGTGTGAAGTGCAACGAAATCTATAGAAGTGATTTGTGCAAAAATTAAAAAAACTCAAAAAATTCAATTTAATCGTATGGAAACTTTATATTATCATTCGAAAGAACATTTCAAAGTTTGATGACGCGGTCGAGAATATCGAATGACACCAGTAACGTTTCTTTCCAATGCCTCAAATCTAGCTGGTTTATTCACATAGTCTTTGGACTTTGCGTAGTCCCAAAGAAAACAGTCTAGAGGTATCACACGATCCAAATAGCCAATTCAACGATTTACGAACATGATTTTTCAATAAAAACATTGCTTCGCGCGCTATATGGCAAATAGCGCCGACTTCTTGGAACCAAATGTCATCGAGGTCGGGCTTCAATTTCAGGCAGCAAATATTTCGTTATCATGGCGCTATAACGAGCACTATTCCCAGGTACGTCCCGGCCGTCATCTTTTTTGAAGAAATATATACGAATGATTTCACTGGCGCATAAACCACACTAAACTGTCTATTTAGTAGCGTATCATCCAATACTGTAAACTGGGATTCAAACTTTTTGATGGTAATCCAAATTGAGGTCTCGACAGGCCGATTATATCAACCGTAACTTGGTCTAAGCGCACGAAACACATTCCTCACAGAACGCTGAATATCGTAATAAAGCTGAACAATTTGTAGACGCTACTCATATGCCGGGCTCTTATGGTCTTTCCATGATGAAATGACAAACAATACTGAATAAATAAAAGCACGATGACATACGTCATTTGTCAAAAAGAAACAAATGAAAAAATCACCTCTATAGTATTTTACAAAATACTCCCGCGAACTGGCGCATTCGATTTCAAATCGCTAAAATATCGTAGGTTGTTGACATTATTTTAATTGTCGACGTTGACAAAAAACACTGCCAAGTAATCTACGTTATATTTTACGTGTCGACAACCGCGTACATTACATGGCGTAATTTACCTCGCCCATCCCTGATATATAGTTGATCCACTGATGGAGAGTTAATCTGCGCCTTGAGATATTTGAGTCTTTGAAGGTGATAGCATCACATTTATAGCTGCTGGCTTGAGCTAGCTCGAGCAACTTAAGCCATTTAGAAAATATGGATGTACCGAGCTTTTCGTTTAAAATACGATCGAGCTCTAAATGATTTTTTTTTGTATAAGAGTATGAGAGTCACCATCACTCCTAGTTTTCGTAGATTTCAGACTTTCGTGTTACCAACGTTAGCGTACAGTGTTCTGCCTCTTTGGCGGCTATGACAAAACCACCTACAATTTCATACTCCGCTGTCAAAATATCGGAGGCCATGTAAAATTAACTTTGGTTTCGTGTACCTATAAGTTGAAGTCTCGATTAGGGCCAACACCTTTTTAATTTAATTTCTTCTTTCAAATTGGTTCAACTCAAATTTAAATTTTATGATGTTAACATGCGAGAAAAAATAAAGAGAAGCAGGTTTGTGTCTGCGATAAGTATTACACTTTGTCTTTGAACATGAACATACCGCGGCCGGGGTATCGCGTTGAGTATAAGATGTAATAATGTAAATTGGGACCTATAGTATTGAACAGTTCATTCGAAGGGTAATCTCCATCAGTTCGATTTTAACGGTTGAAAATTGAAATACATGTTGTGTTGACACAAGAATTAAATTCGGATATATGTCAGTGCTTCTGTATATATAAGATAGGGGCAGAAAGAAATCAACATAGGTAAATTTGACGAGTTTCAATCATCCCACACAGAAATATCTTGAAAATCACTTCAAAACTATAGTGTGAGTACGGGTTCTCCTCAGAATCCTGCACTATAAAAGCCTGGTTTTATTAAAAGCCTAGTTTTTAAAATCCTGTTTTTGAAATTCGTGGTTTTCAAAATCTTTGTTGCCAAAACTTGGTTTGGATTCGGTTAATCTCCCTAGATTTAGGAAATCGATTTATTTTTATTAATTCGGGCCAGTCCCAACCAAGATTTTGAAACCACGGGTTTTAGTAAACCGGTGACTTAATGTTCCACCACGTATTCGCAACAGCACATACATACATCAAATAAACCGTTATAGAATTTCTACGAACAAACAACTTAGTTGTTCGCTCCTCCTGTTAAATGGACCCCAGAGAATGGCCACACCTATCCCGTGTGATTTAATTTAGTCACAAATTAATAAATTTTAAAAATTTGGACAATCCTATCCCGCACTACACATACACTTACTTAAAAGACTGTTAAAGCGGGAAGTTAAGTAAATTTCGTTACCAATACAATGTGAATTGCGGTGTCTAAATGTTTATAACCATAAGAGCCTTCTTTATCCTAGTCTCATATCCTTGCATAGGTGCCAGACTAGCCGAGAGATCAATGGAATTCCTTATAATGTTACAAGAACATACAAAAATCATTATACATATGTAGTGAAATGCTAGACCTACTCAGGTAGCCACGTTGGTTTTTAATCTGTAAAATTCAAATGTATAGATAAATGTAGCCTATTAAGATTAACAAAGCACAAAAGCAACAGTTTTTCAGAGGCACGTAACAAAATTTGAAAAAATCGGTAGATTTAAATAAATTTTAATTAAATTTATCGATCAAGAGCTTTAAAGATCATTTACGCATGGTAAACGTCTCCTTACCATGGGGTCGAAATGATCAAATTTCAATGCATAATTACATTTTAATATTCTTTTATAGTCTTCCTCGATGGTCTAACTTCAGAACAGTAATACGAGGTGTAAAACGTTCCGCTATTGGTTTTTTCAAACGTGAACTAAAATCAATTTTTATTTGTTGAAATTTTTAATTTTCTTCTGTCCAGTCAAGTTAACATTTTTCGTGTTCGTTAACAATTCAATCACATAAGAGGTTAAGAGGAAAGTAAGGGTTTCCGTGTCGGTCCAAGAATTCATGAATTTAATATTTATAGCTCGCGGGAATATTGTTCGACGGTTTCATTTTTGTACAACAACATCCGACGGTTTCGAGTAGCTCCAAAGTTGGGTGGGATTGGATTGGATTTCCTTCAACTATACTAAACCGATAGCCACAACATCACTCCTCGACAAAATGGGCACCGATGTAAAGATAGTGGTTTTCCTATGTGTTGCTTTACGAGCATTCCATTCAAGGCGACTATGATACAGTTAGATGTTGTCCAACGAATTTTGATTCAATTCATTATTTTTAACATAAATATTAATCTCAAGAATTTATTTCAATCTTAATAATATTAGCCGTTTAATCAGCGGCCAACATTGATTCATCATTTTAAAGTACACGCTTTTCAGTTATGGGTTACAAAAAAAAGCAATAGAATTAAATTCGCCTGAATTTATGTTTAAAAATAAATAAAATTAACTGAATTGGAAACGATTATGTCTATTACTTGAAATTTTCTATTTGTATTTAAATTTACCATTAAATTTATACCTATAATAAAATGATGATCTGCTAGGAGCTAAATTCCTTCCAAGTATTTCAATATACATAAATTTTCTAATCTTATACATAAGAAACTGCGACCAAAATCGATTAAATAAAACTCGTATTTCTCAAAATTCTAACTCAATTATCGAAATACTAATATATATTTCAAGAAAATTGTAAATAAATCCATTCCTTAGATAAGGGCAACCAAGATTCTTATATAAATGTTATAGTATCTATACTATAGTGGCCTGTACTGGAATTAATTCGAATTAAATTTTACTTGGTACATAGGTCGAAACCTATGCACCAAGAGAATGATGATGGCAAGGTTGAAGAGAATTCTCCTCGGTACTTTCGGTTTCAGACATAATTAATTAATTGGTTACTTGTACAGAAAAATATAAATTTTTAGTATTTAATTTAAGAACTTTGTGGTTAGGAAACACGATAAATTTGTGTACGATAATTTGTGTCAACGATACCCAAAATGTTTCTACGATAAATCGTTGTACGGTTTCCAGAAAATCAAAAGTTATTTCAGAAACAGTTTACTAAGCTCTATTGGTGCTGTAAACGGTACTGTCCTTTACTACAATTTTCTGCAAAGAATTACACTTAAATTTCAGCTGCCTAGGTACTAAACCAAAATGGCTTCAGTACAAATTACACAAAAAAATGTTATGGTATAGTAAACTCGCCTAAATGACGATTATATTAAACACTCGAATAACACAATTGGGTACTCACCTTAATTTTGATGTTTTTTTTAAAAAATAAATTCGTTAAATAACAACAACAAGTTTTTCCAGTTATTAGCAAGCATTTTTTAGTAACTACTCTGTTATATTTAATAGTTTTTTATGGCGTCCATTAAAAGAGAGAAGGTGATCACCTCGTCTGTAATAGTGTCCATTGATTGCCCGAATTTTTGACAAGAAAAGTCATTTGTGGAAAGTTGTTTGAAACACCATCCGAATTTGTTGAAATACTATGGATTTCGACAAAACGTTGTAAAGAATTTATATTGCCGAGTTTTATCAGTAGTTAGATTTTCGATTATCTTTTTGACAACGCGCAGATGATTTTCATAATCATTGAATAGTCTTATCTTGTCCGGCGGTTTATTGATACCCAAATGCACTACAGATTTGGGTTTTGACCCGCCACTGCGGTCTGGTACCTCGCTCCATCCATTTGATCATCGGAGCAATAGAATCTTCGTGTCGTTGTCATTCTGTCAATAGCTCTCTGGCTTAGCGATTCCCGCCATCTACTATGGTCCTCGTAACTTGTGCGATCGGATTCCTTTGTTCCTGTTAGAAACAATGCTTACATTGACTACTACAAGGCTTATTTACGTCGTTCAGCTTGCGGTAGTCGACACAAAACCTCTTCGAATCGCCCTTCTTTTGTACAAGCCCCCCCTGGAAAGCTCCACGGGCTGTTAGACTTCTCGATAATTCCGTCGCGCACCTTCTTCATAACCAGTAGTTTGGCCGCTTGTTGCTTAGCTAGCTGTAATTTTCTAGGCGCTTGTCTAATTGGAGTTACATTTTCGGTGTTGATCCGATGTTGCACCAATCCTCCCAGCCCTTTTATTGTTGCTTTCGCCTCTACTTCCATATCATAATGAGCGAATGATCCGCTTCCTTGCTGGGTGTGTGTACCTGTCTTTCTTTCGGTACACAATTTGTGATGCAATTAACCTCCTCAACTTTGTCAATCATTTCAGCTTCATTGCTCACGCTTATTTTTAGAATCACGTTCTTTACACTGGTATCTTTGGCATGAGTTTTACCAGGGTTCTTCCACATAATATACCATCTTTTTCTATTTTCGTTGGCTCTATTTCTCCTAGCTTGCTTCCGCCAGGGTCCCCGTTATGACAAAGACAAATTTTTCGGACATCGGTGTTATCTGTACTATTTTCTCCTTGATGACTCGCAAACCGCCACGCTTCTTATTGTCCATTTGCAGGGGTACCTCCATATTGCTTCATTTCAATATTTTGCTCTTTAGATCCAGTGACATTTGGTGCTCTGACTTAAAATCTAGGCGTAAGATACCGTCCATTATGCCGGCAACAATGAATGATGTTCAAACCGTATACCTTCGACGGTGGCTGATAGGGAACACTCTCCTTTCACTGTTTCAGCCGCTCCAGTAGCTGTTCTTATGTTGTAACGAATCACTTTTTCCATATGCTCTACTGGCATCATGTCATGGCAGATTTTGCTAATCATATTGTTGGCTCGATTGTGGCGGCTGCTGTTTTATTTGTAACAACAAATCGTTTTTTGGTTTCGACAGTTAGCCCATCGTTCTCGTTGGATAGGACTGACGAACCCTTCATCCAGGGTAGTTCTGCTCTTGATCCTACGATCTCTCCACATTCGACATTGCAGACTATTCCGGAAAATAACCGAGATAGTTACAACGAGATAATGAAAGCGCTGGATCGAAAGTACGGAAGTGACCATAAACGAGAAATGTATTGTATGGAGTTAAAGTAGTCGATATCAAAAGATCGAACAGATTCTTCAAGAATATTCATCAACGGTTGAGCGGCTAGTGCATTTGGCACATATATGTAAATACGTCTCCCGATTACACGGAGAAAATTAAAATGGACGCGTTCATTGATGGAATCCGGAGACACGTAAAGCAGTAATGTTGTCATTCGGACGAATCAGGATTAGGTAGGGGGTAATGATACGATTGTGGCGACATCTCTATTTGATTAGGGACACTACCATAAATGTAAACTGTTGTAATTAGATGTGTCTAGACTATTCAAGAATAGTCTAGACAATCTCGAACATTGTAGAATATTGTAGAAGGTTAGAATATTTGGTATAAATACGAGGTAAAATTTTAGGAGTTAGTTAGTTGTGTTTCAAACGGGACAGTGTTAGTAGTAGTAAAAAGGAAAAAGTGAAAGTTAAGTGTTTATTAAAGTGTAATAAAGTGTAGTAAAGTAATTATTGTGAAATTAAATAATCAAGTAAAATAAGTGAATTAAGTAAATTAGTGTAATAGTTAGAATAGGATCTTGTTTGACAGGGCTAAAACGTAACAATATTGTTACGATTGTGGTGACATCTCTATTTGAGTAGAGACACTAACGTAAATGTAAACTGTAATTGACAAGATATGTGTCTAGACTATTCAGGAATAGTCTAAGCACTCTCGAATATTGTGGAATATTCCAGTAGGTTAGAATATGTTAAATTGTGAATTAAATTAAGTGGGAGATAGTTAAATTGGGGGTTTTATTCACAATCCAGTGATCAAACCTTGTCTGACAAGACTAAAAGGTAACAATATATTGAACATATTATTTTCGCAATAGAAAAAAATCTGAACTGAATACAATTCCATATCCTCATGAATAACTTCATTCGGGGAGTTGAAATTACTTTCCGCATTTATTTCATAAAAAAAATGTTATTATTTAAAAATTAATTTCATTATTTGCTCTTTGATGTAATTTTTTTTTATATTTACCAGTAAAATATCAAATTTTGATGTTTTTTTTTACAAAAATAAAAAAATTATGTTAGGATTTTTGTGTAGCGCTCTTCTGTCGTGCTCTCGGTACTACTTTGTTGTTGGTGGTGATGTTATTAAATGAAAATTGGATTACACAACAGATAATGGAAAATTAATGTCGTATCGCTTGAATTTTTTTTCGTTTTTAAGTTTAGTTTTTTAACAAAAAAGTATTTTGTATACAAATAATATACTGTACGTCTGCATCTATGTATGTACTCGTATATATAGCTGGGTGGTATGCTAGAGCTGTAAAAAAAAATCAGAAAGTTTCAAAACGATTTTTGTGATAAATTTATTAAAACGAAAGGATACAACAATCCGTAACCGCCCAACCGACTATATATGCACATGAGTTTTTTTTTTTGGTAACAAAACTACATTTCATTATTGTATCATGCGTATTATACCTACATACAGATATAAACTCTGGGTATCTATATTTATACATTAAGCAAAATATTTATAATAAAATCGAAAACTAGTGATATTCAAAACTATATATCATTCACACACACACACACACGGTTTTATATATTTATATGATAAGAGTGCAGATAACATAAAATGGAATACATTGCGATGAACGATGTATATCGACGCGGGGATAAAATGTTTAGATTTAGAATTTTTATGTTTTTAGATACACTCACTACCTGCTTTATATATTGATTCGGCATTGGCATGATGATAATACTATTTTGATGTATGTTTAAAAATACATGCGGATGCCATTTGATGATAATATGATAACGTATATATATCTATTCGGTATTTTCATAGCTGAAACTATCAATACGTAATTAACCAAATTCCGGAGCATAATATACAAAATACCGAATTATTCCACTGATGTAAGGTTTTTGTTTCTATTATTATTATTGTTAAAATTGGTTGAACGGTTCTGCACTCAATGCCACAAAGGGTTGTGGTGCAAACCCAGCATTCTACATTAATAGACCTACAGTTGAAGATCTTAAAACGAATAAAACTGAAAGCCGGCCAGCTGCATACAAAGTGAAGGCCCTATCATCTTCCTCAAGGCAGTCTTGACAGACTACATCCTGAGAAAAACCCATACGATGGAGATAACCTATAAAACGCCCATGACCTGTAAGAATCGCAGCCAAGTTTCTCAGCTGGTCCTTTTTTAAAGATAACGCATACTTCGAAAACCTCCAATTGGGTTCACTATATAATGAAGCTCTTCGCTCTACAACAGTTAGAAGAAGCAAGCCACTGTGCCCTTAGATCTTTCAAAGCGTAGTTCTTTATAAGTTTCTTTTCGTAGTTAGAACGAAAAAGAGCCGCGGGTTTAGATCCAGTTAGACTTAGCTGGGAACCAGCTTTGTCCAAACAGTCAACGATCTCACATTGAGCTGGTACCCACATGACCGTAACGGAATTGATGGAACCAAGGAAGTTAATGCAGTGTTTGCAATCCTTGACAAGTTTAGAAATGGTCCAATGATTATTCAGTGAATTGAGTACTGCTTTGCTATCTGTACGCAGAAAGATATTTTGATCTTTAACAGCGAAATTCAAAGCCTCAATAGCACTATTCCGCCTGAAAAACAGTGCAAAACGACTGAAACTGCCAAAAGATCTCAGATCAGACCAGGGCAGTAGATTCCAAATCCAGCGCTGAGATTAGAGCGAGAACCATCTGAAAAGAAGACTAAGGTCTCGTTTAATTTTTTGAGACAATCCTCCGAAATCCACAGATCCCTTGATGGATAGACCATCGAGAATAAATTGGAAAAGTTAAAATCGGGAGGTAATCTTTCATTGACAGCATCTTGGGTGTTGGACCAAGATTATATTTCCAAAAGAGTTTGCTATTTTCGGTTTTTTGTTTCTAAATTGAGTTCAGCTGGACTTTCATTAAACCAACTGCTCAGATAAGATGGAACTCTCACACCGATTCTGATTTACCGATTTCTAACAAGAAACTAAGGTCACCAACATTTATTAAATTTCTTAATTTTATAAATTCAATATTTTTTTTAGTTTTTAAAATAATTTTATTACAAGTATCTACCAAATCTCGATTTTCGGAGTTTTCGTGTTGTTGAAGGTGTCTTGCGTGTTTTAAAGCACGTTATTCCGTCCTTAAATCTCGATGAAGATCTTCATTTCTCACGTACCAAGGTGCATGAACAATACTCCGAAGTACGTTTGTCTTCTTGATACCACACCATAGATCTGTACTGCACAAAACATAGAAATTACCTTTGGTGTTAAAATATACCTTTTTTTTAATAAAAAATTGCTTTACTGTCTGATATACGCTTATTACTTGCTGATATACATAAATACAATCCATACAATAGTTATAATAATAATAATAAAAATTAATTAAAATATATTCGATACCAAATTTTAATCAACCTTTCCAAGCACTCACATAGTAAAACACTCGAAAAATTGTCTTACATCTGTGCTAGACAATTTTCTGTGTGTTTTACTATATAAGTTACTATGTAAACTTTGTTACCAACATTTAATTTTTTTCTAAAATTTTATTTACTATAATACGACGGTGAAAATGTTAATTTTCGTGTTAATTTAGCAATCGTGAATTTTATTTTTGCAGTGAACCGTCAAAGTGACAAAAAAATGGGTTGTTTACAGGCGAACATTTTCAGTTGCTGTTATTCAATTTATCAAATTAATTATTCGAATTCATATAATACATTTATTTTTAAAATATGTAAATATATGATAAATATATTTGTGTATTTGATGAAATGATTTATAAATTTACTTTAATCCTAGTCTAAATTCGCGATGTTGGATATAAAGACATTCAAACAGCTAGATTATGCTTTCCTCTAAATGAGAACATTTATTAGAGCCAGCACTCGTTATTTTAAATTAAGTTTTGTTGATATATGACTACTCAGTAGTTCACGAATAAATGAAGTTGATTTATTTCATGTAGCGGTTCAGTTTGAATATATTTAAAATTCATAGAACATAGCTGTTTAAATATATTTCCATTAAAATACATTTTTGTATTTTCTTAATTTGAATCTAAATTCAAAATAATATAAGACTTACATTTTGTGTAGAAATTTATTTAAAAATGGCTGAAATATCGTTTTGTCGTGTATGAACTTATATGTCATCGACAAAAAATGTCGATGTTACGACAAACGTCGTTTCACAATCGTCATTTATACTACCAATTTTTGCCGTCGATGTGATATCGACACGAAAACGACAACCATAATTGGTGTGATTGTTTAATTTTTTCGCTGGGCATATACATTTTTTAGTTAATTTCGGAATCCGGTTACAGAAATTCTGGTTTCGAAACCATGATTTCGATACAATGATTTCGAAATCATAATTACTACAAAGTATACAAAATAATTTAGACTATTCCTAACCATGCTTTCGAAACCATATTAAAACAGCGGTTTAAAAGCCAAATTTCTGAAACCATGATTTCGAAATCATGATCCCGAAACTATGATTTTGAAATACAAAAAATTAAAAAAATCATGATTTTTAAGTCATACATAAATTCTTGTTTCGAAGTCATTTCCATCTCGAAATTATGATTTCGAAATGATCATCCAAACCACGTTTGCAAAATCATGATCTCAAATTCATGATTACTACAAAGTATACAAAATAATTAAGACTATTCCAAATCATGCTTTCGAAACCATGACCTCGAAACCAAATTAAAACCGCGGTTTAAAAGCCCAATTTCAAAAACAAAGTTTCGAAATCATGATCCCGAAACTATGATTTCGAAATCATGATTTTTGAACCATATGAAATTATGATTTCAAAATGATCATAAAAAAAACATGATTTCGAAGCAATGATCTCGAAACCAGGTTTGCAAAACCATGATCACGAAATCATGATTACTACAAAGTATACTAAATAATTTTTACTGTTGATCAAAAGTATAAAATTGATCAAGAGTTTACAAAATAATTTAGACTATTCTTAACTATGCTTTCGAAACCATATTAAAACCGCGGTTTAAAAGCCAAATTTCTGAAACCATGATTTCGAAACGTAATTTTTAAGCCATACATAAATTCTGGTTTCGATGTCATTTCCATCTCGAAATTATGATTTCGAAATGATCATTCAAACCACGTTTGCAAAACCATGATATCAAATTCATGATTACTACAAAGTATACAAAATAATTAAGACTATTCCAAATCATCCTTTCGAAACCATGACCTCGAAACCAAATTAAAACCGCGGTTTAAAAGCCCAATTTCAAAAACAAAGTTTCGAAATCATGATCCCGAAACTATGATTTCGAAATCATGATTTTTAAACCATAGTTTCGAAACCATGGTTGCGAAACCATGTTTAAATCACGGTTTCGAAACTATTAATTCCGGGTACAGAAATTCTGGTTTCGGAATCATTTCTATCTCGAAATTATGATTTCAAAATGATCATAAAAAAACCTTGATTTCGAAGCAATGATCTCGAAACCAGGTTTGCAAAATCATGATCTCGAAATCATGATTACTACAAAGTATACTAAATAATTTTTACTGTTGATCAAAAGTATAAAATTGATCAAGAGTTTACAAAATAATTTAGACTATTCTTAACTATGCTTTCGAAACCATATTAAATGATTTCGAAATCATGGTTTCGAAATCATGGTTTCGAAACCAGGATTGCGAAACTATGATTTAAAATCTCGGCTTCGAAACCTTAATCCGGGTACAGAAATTCTTGTTTCGAAGTCATTTCGATCTCGAAACTATGATTTCGAAATGAAACTTTGGGATCTAAACTTTGGAATGATCCCGAAATGAATGTGTTTCGAAACCAGGATTGCGAAACCTTAATCACGAAATGCAACTTTGGGAGGCTGCTCCACTTTACAATTATCGTCTGGTCCGGACTTTTCAAAAATTAAAACACACCCACCAAATAAATGATATCTTATTTATTTATCTAATTTATTTTATAATTAAATTTATTAATTTTGTTTTATTTATTTATTATTTTCAATTAATATTATTATAATTATTATTTTCACCTCTTTTTATGGTCCATCGTATGGAGATTGCAATCCAACATTGGAAAGAATATGTTGTTTTGGTGTGGTGAAAAGAATTTGCCTGGTGGTGCGCAGTTAGTCGAGGACTTTGTCGGTTGTGGGTGGAGATGATAGATGATTTTCGACGAAGAACTCACCGGGTAGCTTGATGGTTTGACCGTAAACCATTTCAGCTGGTGAGCTCTACAGATCTTCTTTGACCGTTGTTGGAATACCAAGTAGCACGATTGGTACTTCGGAACCCCAGTGCATGGTTTTGCCTCGTGCCTTGAGAGCTGCTCTGACTGCGGTGACAAGCGGTTCCAGAATGTAATTTCTGAAGTTCCAAGTCTGTTTTTTGCGCTTTTGCTATTTTACTGCAGTCGAAGTGAGTCTCGACTGTGGCCGTTTCGTTTCGTGGTGTGCTTGCCTTGGATTGCGTTCAGTTTTAGATTGAATTGCTTGAGTCAGAGGTTTGTGGCCTGTGTAGATGATTTCGAAGCCAGAACTGCGAAACCATGATTTAAAATCACGGTTTCGAAACCATGACATCGAAACTATATTTGGAAACCCTGATTTCAAAGTTATGTTTTCAATATGGTTATTTAAAACCAGGTTTCAAAGTATGATTTCGAAATCATGGTTACGAAATCATGGATTTTAAGTCAAGGTTTCAAAGTTATGGTTTAGGATTAGCCTAAATTATTTTGTAGTAATTAAATAATGATTTAGAAATCATGGTTTTCAAAAATTGATTTTCGGATCATGGTTTCGAAACGATGATCTCGAGAACATAGAGTTTTGAAATCCTGGTTTCAAAATCATGGTTTCAAAAGAGAAGAATTACTACTTTTTAAACCATGTTTTCGAAACAACGATTCTGAAGTCATGGATTCGAAATTATGGTTTTTGGAAATTTGGTTTCGAAATCATGGTTTCGAAAAATCTGGTTTCGAAATAGTCTGGCTTAAGAATAGTCTAAAACTGTAAATTATTACTATCTACATTATTTTGTAGTAATCAGGATTTCGAAATCATAATTTTGTTCAAAACATAGAAATGACCTTTGGTTTATTGTCACTATAGTATCGCCTGAGTAGTAGGATTACAGTAGCACAACCGATATACATAAATACAATTTATACAATAATAATAATAAAAATATATTAAAATTTGTTCGATATCAAATTTCCGTGGACATTTTTAACACTCACATAGTACCACTCACGAAAAATTCTCTTGCAATAGTGCAAGACACTTTCTCGTGTGTTTTACTATGTCAGTGCTTGGGAAGATCAAATACAATTTGGTATCGTACTTTGATTTTTTATGTAACATCTAACAAAACGATATGGCTTATTGTTATTTAGTTCGCAGAAACGGCATTTCCGTTTCAATTGAAATTGAAAACCGCCGCCAACATACATACATACAATGAAAACAACGACGCATGTAATTCAACGACAAAAATTGGTTTCGAAACTGTTTGTAAATTTGGATTAATTTCGCAAATAATTTTCTGTTCGCGAATACATATAAGTAAATGGGTTAAATTTTTTTTATAAAAATTTCAATATTTGATTGGTGATGGAGGTATCGCGATAAGAGATAAATATTTACATATTTCTATATATTTTATCAGTAAAATACTAAACGCATGGTTTATACGATAGTTTTCGGAAATTCTCAAAGCGATACGCATGTTTATGTGCATAGTGGCGTATTGTACTTGTAATCAAATAAGTAATTTTTGTATAATATAGTGTTTATAGTTTTGCTACTTGTAAGTGTTTGTGTCATTAATAATATTATTTGTATATATACTCGTATATAGTGGATCAATAAGTGACAGTGTTATAGCAATGATTTATGATTTTTATATCAATAACATTATTATTAATTACAAATTATCGCCTATCGGCGAGCACGCATATTTACGCACATTCTAAATAATATTTTGAAATATATATACGGATATCTAAAAATAATTGCAATTTATGTGTTGTTATGTATATGTATATTGTTGATGTAAAAATTGTTTATCAAGTATTGTTGTAAATGTAACGCACATGATACTAGAATATTGTAATTTTTTTTTCCACGAAAATCGTTTATTTGCACACGTGTCTCGCATCCATCAGCCAATAACATTTAAAATTATAATTCGTATACAATTTTCTATTGGACATGTATAGATGGTTTGGTATTCTGGCACTCAAAGAGAACCGCAGTTTAAGAAAACTTATCATCAAATTACATAATGCCGTAAACTTAATAAATGACTATAGTTTTTAGTGTAGGGCTTAATTCTAATTGAACTCTAACCAAAATTCTAGACTAACATCTAAATTTACAATCTTTTAATTCTTAATCCGTCCTCTAAGTTCATTTTATTCGAAACCATACTTTCGAAACCATGACTTCGATTCCATATTGAAACCGCGATTCAAAAACCAGATTTTTGAAACCATTATTTCGAAATCATGATTTCGGAACCACGGTTTCGAAATCATGATTTTGAAACCATGACTTCGAAACCAAGTTTTCGAAACTATGGTTTCACTAATCAGGATATTTTGAAACAGTGAATTCGACTCCAGGCTTTCAAAATCATGGTTTCTTCCTGGCATTTCGGTACGTGAATTTGAAAATTATGGTTTCGAAATCATAGCTTCATAAACCTGGTTTTGAAGTTATATGTTCGGACTCATGGTTCCGAAATTATCATTGCTTGAATCTTGCATCATTTTGAAATCATGGTTCGAAACAATGATTTCAACATCATGTTTTCATGTGATATGTAGGTAAATCATTGATTTGAAAACCATAATTTCATCATTCCAATTCTGAAATCATGATTTCGGGTTCATGTTGTGAAATCCTGGTTTCAAAATCATGATATTGCAAACATAATATCTAATTCATGGTTTCGAATATGATTTCAAAACGATGATTTCGAAACTATTTTTTCGAAACATGAAACTATAATTTTGAAACATGAGTATTGAAATCATGATTTGAAAACCATGTTTTCGAAATCATGATTTCAAAATCATGATTTTTAAACCAGGTTTTCGAAACCATGATTTTAAAACTAGGTTGTCAAAAACCATAATTAAAAAATCATGATTTCGATACCCTGATTTGGAAACCATGATATCGAAACCATGACTTCAGAATCATGGCTTAAAAATTCTTCGTAAATCTTCTATTTTAAAACCATGATTTGGAAACCAGTATTTCGAAACTATGTTTTCGAGATCATAATTTCGAAACCATGATTTCGAAACCATGATTCCGAAGCCATAATTTCGTAACCACGGCTTTTTTGCACCATGGCCATTTGTGGCATTGAGTGCGGAATCTTCGTGGGTTCCAACCAATTTTAATTTTTAATAATAATGGCTTCGAAACCATGATTTCAAAATCATGATTTCGACATATTATAGATTACTACAAAATGGTCTATTCCTAAACCATGACTTTGAGAAACAATGATTTCGAAACAACGTTTTCGAAAACAGAATTTTGATACCCAGATTTAGAATCCATAATTTTGAAATAAGACCTTGAAACCAGATTTTCGGAACCATGATTTTGAAACCATAATTTCGAAACCACGATTGCGAAACTATGAACTTTCCTGGATTTAAAAATCATGGTTTCGAAATCAGGATTCCAAAGTTATGGTTTCGATAGCGTAGTTAGTATCAATTATATTATCGTAATATCATTATTTTGTAGTAATCACTATTTAAAAACCATTGTTTTCAAAACCTGGTGTTGGGATCATGGTTTCGAAATTATGGTTTCAAAACCATGGTTTCAAAGTCATGAAATTATTGTTGTATCGATAATTTCTGTACAGCAATGAATTTCTACACAAATTAATTAATCATGATTTCGAAACCCTGATTCCGAAGCCATAATTTCGTAACCACGGCTTTTTTGCACCATGGCCATTTGTGGCATTGAGTGCGGAATCTTCGTGGGTTCCAACCAATTTTAATTTTTAATAATAATGGCTTCGAAACCATGATTTCAAAATCATGATTTCGACATATTATAGATTACTACAAAATGGTCTATTCCTAAACCATGACTTTGAGAAACAATGATTTCGAAACAACGTTTTCGAAAACAGAATTTTGATACCCAGATTTAGAATCCATAATTTTGAAATAAGACCTTGAAACCAGATTTTCGGAACCATGATTTTGAAACCATAATTTCGAAACCACGATTGCGAAACTATGAACTTTCCTGGATATAAAAATCATGGTTTCGAAATCAGGATTCCAAAGTTATGGTTTCGATAGCGTAGTTAGTATCAATTATATTATCGTAATATCATTATTTTGTAGTAATCACTATTTAAAAACCATTGTTTTCAAAACCTGGTGTTGGGATCATGGTTTCGAAATTATGGTTTCAAAACCATGGTTTCAAAGTCATGAAATTATTGTTGTATCGATAATTTCTGTACAGCAATGAATTTCTACACAAATTAATTTGTGCCAGATTTTGGTCTAAAGATTTTACGAGTTACGAAAAGTTGGTTAAAATGTGTAAAATTATCTGGTGTATATACTGAGCATACAAGAGCCATTCTAGCACCAATATTCCACGATATACAGAATTGAAAAGCAAGATGAGAATCCTTATTAAATTATTCGACAATTTCATCCATTGTACAATTGGTAATTAATCAACAAATCTATAGTTAGAAGAAAAGGAAGGTTGTTAGGTATGGAAATTCTGGTTTCGAAATCATTGTGTCTCAAAATCATGATTTCAAAATGATGATGATCTCGAAACCATGCTTTCGAAACCATGACTTCGATACCATATTGAAACCGCGGTTCAAAAACCAGATTTCTGAAAACATTATTTCGAAATCATGATTTCGGAACCACGGTTTCGAAATCATGATTTTGAAATTATGACTTCAAAACCAAGTTTTCGAAACTATGGTTTCACTAATCAGCATTGAAACAGTGAATTCGAATCCAGGCGTTCAAAATCATGATTTCTTCCTGACATTTCGATACGTGAATTTGAAGATCATGGTTTCGAAATCAAAGCTTCTGTTTTTGAAGTTATATGTTCGGACTCATGGTTCCGAAATAATCATTGCTTGAATCTTGCATCATTTTGAAATCATGTTTCGAAATCATGATTTCAACATCATGTTTTCATGTGATATGAAGAAAAATCATTGATTTGAAAACCATAATTTCATCATTCCGAATTCAAGTCTGAAATCATGATTTCGGGTTCATATTTTCGAAAACTTGGTTTCAAAATCATGATATTGAAAACATAATATCTAATTCATGGTTTCGAATATGATTTCAAAACGATGATTTCGAAACATGATTTTGACACCTGATTTTCGAAACTTGGTTTCGAAATTCTTTTTTCGACATCGTGGTTTCGAAAACGTGGGTTAGAAATTCTTCTTTTTTCAAACCATGATTTCAAAACCAGAATTTAGAGACCAGGATTTTAAAATCTTGATATCGAAAAGATGTCCTTGGAACCATGATTTCGAAACCATAGTCTTGACACCAGGTTTTCAAAATTATGATTTCGAAATCATAATTTCTACAAAATAATGTAGATAGTAAAATTTAGACTACTCCTAAACCACACTTTCGAAACCTCTAAATAATTGTTTCGAAATCTGAGTATTGAAATCATGATTTGAAAACATTGTTTTTGAAATCATCAAAACCATGATATCGAAACCATGACTTCAGAGTCATGGTTTAAAAATTCTTCGTAATTCATCTCTTTTAAAACCATGATTTGGAAACCAGTATTTCGAAACTATGTTTTCGAGATCATAATTTCGAAACCATGATTCCGTTTTTTTGCACCATAGGCCTTTTGCACCATGGCCCTTTGTGGCATTGAGTGCGGAATCCTCGTGGTTTCCAACCAATTTTAATTTTTAATAATAATGGCTTCGAAACCACGATTTTCGAAGACACGATTTCAAAATCATGATTTCGAAATCATGACTATTACAAAATAGTATAGATTACTACAAAATGGACTATCCTTTTGAAATATGGATTGCGAAACTATGAATTTTTCCTGGATTTGAAAGTCATGGTTTTGGAATTATGTTTTCGAAATTTTGGTTTTTGCAAATTGGGTTTTTAATCATGGTTTCGATGTTATGGTTTCGGAATTATGTTTCAAAATCAGGATTCCAAAGTTATAGTTTCGATAGCGTGGTTAGTATCAATTATACTGTCGTAATGTGATTATTTTGTAGTAATTATTATTTCAAAGTCATGGTTTTCAAAACCTGGTTTTGGGATCATGGTTTCGAAATCATGGTTTCAAAACCATGGTTAAAAAATCATGATTTCGAAATCATGGCTTCGGAAATCTGGTTTGGAAATCATGATTTCAATAATGTGGCTTTGGATCCATGATTTAGACGTCATGGTTTCGAAAGCGTGGTTTTGGAATAGCTTCAATTATTACTCTCTACATTATTTTGTGGTGATCATGACACCGAAAACATAGTTTTGAAAACCTGGACAATTTATAAATAGTAAAGTAATCAAATAATTAATTTTAACAAAACCGAGATTTTCAAAATCGAAATTGCCAAACCATAGAAACCATGATTTCAAAATCAAGTTTTCGAAACATGGTCTAGAAACCATGGTCTAGAAGCAAGGTTTTCGAAACGATGATTTCGAAATTTTGATTTCGTAAACCTGGTTTAAAATGTTCTATTCTAGTTATTTTAATATCCGCTAAGGTTGATAGATGACAAATTAACAAAATTTTTGTGGGGTGAATGAAAAATGATAAACTTGGTTTATGATAAATTTAATGAAATTACATTGGAATTAAGGTAGTTTCAGGATATTCATATCACTTTCTCTACTACTGATTATTGCAGGATGATGCTTAGTTTTATAGAAAATAAAATTCGATTAATTTTCCTGTAAAAGTTTAAAATAAATATATTCAAACCGTTCCCTTGACCACAAAGATTAAATTCCTATAGTTGGCCCAAAGTTTATCCGAAAATGTATAGATATATGTAGAATCGGCGCGGCGTCACTAAATCTAACTCGAAATGTGTACTTTTTGTTATTATATCTAGTACTAACTTCACGCAATCATCAATAATAATTAGTAAAAGTAAATCGCTCGAAAATGTTTGTAGGCACCACTGTGCTATATCGTATATGCGATGACAATCGATTCGCTAATTTAAATTCTAACATTCCAATATATTAGTGTCAAATTGAACACCATACACTATCTATTTATTGTATATACGAAACCGACAAAAATATAATAAATAAATTTCTTTTCTTAATTAATTCACTTAATAGGCGAACCGATATAAGATGTACATATACGTATATACACATACATATATACATATTTTTATTAAAAGCTTCCAAAATAATTTAAAATTGAAAATCTATTAAAAATATCGCACGCACTGTTTTATCTCTTCACGCACAACTATCAAAACATAACTCGCGCCACCAAGCAACCAACAACCAAAATATTTATTAATAAAGTAACAAATTATATAAAGTTACATAAAATTCGATAAACTATGCTCATGCACTCCAACAAAAAAACTATTTAACTAACTTGAAACAATACACAGAGCCTATATAAAACAACTACAATGCAGAAGAGAACTAAACAATTTTTGCTGTCTACATGTACATATAAACATCGATGGCATACATCGCCCGTAACAACAATAATTACTAAAGAACGATACTGACTGACTGATAGAATTAAAATTGAAAAATTCTGAATGAATTTGAAAATATTTTTGTTGTTGTTGTTGTGTGGTGCTGTATTGGATCTTGCTGAGTGTAATTTTTTTTTGTTCGTTTTTTCATTTTTTTATTTTTATTTTTCAGTATTTCCATATCACACACAGATTAGTTAGTATTTAAACGGCGGGCAAAGTGGTTGTGGGCATATAATACATTACAAATAATAATTATTGTATTTGAAATTAATCGTATTAATCGTATATTAGAAAAAAAAAAAAAAATTAAATTAATTTTCACGTTTTGAATTTGTTGTTGATGTTTTTTGATTTTCGCGCGGTACCATATAGCACACACGCACAGTGTTTAATTTTTGTTTTTTTCGCGTTCTTATAGGTCGCAAGGATTTTGTTGCGGTCACAAGAAAATTAATTTTGATCGGTTTCAAATCGTTTCGGTTACAAGAACAGAGTGCTGCCAATTTATTATACGGTGTAATAAAAACTCTAACATTTAAAATCTGGTGCGCGCGGTTTCGGGGTGTTCGTTCGTTCCGTGTCCTCCACACACACAAACAAACAAAAAAAAAACGGAACGTTAAATCATATAACATTTGAATTCTTGTACTTTGCTTTTGTGCAAGTGAAAAACAAAGTGGAAATTTTCATTAATTTTGTTTTTTTTTTTGAGTGGAAAAATTATTTGTGATTATATTTTGGTTTTTGTTGATAAGGAAAATAACACAGCAGAAAAAAAGAAAACGAAAATAAAAGTAAAAAAATTATCAGAAAGGAATTTCTGGTGAATGTGTATCTGTGTGTGTGCATGCCTGGTGTTATTAAATTCATTTTTTTTTTATTTTGTGTTTTGGGATTAAGGATTTGTCTGATCAAATTAATTGTAAGTCGGTTTTTATAAGATAATATTACTTACACAAAAATTCGTTTATAAGAGTATGATGTTGATGATTGTACGGTGGTGTTGGGCACTCCAGTTTTGTGGTCCAGAAAAAAATATTGTTTATGATGAGAAATGGAAAATTTGTTTTTCTTTTTTTATGTTTATTATTATTATTATTATGATCATTTTCTTGTTTGTTATTTTAATTTGAGATGGTAAACTAAGTGGAAAATGTTTGTAAATTTACATACAAACAACCAAAAAATACAAAAAAAAAAAAAAGGAGTGTGTAGGATTAGATATTGCGGCTGACCACATAAATTTTAATGTGTTTCAGGCTATGAATTTTTTGTTGTTATGTGTGTATTATCTATGTATGTACGTACGTACTCATGTACAGAATAATATAGCCGGACGAGGAAGGGTCAGCGTATTATTGTTGATTTGGTTTTTGTAATTTTGACGTGATTATATTATAATTTGGTGTTTTAAATTTGAATTGGCTTAATGTGGAGAAACATGATTTTCTTGAATATAATTCCAACGCTTTCCATTTATGGGTTGGGAGTATGGTACAGGCATTATTGAAACAAATATGATGGTTTGTCTGACGATCCAAGGTCTGGAATAATAATAATAATAATTAACAGTTTTTAAAGGCCATTACTGGCCCCTTACTGTATCAATAATTTGGCTAGAACGGTTTCGATCCTGTGCATGGTCTTCATACTGTCACAGACGATCTGAAGAAGCCAAGTCGCCAAGTCGGATCAGCACGCAGGACGCGACCGAACCAACGTACTAGCTGAGATCTTACTTCATGTACAATGTTGGGGATCCATCCGTGTCCGGATAGTTGAGCGGGGTTGGTTTGGCGGTATCCATTTTTTGTTGATATTGCAAACAGTTGAGTTTGCCCCCTGACCACAGGGACCACCAAGGTCAGGAATATATAGTGGATGTTTTAAAACTTTTCAGACAAGCTTGCTCCAAGTTTTCCCGAATCATTTTGGTTGTGTGTGGTCCTCGAAATTCCGGCCACTTTTCCTAAATCATTAACACTAAACAACCTTTGACAGTGTTTTTTGCCAACCGCCAATACATTCTACTTTACAAATTTTAGCGAAGAGTTCAATGTTCACCATGATGTGGACTAAGAAGGGAATTTCTTTTAATCAAAATGACGTACAATGCAGCTTTCAAACGAACGTAAAAGATGTTCCAATTCCAAAAATTCGTTTGTAATGAAGTTTGTTGAAATGAGGAATCAAATTTAGAAAATTAATTTTGAAGTTTTGAAAGTTGATTCAAATTTTGAGATTGTTATGAAATTGTATAAATTCCCGATTGTTTAACCAAATTCTTAAATTTAAAATGTTTCAAGTTTTATGAAATTCTGTAAAAGGTATTATGTTAAAATATTAATAATTTTACCAAGTGGTTTTTAAATCTCGATATTTTATGAAATTTTATTAATTTTCACAATTTTATTTAATTTTTAAATTTTTTTTAATATTTTTTAATTTGATCGATAAATATTTAAATTATTAACTTATTCTGAAAATAAACTATAATGCCATGAAGCCTTACCAAATTTAATACCGATCATCTGGATTTTCGGCAAAAGTAACTTCCGACTGCTTATTACCACCTCATCCATGACAACGAATGATATAAGTCAATTATAAATTATTTCAAAACTTGATGCGTCTGATTATAAAATTTTGAGATGAACTGACCTTTCTCATTATAATGAAATCAATTTGCCAAATGACTGACAGTAAACCAACTATACCTATAGAATTTGAGTGACATTTTGGATTAAATTTGAGTGAATATTTAAAATTACAAGCAGAGCAAATTACCACTTATTTTTTTAAAAATTGTTTGAGTCTTTTTTAAAAATTGATTGAGTCAGAATTTTAAAATAAGTTTGAGTGAATTTATAAATCATGTGTTTGAATAGTTAATCAAATATTATTTCTTCATATTCTGAACAATTTGCTATCGCCATCTATTTAATGTTAATTCAAATTCCGCTCAACTTATAACTTAAGAAGAGATAACGACCTTATTTCCCTTCCCACTCAAAATATGCTGTATTCTATTTAAATTGTACAGTTAAAGTGTCCGATGAACCCTTTTGATGACTTCTCAGAGTCGTCTCAATTTTTAAAATCTAATTTTCGTAGATGTGTTCTTTCCTATGGACAACGAACAAGATTAGTCAATAAAGTTTTGTCTTAAAATTTGAAATGTACTACTGAACAAATCCATAATTGACTGGCACTAAACCATCGCCTTTTATTTCATTTAATATCATGGCAAATTACACTAATTCAAGTGATTATAGCATTTGAGTGAAATATTTTATTAAATTTTGAGTGAATATTCAAAATTATGTGCTGGAAATTGGCAAGTTAATTTTTTTAAATTGAGATCACGCAATCAACTGTCAAGTGAAATTTGGCAAAATTAGAAAATAAATTTGAGTGAAATTAAAATCAACGTACTTGTATACGATCTAGTCAAGGCTCAGTTTCGATTAATTAGAATTCTTTTTAAACCAATTTCAGTTTTCGAAAGCCATTCTGTAAAGGATACAAATTTTTACGTCGGGAATTGGTCTTAACAACATACGACACCATTGGTTCAACATTTGAAATTTAATGAAAATATGGAAATTTATAGTACATATTCGAATTAAGTTTGATTGAATTTTTAGCTTTAATCAAATTCTGATATAATATTACAAAAATCTGTTCTGAAATTTTAAATTTTTTTAAATTTTTAACAGAATTTATCAATTTTCGTAGGCAATTCTGAAATTTGATAGTTTTGAATTATTTGAAATTTTCTGAAACAATTGACGACTGATTCAATAAAACTCTAAATAATTTTTTACAGTTTCCAATTTCCAATGGCGATGTCGTTATGAAAGGCTACTCCCTCGAGATTTCGGGCACTTTTCCTGAATCAATAACGCTAAATAACCTTTGATAGTGCTTTTTTTCTCGAAGCGAAGAGTTCAATGTTTATCATGAGGTGGAATTATATAATTTTAAATCTGACTTAGAAGAGAATTTCTTTTAATCTGAATGATGTACATTCCAGATTTGTTTGGATTCAATCGCGTATACCTTCGTTCAAACGAATGCCAGAGATGTTCAAATTCTAAAATTTGTATGAATAAAGTTTCATGAAATGAGGAATCAAATCTAGAAAATTAATTTTGAAAATTTGTTAATTTAACCAAATTTTGAGATTATGTTATGAAATTCTATAAATTCCTGATTATTTAACCAAACTCTTAATTTTAATATGTTTTGAATTTTATAAAATTCTGTAAAAGGAATTCTGATAAAATATTAAACATTTTACCAAGTGGTTTTAAATTTTTAATATTTTATGAAATTTTATTAATTTTCAAAATTTTATTGAATTTTTAAATTTTTTAATTTGATCAATAATTATTTAAATTATTAACATTTTCGGAAAATAAACTATAATGCTATGAAGCCTTATCAAATTTGATGTCAATCATCTGTTTCCTCGAACTTCCCACTGCTTATTAAAACCTTTCATCCATGACAACGAATGAGGTAAGTCAACGAAATTATACATTTTTCAGATGAACTGACCTTTCTCATTATAATGAAAACAATTTTCCAAATGACTGATAGTAAACCAAATATACCTTATAGAATTTGAAATTTTGGATTAAATTTGAGTGAAAATTCAAAATTACGAGCAGAGCAAATTATCACTTTTTTTTTAAAATTGATTGAGTCTGATCATTGTCAGAATTTTAAAATAAGTTTGAGTGAATTTATAAATCATGTGTTTGAATAGTTAATGTGCTGTATTCTATTTAAATTGTACAGTTAAAGTGTCAGATGAACCTTTTTGATAACTTCTCAGTGTCGTCTCAATTTTTGAAATCTACTTATGGCCAACGAATGAGATAAGTCAATAAAATTATTTCGATTTTATTTAGTTTGGTCTTAATACATGAAATATTCTGCTGAACATATCTAATTGACTGGCACTAAACCATCAGACTACTAATGTACTAAATTTGATAGATTCTCGCCTTTTGAGTCCATTTAATATCTGGCAAGTTACACTAATTCGAGTGATTATAGCATTTGAGTGAAATATTTTATTAAATTTTGAGTGAAGATTCAAAATTATGAGCTGGAAATTAGCAAGCTTTTTTTTAAGTTGAGATCACGAAGTCAACTCTCAAGTGAAATTTGTGAGAAAAATTAGAAAATAAATTTGAGTGCAATTAAAATCATCGTACTTTAATAGTTAATCAAACATTATTTCTTCTCATCCACTGATAAATCTGAAGAATTTTTAAAAGGTTTTCAAACTAGATTGAAATGACGATCTATGTAGTTATGCCTCAGTTTCGATTAATTAGAATTTAATAGTTTTTTTAAGCAATTTTCAGATTTCGAAAGCCAATATTATGTATAGGGTAACAATTTTAGCGTCGAGAGTTTGTCTTACTCAAATTAAGGAGATTTGTAGTATTCAAATTAAGTTTGATGAACTGCTCAAATTTGTTTAAATTTTTGAGAAATGTAAAATTCTTACCTTTAATCAAATTCTGATATAAATATTGTTATAAAACTGTTCTGAAATTATAAATGATTTTAATAAACAAAATTTTTATTTAATTTTGATTTTTTATACAATATGTTTACAAAATTTAATTTAATTTTTAGAAATTTTATCAAATTCGATAATATCAGTAAATCTTTAGAATTTAATGTTAGTTAGAAACTTTTCAAATTTTAAATAAAATGTTTGATAAAAATTCTGAAAATTTTATTAAACAGTCGAAGAAATTTCCAATGATATTTTTACGAAATGGGTTAGGTGACGACTGATTTAAGTTTCAATAAAATTCTGAATCATTTTTTACAGTTTTCAGTTTCCAATTTAGATCAAATTTGTTTAGAGTTTGAGCTCTAAGAGAGGTCAGTTCTTGTTGCTTTCAAACTTCAAGAATTGGGTATCGTAAAGTTTTCTTTAAAGATTTTTTAACTCAAGCGATTTGAGCGAAATAATTTAAATTTAAACTTGTAATTTTGAATTAAATTTGAATGAAATCATTTTTTAAAATTTGAGCTAAAAATTTAATAAATTTAACTGACATTTGATGTGTCGTTAATCAAACAATATATCTCTGCATGTACTGACCAGTTTACAAAATCGGAATGCTATTTAGTTTTTGTTAATTGTTTTGGAATAGAATATTTGAAAATTACTAGAGGTAGGAAATAGGATATTTTAAGATGCAACACCAATTTGTTCTTGAAATTTTCTGAACTTTTACTGACACGAAAAATTTAATTTAATAGTTTATGAAATTTCATCAAATTCCGAAAAATTAATAAATGGAGCTTAAGCGAGCTTGAAAATAAATTGTTATTAAATAACGATGACATTGATCATGACTACAGTAAAAAAAATAGATAAAAGGCACAACATCCGACCCGACCGTAGCTTGTATATACGTACATATTAGCCTTACTCAAATAGTTTTAAGTTTGAATATGGTTGGTTGATTTTTCATAAATTAATGAAAAGTCGACTAAAGGAATTAATATTTTCAGTTACTTTACTGATAAGGAACATCTGGTTTCGTTAGTCTGATGAGATCAAATTACAATTTAAGATTTAAATAAAAAACTTAGGAATGATGCAATGAGCAGAAAAACATGAAAACAAACAAGGTATATGCTTTCAATTCAAGTTAGGAGAAGGTTTAGATTTTAGCGTCAGACTTGGATTTTTTTTTTAAATACTGCAAATCAGTTAGATTTACCACGTTCATTAAATGAATGCGCATTGTTTTTAATTTCAGTGTCCAAGTTAGACGGAGTCAATTAAAAAAGTTTTCACAAAGCGGAAATTCTTCGTTAGGACACTCTTGCAAACCAAAATCTATCTTATCGAGACATTTTTACTTGTTGTATTTAACATTTCTGGCTGGCCTCAATGTAAAACATACTCAGAATTTCAAAAATTTTTCTCATTTTAATTTATTTTTATTTTAGTTCAACATACTTTGTTCTGGCGCCACAACTCTCCGAACAGTTAGTTTTTTGCAAATTGACCGTACGTCACTGGTCTAAACTGGCATAGTGGCTTTTTAAATTAAAATGAAAAAATAACAAACAAATACAAATCGAAAACTAAAAGATCGGGGGTTTGCGATGAAAACCCAATTAGTCTACAAGGTATAACATTCGTTAAATTACAAATCATTAACAAAACTAAATTGTAAAAAGTTATTAAATTACAAACAATTAAGAATTTAAAAATTTAAAAATTTGAGAATTTAAATGGCAAATTTTTAAATCATCGTCGGCTACTCTGTGAAGTGATAACGAATTTTACTAAATCTAATTTTTCTTTATTATTTGATCAAATTTAAAAGTTTTGGAAATTTGTAAACAAATGTATTTCACGAATTTTAAAAAAATACCAAATTTGTAAATTTTATAAACAAATTATTTCACAAAATTTGTGGAAGACTTTTTAAATTGAGACCAATTCAAAATCAAAATTCTAGATTTTACAAATTAGATTTTTAAATTCTAAAAAATATTGTTAAAACCTACAAAATTTATAAAATTACGAAATTTTGAAAATTCGTTTAGTAATTCTGAAATTTTACAATTTCCAGAATAAAACCTTGTTCAAGTTCGAAAACTTATATAAACTCCCACTGACCAAACCTTAAGTTCTGATCCGATGAATTGGTTAATATTTTAATTTTATTAATTAACTTAAGGAAGAAATAGGAACAAATACTTACAAGCGTGCCCAAAATTAGGAAAATTGTAAAAATTTTGAAAATTTGTCTAAGAACTAAAAAAATTTTGCGAGGCATCAAAATTAGACTATAAAAGAGTGTATTCAGTATTGAGATAATTTTTTTTTGATATTTGGAAACGGCTGTTGGAATTAGACGAAATTCCAAACAAGTACCCTTCTACAGACGAAGAAGCGTTTTGTGAATAGCAAGAGAAATAATTATTTTGTCACTTGACAAATACTCCAGTGACATCAAGAAAGGGATTAAATATATAATCGGTCGCGGGAATATCAAAGCAAAATGGACAGCTCTTTGAATGCAATTCAGAAAGCCGAATTGACCATACTCAATGCTATTCATGAATTAAAGAATCTCGTGGACAAACGGCGTATAACGCGGCCCCAAACAAAAGCGTCATCTAATTTAAAATCATTACATAGGCTGTAAACAAAACACAGTAGTTCCAAAGTAGAGGTTAATTCTACTGAACAACAAGTTTCGTCGATCAATAGTGTAGTTGAAGATCTAACATCGTATGCAAATATTGATGTTGTATAGATCAAACTTCGTCGACTACTTTGGTTCAGCTAATCCCAATTCAATCTCCAGGTTTACCAACAGAAATTGTACCTCCCATTTTTTCTACATACATACCACATTCTTCACCATACATTCTACATACATACCACATTCTTCACCAATTGAAACATACACAAACTACATTATACATACACAAACTTATGACGAGGATCTTAAATGCATGCTTCCATCCTCTACTATATCGGATATTGAGTATTGTTTTATTAATGCCTGTTTTTATATTGAACTTTCTTGATTTATACTTTGCAAACGAAGTCAATATCTTTAAAGTAAACGAATCACTATCACCATTCATATGCAATGACATTCATCACAAATCCATGGAAATCAGGTTTAATATCTCAGAAATTAATGAACACTACAAATTCCATCAAGAATCAGGTATACGACATAATTTTGCGAAAGCTAACATTGAAGGACTTAAAAGCTTCCTAAATAATCAAAATTGGGACGAGGAAATAAGTGGATTAACTGACATGAACATTAATATTGACCATTTCTATGATATATTCAATGGATTCGATCAACTTGTACCTCTTACTAAAACTACATCAATCATAATTAATCCAAAAAATAGAAAGGACCATGCGTATAAAAAAATGAGACGTACCTATTCAGACGAAGATAAACTAAAGCTTGTCGCAGTTAAGGAACAATTTTATTCTTAGTATATGATTTTTGACCGAGCAAATAGCGCAGTGGTTAAAGCTGCGACGTTTGGATCGGCAGGTACCGGGTTTGAATCCCAACAGAGGCGGGATGCAAAAGGGATTTTTCACTTCCTTATTATGATCGGTGATTAAATTGAAAACATCTATGACCCTCTGTTGGAATTTAGAACTCATGGGCCGACCCACCTTCCATGTCACTATACAGGGTGACATGGAGCTATGCAATGCACTGTACTTGTGTGAATGGGATGAAAATGGGTTGAATGAATGTTTGTGTGAATGTGAATGTACCTGTGGTATCACAACGGACCTTCGCCGGTCTAAGTGTGCTGTAAAAAGTGGCCACCTAACCTCCTCATGATGATTGCTTCAAGAAATACATAATCAAAGTTCAAAATAATGTGATAAGAGGAAAATTAAGGGATATCCGGCAACTATGCATTTGATTTGATTGGATCGTGTGCATCAGAATCCAAAGAAATAGCAAACCAATTCTCATTTTTTTTTTCAAACAATTTACAATCCTGGATGATTCACCTTGTATCAACCTACCGACTATGGATATAACTATCAACCTACTGGCTTATGGCAACCACTTCAATTTTACCTAAACTATTTGAAATATTAGTCTGCAACTCCCTCAAGAAAATAATTATAAGCCATCTATCTTTTCATCAACATGGATTTACACCTTAGACCCACAACTACCAACCTTGTTGAGTTTACTAGCATCACCAGAAGAGCTTTAGAAAATCATCAGCAAATTGACACCGTATACACTGATTTCAGTAAAGCTTTTGACTATACATTCGACATCGACAGATATTGTTGAAACTAGACAAGTTTGTATTTTCATCAACTTTTGTCCAATGGTTTCAATCGCACCTAACGGAAATATACCTAATCATAGAAATTGCTGGTGAAAAGTCGAATCCTATTTTGGCAAAATCTGGTCTTGCTCAGGGTTCTAATATAGGTCCCTATCTCATCCTGGCATTTATTGACGACATTACTAATATAATTCAACACTCTTCTGTACTTTTGTTTGCTAAGGACACTTACAAGCTTCAGGATATTGACAAGATTTCTACTTGGTGTGAAGTGAACCAGTTAAAACTTAATATTGCGTCTGACTGAGTCTGTGTTGGTCAGCATGCGGCGCATATCTGCATTTTAATGTTGACCGAGTCGCTTTGTTTTGAAAGTTTTAAATTATATCAACGTTGTTCTTCTTGGTACAACCCCACAATTGTATACCATATGTCCGCATATATAGGTATAAGTATCTGCCTCGTCTTCTGTAAGATTCGTAGCTAATGCTCTATATGTGTCAACGTCTGTTGTGTTGATTTTCCATATACTATTGTTCAGAGACACAATTCTGTATTCTTCATCGGTAATTGATTTCATAAGAGACTGAATATATTGATTGGAGGCAGAGCCTTATTCTTGGGTTTGGCTATCTCAGCCTGTTGAATTTCAATCATGTCATTTGATTTTGAGAATTGGCTTAAGCCTGCAGTTTCTGGAGAAGACTCAGCTTTTCTTTTTTTAGAAGGTCTTTCTATATTTTTTCCAGTCTGTTTCGTCTCGTAATTCATCTTCATCAGTGAAGAATTCTGGTGCAGCATTGGTCCTGTATTTCTTTGGCTTGAAGTGCTTGTTTCAGCTTCCCATTTTCATTCTTATGTTGAGATGTGGACTTTTCTATTTTATATAATTGTTTCTGAAGGTCTTGATTTTTCTTTTCATAGCTACTAACTGAGGATGTTGGTGATCTCGGTAGTTTGGAGCTACGTCCAAAGGGATTATCATTATTTGATTTTGACAAATCATTGCGGTTGCTGGATATCGACGACTGAGAGCTCGCGTTCACAATTCACCTGGTACTGGGGTTCCAGATCCCTGCACCGTCAGTTTTTCTCCATCTTTATCACCCATGCTGGTTTTTTACCGCGTAGCCTTCCTCTAGCATTTTAAACCTATACTGAAAGGTACTAATAACAGCCGCTCCTAAATTGGAAGACAGACGCTGACCAAGAAGCCGCCAAATGTGAGTCCGTTGCACTTGGATTTCTTGTTCACTAGTTTTTGTGATATTTCATTCTCCAGACACATTGATCAGAGTGTATCGAAAGCCAACTCCGGCGAAAATAAACCAATCAATATAATGTCTAAATTTCTTTCCAATGTTTGACCTATTTGAGCTTAGACTTTTTAAAGGGCAGTTTAACCTCAAATTGAAACAGCACTTCAGACAATTATAATTTTAATATTCCTAAAAAAAACATTCTAAATGTATTTAAATTTAATAAAATAAATAAATAGTTGAGAGACCATTGGATCCTTATACTATAAAACTATTGGAACTCACCTATTTCTAACTTTTTGTAAATTCACATATTTTTTATGTACATAGACATCCCTGCAATCAAACTATATATGTATATTCCAAATCCTAAAACGATTTAGATCACATGCATATACGAATAATTATATTTGCATAAAATAGTTATTGCGGAATTTAAATGCCTCTTCATTTAACTATTTCGATTTAATCCGATAATCCGTTAAACTATATTTGTATATATAAAAAGAGGATTATAGTTCTTAATAAACAGCACTGCAAGGGCATCTCTCTGCATACAAACACATAATATAAATAAAACTGGAAAATTCAATAACAAATTTTCACTGTACGAGTACGTTTAGGAAAATACCAAACAAACAATACACAACTATGTATGTATACATAGTTCAAAATTATGTAGCCATGGTACAATTTCATCAGTTGCTACATTTTTAACGTAACACAACGGAAAATGAGAGAGAACATTTGAAATGAAAATTTTCACAGAGATTTTGTAATTTTCATTTAATTAAAAAAAAAAAAAAATTTTTTTTCCAAATATAATTTATTTATTGTTAAAAATGTTTATAAACACGGTAAAAATTTGTGGTTGGACTTTTACCGCAGGAAACAATTTAAAATATTGAAAAACCATTTAGAATTTATAAATATATTTTGTACAAAATTTAATTTTGGATTTGTACTTGAATACATACATGTACATAGATATATGAAGAGGAACGAACGTACACTGTTTTTATTTTGAAACATTTTGTTGCTATATAAAAATTGGGCAGCCTCGCCATTTTCATGCATACACTATAATATGCTTCAAAATTAACGTTGGAAAATTCGATACCAATCAAATACATTTTGTATCATATTATGCACAAAAAAAAAACTGCATAAGTAATTGAATTTTTATAATTAAAATTGAATTTATTGTAACATTCTACGTAAATACAAAATTAATATTTTTTTTTTTTCAAAATAATGTTTTATTTTAATTCAATTATAAATTTTATAATTAAAATTTATTAAATCCCAGAATGTTCGTGGTATAAAAATAAATCGATTTCGCGCGAGACTGGTTCGTCAATTTGTATTCCAAAATCTCCTATTGCTACATAGGCTAAGGAAACGAGAGCTTGGAATATCAGATTTAGGTCCACAGATTTCGATTTAAAATTTTTAGACCATTTGCCTTGGCGAAACGGAAAACTTTAAAAGCGGTGATTTGGGAAATAACGTCCTATAAATCACCTATAACTGATGGAATATTTCTGATATCGCTTTGGAGAAAAAGAGAACTGAGTTTTGCCTCAAAAGTCTCAACATCCGGTACAAAAGAATATGATAACAACGCTTCATTATTAAAGATGACTAAGGTTATTCGTCAACATAAACAAAACGTACGGCCAAGCAACGGAAAGGCAACATCGGAGTCATCGGATTATGTCACCTAACAGAGTCCTGAAAATTCTTAATTAAATGAAAGTGGTTTGAGTTCAAAGAGGCAGGCACAATATTTCATTTAGTCTTTCATTGCAAATTATACCATGCTGAAACATCTAATCATTACACTTTCCATAAATAAAATAAATAAAATAAATAAAATAAATAAAATAAATAAAATAAATAAAATAAATAAAATAAATAAAATAAATAAAATAAATAAAATAAATAAAATAAATAAAATAAATAAAATAAATAAAATAAATAAAATAAATAAAATAAATAAAATAAATAAAATAAATAAAATAAATAAAATAAATAAAATAAATAAAATAAATAAAATAAATAAAATAAATAAAATAAATAAAATAAATAAAATAAATAAAATAAATAAAATAAATAAAATAAATAAAATAAATAAAATAAATAAAATAAATAAAATAAATAAAATAAATAAAATAAATAAAATAAATAAAATAAATAAAATAAATAAAATAAATAAAATAAATAAAATAAATAAAATAAATAAAATAAATAAAATAAATAAAATAAATAAAATAAATAAAATAAATAAAATAAATAAAATAAATAAAATAAATAAAATAAATAAAATAAATAAAATAAATAAAATAAATAATAACACTGGCCCCTTACTGTGTCAACAATCTGGTTCCAATAGTTTCGATCCTGAGCATGGTTTTCATACTGTCTTAGAAAATCTGAAGAAGCCAAATCGTTCTCTACACCTTGGAGCCATCGTCACCTGCAGCGACTTGTATGCCTACCATATGGTGGCTCTCCTTCCAGCGATCGTTGCACAATTCGTTCCGGATCAGCACGCAGAACGTGACCAAACCAGCTTCTTCGCTGAAATCTTATTTCATGTACAATAGCAGGGATCTTCATCAGATCGCTAATCTCGATATTGTACAGAGATCGGTATGTACCATCTATTTCCCGTTTTGGGCCGTAAATCACACGCATGATTCTTCTCTCAAATCCAAATGATTGCCAGCTGCCAGCCGCACTTTACTATCCTCATCCACACTGGTATGATGAGTGATAAGACAACCGAAATATTTAAACCTCCTCACTCCTTCAAACGTGTAGTAGCCACTATTAAAATCTGGTGTGCCATTGTCCCTATAACCAGAGATCATATATGTCGGTTGATTTGGAGTTCAACAGAAGCTGAAAACTCTATAAGCGGATCAAGTATATCTTTCACTCCGTTACTATTCACTCCAATCTCGCATATGTCATCTGCATATGCAAGCATCTGATTGGACTGGCGATATAAATTGTTGCGCTGAGGTGTTTCAGTTTTATAAAAGATGTACTCCTAACATGACATTAAAGCGTATCAGGGACAGAGCATCTCCCTGCCGAACATTCGAGTTAACTGCAAAAATTCTTGTTAGCCTGTTTTCAACTTTAACACAGCATTGAGCCTGTGTCACTGCCATTCCACACAATCTTACGAATTTTGTTTGCATACCTAGATATTCCTAGCGCAGACCACAAATTTTCTCGATTGATCGAGCCTGCCGGAAATCCAGGAACACCTGATGTATGAAATCCTCCTTGATAGTCACCAACCTGGCCCTCCGCTAGAGGGGTGATTCTATCCAATATAATGTTGGATAGTAACATTTATGCAGTGCAAAGGAGAGTTATACCGCGATAATTCTCACACTTCAACCGGTCTCCCTTATTGAAGATGGGGCACATCGCGGCCACTTTCCATTCGTCAGGCATTACTTCGTTTCGCCATACTAATAAACATAAACAAAACGTACGGCCAAGCAACGGAAAGGCAACATCGGAGTCATCGGATTATGTCACCTAACAGAGTCCTGAAAATTCTTAATTAAATGAAAGTGGTTTGAGTTCAAAGAGGCAGGTACAATATTTCATTTAGTCTTTCATTGCAAATTATACCATGCTGAAACATCTAATCATTACACTTTCCATAAATAAAATAAATAAAATAAATAAAATAAATAAAATAAATAAAATAAATAAAATAAATAAAATAAATAAAATAAATAAAATAAATAAAATAAATGAAATAAATAAAATAAATAAAATAAATAAAATAAATAAAATAAATAAAATAAATAAAATAAAGAAAATAAATAAAATAAATAAAATAAATAAAATAAATAAAATAAAGAAAATAAATAAAATAAATAAAATAAATAAAATAAATAAAATAAATAAAATAAATAAAATAAATAAAATAAATAAAATAAATAAAATAAATAAAATAAATAAAATAAATAAAATAAATAAAATAAATAAAATAAATAAAATAAATAAAATAAATAAAATAAATAAAATAAATAAAATAAATAAAATAAATAAAATAAATAAAATAAATAAAATAAATAAAATAAATAAAATAAATAAAATAAATAAAATAAATAAAATAAATAAAATAAATAAAATAAATAAAATAAATAAAATAAATAAAATAAATAAAATAAATAAAATAAATAAAATAAATAAAATAAATAAAATAAATAAAATAAATAAAATAAATAAAATAAATAAAATAAATAAAATAAATAAAATAAATAAAATAAATAAAATAAATAAAATAAATAAAATAAATAAAATAAATAAAATAAATAAAATAAATAAAATAAATAAAATAAATAAAATAAATAAAATAAATAAAATAAATAAAATAAATAAAATAAATAAAATAAATAAAATAAATAAAATAAATAAAATAAATAAAATAAATAAAATAAATAAAATAAATAAAATAAATAAAATAAATAAAATAAATAAAATAAATAAAATAAATAAAATAAATAAAATAAATAAAATAAATAAAATAAATAAAATAAATAAAATAAATAAAATAAATAAAATAAATAATAACACTGGCCCCTTACTGTGTCAACAATCTGGTTCCAATAGTTTCGATCCTGAGCATGGTTTTCATACTGTCTTAGAAAATCTGAAGAAGCCAAATCGTTCTCTACACCTTGGAGCCATCGTCACCTGCAGCGACTTGTATGCCTACCATATGGTGGCTCTCCTTCCAGCGATCGTTGCACAATTCGTTCCGGATCAGCACGCAGAACGTGACCAAACCAGCTTCTTCGCTGAAATCTTATTTCATGTACAATAGCAGGGATCTTCATCAGATCGCTAATCTCGATATTGTACAGAGATCGGTATGTACCATCTATTTCCCGTTTTGGGCCGTAAATCACACGCATGATTCTTCTCTCAAATCCAAATGATTGCCAGCTGCCAGCCGCACTTTACTATCCTCATCCACACTGGTATGATGAGTGATAAGACAACCGAAATATTTAAACCTCCTCACTCCTTCAAACGTGTAGTAGCCACTATTAAAATCTGGTGTGCCATTGTCCCTATAACCAGAGATCATATATGTCGGTTGATCTGGAGTTCAACAGAAGCTGAAAACTCTATAAGCGGATCAAGTATATCTTTCACTCCGTTACTATTCACTCCAATCTCGCATATGTCATCTGCATATGCAAGCATCTGATTGGACTGGCGATATAAATTGTTGCGCTGAGGTGTTTCAGTTTTATGAAAGATGTACTCCTAACATGACATTAAAGCGTATCAGGGACAGAGCATCTCCCTGCCGAACATTCGAGTTAACTGCAAAAATTCTTGTTAGCCTGTTTTCAACTTTAACACAGCATTGAGCCTGTGTCACTGCCATTCCACACAATCTTACGAATTTTGTTTGCATACCTAGATATTCCTAGCGCAGACCACAAATTTTCTCGATTGATCGAGCCTGCCGGAAATCCAGGAACACCTGATGTATGAAATCCTCCTTGATAGTCACCAACCTGGCCCTCCGCTAGAGGGGTGATTCTATCCAATATAATGTTGGATAGTAACATTTATGCAGTGCAAAGGAGAGTTATACCGCGATAATTCTCACACTTCAACCGGTCTCCCTTATTGAAGATGGGGCACATCGCGGCCACTTTCCATTCGTCAGGCATTACTTCGTTTCGCCATTCTAATCGAATAAGGTCGAAAAGACAGTTCCACAAAGTATCCCCTCCGAATATCAAGAGCTCCGAATTAATGCAGTCCACTCCCAGGTGAGCGGTTTTGTTTTATTCTCTGCATAGCCCTAGTGAATTCCTCATGGGATGGATCCTCAATGCAAATCTCCGCAGTCTGTATTTAAGGTGACTCAACTACAGTCTATGACGCATGATGAACACCAAGCAGGTCGGTAAAATGTCCATTCCATGCGTCGATGTTGACACTGAGGTTTCCATCCCGATCCCGAATGGCGTTGACGCAGGCCTGAAAGTATAACAAAAGACAGCATAAGGAGGGGCAGTCCTTTACTCCTTTCTTTGTGTAGGCATCTTGGTAGTTCTCCCTATTAAGTTTTTCTTTGTTAATAATGTTCACATCATTGAGAATTTTGAATCCTTTATTTTAAAAGTCATCAATTATGTCCTTATAATTGCATAAGTTGGGTGTAATCCTCTAGCCATAACTTTGATAGGTCTACCACTGATATTTTTCGAAATTGACATTAATTGTTCAGGGAGTGATTTTATACTCCTAATCCGTTACAGAGTTCATCATAACTTCGATTTCCGAGAAATTCATAATTCCCCTTTTGGTAGTTCCGCTATTTGGTGCTCGTTATTTTGGATGATTTACTCGTGCTCTCCTGTGGACTCAGGTTTCCCTTTCTTGTTTATTTTGCTTTTGCTTGTGTTCGGCTTCTTAAGGATCCAGTTGGTTTCTCTATCTAACTTATCATCATCCGTTAGGTATTCAAATTTGTTTGGTTTTCTTCGATTCCGCTGACCGAAGATGCACTTCTGACTCTTCTATTTCTTTGGTTTCTAAATTCGCTTCGGAATTTGTTTTTTGAGTATTGTTAACTAGTTGTTCATGTTGACAATTAAAAATTCTATTTCTCGTAGTTTCTGTTTTTATTTTATTTTTCTAAGTTTTATTGTTGCTAACGGCGCGGTTAGATCAACTAATAAGTTTGCTTTCGCTTCTACCTTTTAGTTAAGGCGATCTTAATATAATCGGTTTTCTTCGAAACGGATTTGATGTCAATAGGCTGCCCTACGCAAAACACATAGGTCCAATCTCCATAGAGTGTGACTCTGGGTTTCTAAATTGCGTGAGTATTGCATCAATCCATTGCATAGTACATCTTTCGTAAAACTGAAACACCTCAGCGCAACATCTTATATCGCCAGTCCAATCAAGTGCTTACATATGCAGATGACATGGACTGAATAGCAACGGAGTGAAATAAATACTTGATCCCCTTGTAGAGTTTTCAGCTTCAGTTGTATTTCAGATCAATGAGTCCAAAACGAAATACCTGATCTCTTGTTTTTGGGACAATAGCACACCAGACTATAGTAGTGGCCACCACACGTTTGAGGGAGTGAGGAGGTTCAAATATTTGGGTTCTCTTACCACTCACGATAACAGTGTGGGTGAGGATATTAAAGTGCGCCTGGCAGTTGGTAGTCGTTCTTTGTATCCTCTAAGGCCACTGCTAAAATCTAAACACTTATCAAGCGCCGTTGGGCGCTAACGGATGAGTACGAGAGATGGCTCCTTACATTTGAGAGAAGAATAATGCGTGTGATTTACGGCCCAAAACGCGAAATAGATGGTACATACCGAGCGCGGTACAATTTCGAGATCAGAGATCTGATGAAGATCCTCGATATTGTGTATGAAGTAAGATCTCAGCGAGTACGCTGGCTCGGTCACGTTCTGCGTGCTGATCCGGAACGAATTATGCAGCGATATCTGAAAGGAGAGCCACCATATGGTAGGCGCAGAAGTCGTTGCAGGCAACGATGACTCCACGATGTAGAGAACGACTTGACCTCTTCAGATTGTCTTAGACAGTATGAAGACTATGTTCAGGATCGAAATCGTTGGAGCCTAATAGTTGACTCAGTAAGAGGCCAGTAATGGCCTTTAAAACTGTTCATTATTATTGCATCAATCCACTTCGTTTTTTGGTAAATCAAGTACATATTGACCATTATTATCTATGACCTATACGGTGGCTGCATCAAAACTTCCCAACCATGTTCCGTCAATTTGTTCCGAGTCATCAAAAGATGTGTGTGGTTGGACATTGTCATGATGGAACACAACTCCCTTTCTGTTGGCCAATTCTGGTCGAGTTGTGCACATTACAGGTCCGAATTAATCATTAGATTTGCTTTGAATTGATGGTTCCGCCACGTTGCAGCAGCTCATAATAGACAATTCCCTTTCAATCCCACCAAACACTCAACAAAATCTTGTTTGCCGTCAATCCAGGCTTTGTAGTCGTTTGTGGAGGTTCACCAGCCTTTAACCATTTTTCATCGCCTGTAATGATTCGCTTCAAAAATGGTTCGATTTCGTTTCTTTCAGCAGCATTTCACTGATGTCAATTCGGTTCATCAAATTTCTTTGTGTAAATTCATGTGGCACCCACCAATCTTCTTCTTTATGTAGCCTGCTCTTTTCAAATGATTCCAAACTGTCATGTCGTTGATGTTTAATGCCTCCGCTATTTCCTGACAGCTCATAAAACTTTTTTTCCATATTAGGATGTGGATCTTGTTTTCAAGATAATATCAATAAATGTTGACAGAAATTCCCATGTCGACTTTCTAGGGACAATTGTATATATGCACACACTAACAGATTTACAAATTTTTTTACCTTGACTACAACTATAAGTCAACTATTAACAATAATTATTTACTGCTATCACGATGCCACCACCAACATCTTGACAACCGACGGTTTTTTGAATCTTCTATACCATAACGAACGTAAACAATTTATTTAGTTTTAATCGTATGAGGATACTTTGGGTTAGCAGACTCTGTAACCAGTAAATCAGCACACCACATATATGTGCGAGGCCCAGAGAAGGTTTAATCTATTGATGTGAAACTAAGGAAAGTTGAAGTGATGGAAGTGGAATTCAGAAATTGTAAGAATTAAAGTACTGGAGACTAATCGTCTCAATCGATTTTTTTGGATAGGTATCTCGAGCATTAGTGGCATTGAGTGCTGGAGTAAAATCCGCCCAATTTTAATTTATATCTCGAGAACCGGGTACTTATGCCAAATATACTAATATTGTAAGACTATTTGAAGTCACTGAATTTATTATGAAATTAAAACTGTTCGGCAAAAATGACATAATCCCCGTTTTATATAAAACACAATCACATATAAAGTTGAGTTTTAATATTACCCAGTAATTCGAATATATATTAAATTGGTCTTATTAAATAATCACATTCGATTTATGTCTCCATAAATTATTTCAAAACCAAAAGTAGCCAAAAAGTAATGTTGTATATATTAATCCTAAAACATTTTAATCGCCTTAAAAATTTATAACCATCAAGTGTACGAGTTTAACCGCCCGTCACACTCTCCACTATAATATAGACGAATGGTATAAAATATATAAAATCGAAAGAAATAAAATTCTACCTTACTCGAGAGCCCCCATTCCATGTTGTACACATAAAATGCCATGTATGTATGCATACATATACATATGTGTATAGTAAAGTGTTATGTGTCCATTTGAACGAATAGCGTACAACAAAAAATTTGTAACGATTTTGTCTAGGTTTACGTCTCTATATAATACATAAAAAAAAATTACTACGAGTATATGGTACACGTACACAGTCTGTATAGTCGATTTTATACGTTTTTTAATCTATCGAGTGATTAATTCGCTTGATAATTTATGGACATATGTCTCCCCGCGCAACATCAAACTCGTATATATACGAATAACGAAGACGGGAACAAAATATTTTATGCCACGTTACTCAATTTATATATGTATACGGATTGATATTATTTTTTATGTACCCGATTGGAACACAAATTTTTTATTTCACCACATATCCATATCACATTTGGGTATACACCACTCATCCTATACACATAGAAATTGATTTGCCATGAAAATTTACAAAAAAAAAACTCTAAAATTGAGGATTTTCGGAGTTGACATTTTTATTTTTGTTGGTTGCTGCGGAACAAAATCTATAAAAATTTGGTAAAATAATATACGATTTGGTAGTCCCTCTTCGTGTGTGTGTGTGTGTGTTCTGGATCTAAGGGTAGTTTGTTAAATATGGAAATTTAAAATCAAATCACAAAAAATTGAACGGGCATGGTACGAACGTAGAATACGAAATGAATTTGTGGAATAATAAAAATGTTTATTGTATTACATAGATAAAAAGTCGTTATAATTTGTTGATTTGGTATATCATAAATTGATTTATGACACTTTGATAGTAAATATAAGAAACTACACATAATTTATGTATAAAGGGGTTAACATTAATTTAATATGTTTATGGAATGAACCTTGTTGACCTAGGTTCATTTATATGCGGGAATCAATGTATTTTGTATGTATGTATGCATGTGTAAGAGATAAGAACATATAAAAATTAATTTCACTCATCTTCAACCGTACAACAACCTAAATAATAATTAAACAACAATTGTTTATTTATTTTTGTGCCACTATATCGTTGGTCTAACAAAATTCAACAATTTAAAAGATTCAAAATTCTTATAAGTCGAGTCAACTCAAAATTGTATACGTAAAATTGACACACCCTCCGCTTCCAATGTTTTGACTGTATACCTGCCTCTTTTAACATGGTCGGTCTATTTCTTGTTTAACAGATTTTTTAATTACTATTTATAAATTATAGTAAACGAAATTTTACGAAAATATAAAATCTCGATACCAAATTTTAGTTGATCTTGCCAAGCGCTCACATAGTAAAACACACAAAAAATGCCCTAGAACTGATGTAAGACCAATTTTCGTGTGTCTTACTATGTGAGTGCTTGGAAAAGTTGACTAAAATTTGGTACTGAAATTTTTTATTTTTTTTTTATTGCATGGATATATGTTTGTATATTTTTGGCTACTGTATTCCTTCTACTCTGACAATACTACAGTTTGAGTAGAGCAGCTTATGAATTTCTTGACTGATTAATAAAAATGATAATTTTAAAAATGTTTTTGGAAATTATTTTTAAAATTGAATTTTTGTGATTTGAAATTTTGTATTTTATAATGAGAACTGGTAAAGGGTAATGTATTTGGTCCGCATAATTTTGATTGTAATTTTTAATCGTCACGTGAGTGGTGTCATATAGCGAAAAACTTATTTTACCCGTCATTAATTGAAATTACGTATTTTAATTAATTAATTTGTTATTATTATATTTATGTGTTTTGCAATAATCCACTACTGGCTTTCCTTTAAATTGGGCAACATCTGGTTTTACAGTCTGTGCAGATTTCTTGTCGGTTTTGTTTCGCTTCTGGCTTTCATGTTGTTCAGATAATTTTCACAAAATATTTCGAAACTTAATCATAAGTTATAGAGAAATTGTGTGTACAGGTGAAATTCAGAAATTCAGTAGAGCTTAAAAATTACAATTTTAAATAATTTGACACCAATGTTTTCAAGTGAATGATATAATGGCATGACGATATTGCTTCCATCCATGGTACATCAAACTAAAACCGAAGATTAGATCTTCGCCTCCCATGTTTGTATGTGTACGATTTAATTATTGTGACGGATAGGGGATAATTGCTCGGATAACACCAGAGGAAAGGAACAAAATATAATACCTCCCACGGACCAACAAGGCCTATCATGTAATAAGTAGAACAAAAGTAAATAACCCAGGTGGTATACTAGTCAGTGAAATGGTTACTTCACCCTCTACGGAAGCCGATCTAATGGGGTCTGGGGAAGGCCATTTATTGCATAATACAATTACGAAACAAATAGCGAAACAAAAACCGCCAAGCTCTGAGAGAGAATAAGAGGTCTATGCAGTACATCATCCTAGCAAAAATGACGAAGGTCACATGCGTGAATTAATCAGTCAACTACAACAACAAAACCACATCAACAAAACCCCCATTGCACACAGGAGGTGCAAAATATACAAAAAGCACAAAACAATGTGAAGAATGAAAATACAAACGAAAAGCAAAAACAACCTGAACCTAACAATTACTCTACGGACGAAGAGGACAGAAAATCAAGAACCGCTATAAATTAGGAAGTAACCTGCCCCACCTCCACTAGTTATTGAAGTGATAAAATTCTACGAATTGCTTTATGATATATTAGCAAAATGGATTCCAAAGTAAACTGCTAAATGGCGACTCAGTCAAACTATACATTAAAGACGGAGACAAATATAGAGAAGTAACTAGAATTGTTAAGTGTGGTTCTTTTGTATAGCACAGATATGACGATAACCAAACAAGATCCATTAAAGTAATAGTGAAAAATCTTCATCATTCTTGCAAGCCAGAAATTGTTACGAAGTATTTAAAACAAAGAAAATGAAAATGCCACTCACTATGTTTATGTTAACATTCGAGACAGATGAAGATATACTAACAACATCTTTAAAATCAAAAATATCTTGGGTTTAAAATAGAAATTCAACCACGAAAAAAATCTAAACTAATACTTCAGTGCAAGAATTGTCAAGCTTATGGACATACACAATGATTTTGTCCTAAACAACCTAGATGCGTAAAATATGCTGGAAAGCACTAAACAGAAGCAACTAGTTCATATTTTCATTAAGCGTCTGGCAGCAAAATGGCATTCGCACAATTGATAGCAAGCACTAATCAGAAAATTCACTAAAATATTGAAATTAAAATTCACGAAAGATGATATAACTTTCAACCTTAAAGTGTGTATTAACAAAAATAACAAAAATAAAAGAATCATTACTATCCATTAGAGAACAGTAATAAAACCTGTCCCCAAAACAAAGTTAAATGTTTTACAGCCTGATAATTATGTTATGAAATCACTCACCAACAAGAATTACAATCAGTCCTACAGATATAAATAAAATTGATGTCTGCGTCTTATCATCGTAGAAACTCAATTCACAAGACAAGCCGACGTTAAGTTTAGCGGCTACAGAGTGTACCACACTTATAAACTATACTAACAGTAGTAAGCTGTATATAGTTCACCAAAACACTTCAAGATAATTGAATAGACTACATATTATTGTAGGCACTAGATTGAATTACTACCAGAAATCGATGCCGAAGTAGAATTCACCGTCTACGACATAAAACCTGCTGATTTCAATTAAACCGAAATTTGAATTTGGAGATTACATTCTTTAACTGTGAATTTAACTTGATGATTAAATTTATAGAGTTTTCATTTTTCTCAATTAGCTGACCAATACGTTTGAAGAGCCAAGGCAATATTTTTATACATTTAATGTTTGCACAAGTAGGTGGGGTACATTTGGTCGTATAATTGCAGTTTCAATTAAAAATTGCGAAATATCTCATCTTGGACTAATTATTAATTGTCAGTAAAATCTCTAGAGGCAACGAGTGTTGAAATTCTAAAAAAAATAGTGCCAAAGCACATTTGGCTTATAGTTATACAAACTATTTATGTTTTAATCTTATGCACTGTAATCCATCAGGATCTTCGTTAGGTTTCTTAATAATTTTAAGGACAGTATATATCAGCGGAAATAATCGTTAAAGCAACAAACCCCGCATCTGTGCAGAAGCCAAAAAAGCTGCGTGACATTATATGCCCAGGGATGGGCGGGGTAGATTACGCCATGTAATCTTCGTGGTATTCGACACGTAAAATATTACGTAGATTAATTGGCAATGTTTTTGTCAACGTCAACAGTTAAGACGACGTCAGTGGCTTACGTTATTATAGCGTTTAGAAGTCGAATAAACTAGTTCTCAGCTATATTATGAAAAGGAGTGATTCAAGCTGAATCATAAAAACTGTTTATTAGTTTATCAACAATACAGCATATTTTTTAAATTTATGACATCCCTGGAAATTTTTGGAAATTGATAAATAATAATTTCACAGTTTTAGCTTTAATTTATCTTCCCTCCAGTTATGAAACAATATCAGAGCTTAACTGTATATGAATGTAACAGATATTAAACTAATTTTGCGCGCATATTCAGATTATATTGAGTTTTTTAAAACTTTTCTAACCTTACTTATTTTTCTGAGATGACAAGTTAGGTAAAATGCATTGAAAGTTGATTACATCCAAGCTCTAAATTAATAAAATCACCAAAAATCCGTCCATAACCAATGTTCATAGTTTAGTTTAGTTTTTATGTTCAGGCAGATATCTCTTCCATTTTGTTCAAATCACAATAAAAAAAAAATTCAAAGACAAAACATTTATGAAAGGTATATTTGTGTAAACTCTCTCAAATAATTCAAAATAGTTTACAATTAGGGTTCTCGCGAGCAAACTTATTGTAGGCTTTTAAAAAAGTCAGTCGTGAATTGGACATCAGCCTTTCTATTGTTTAACTTTTATTTCCGTTGCTTACTTATGAAAAATGATAGCCGTCGAAAATAGTATAGGCAAATTGCATAGTAGGGCCCCAGAAGATTTGAGATTATCATTAAAAATGACTCACTTTTAAGTTAAATTGACCTAAATTAAGGCTGCCAAATGTATCGTTTAGAAAAGAACTGTCCTTCTTTGAAACAATTTCATTTTTGCATAAATAAAGTTCTTTTCTGACCTTCTTTCAACTATTTCAAAACGAAACTACTCTAATTAAAAAAAACTATGAATGGCCTCTTGAATTTTCAAACCGAAAAATTGGATAAATATTAAAACAAGTACAGAAACTGAGTCGTAATATTTGAACGTGTGCTCCTATATCTCATGAGTACGGTTTAGGATTACAATACTCGGAGGGAAGCATGAACAAACACAAGACATTTATTTTTTGAGGTAATAACCGAGTTGGAAACCTAGTTAATATCCCCTCACAACTGCAGGGCTTCATACTCCAGAGCATTTTGACTTTTTGAAGCTGGGTTCATATGGTAAACAAGATGAAATTGAAAATTCAGAGAAAATGTATTTTTAATTAAAATAAGATTATTGGAAACACTGGATTTCGTTGAAATTAACTAATTTCTGGCGACCTTCAAAAATCTTCAGTACCTCATTTAGGCCTGATCGGGCTCTGCAAGCCTCTGTTTGTAAAGATTTAAGAATGTTTCATACTTTTTTAATTTAGATTCTTGTAAACTGTTTTTGCCTGTTAAAAAATACCAGAAAAGTCCCTTTTTACTTGCGAGAATATCCCCTATAGCGTTACCAAGATGAAAATGTGAAAATGGTGTTTTAATTGATGGGTCTTAATGGACCGATGAGCGTTATATGATTTCTCGGAATCCTTTCATCAACTTACTGAAATTAGGGCCCTTCCAAAGTTTATGTGAGTTTGTCAATATTGGATATTGCACAGATAGTTTATTTATTTGTAAATTAATTTTTTTTTATGTGAAATAATTTTTTTATATTTGTTTACAAAAATACCGCCTTTTTCATTTAAAAATTCATTTGCTCTTTTACCATTGTGGACACCTTACTTGAAGGAGATTCTAAACCTCTCATCCACCATTCGTATCGCATTGAGCCTAAAGAAACCTAGTTATCGTAGTTTGAACTTAGTTCACAAAATTACTGTATGAACTGTCTACATTATAGAAAGTGCCTACGTTGTCAACGGGTTGTTGACACGTCGACGTAGAAAATAATAGATGTCGCGTAAATGCCCATCCCTGCATATGCCTGAAGTAAACATAACAAAAAACAGCAGCACTCGAAATTTAGTAAATGGCAAACATATATTACAATCGATGATGGATGGTTCCGTCTCGGAAATGTCAATGGAACGATTAAGAGATATTCAAAAACAGTTCCTCTAACTTACTACCCTTCCAACGAAAGGAGTTATGTTGTTCAATACGGGAATTATAGGAATCATTCATTGAAAGCTATTCACTAATCCGCAGCAAAGGCATCGGTTAGATTTAAACCTTCACTAAAATGTTGTTAACTATAAAGTCTATTTACATAACCTAAACACTGAAGGATCCCCACCAACTGAGTTCGACCAACCAGATAAGTAATTATCTTTTTAAAGGAATTGGATAAATCAATGAACAACTCTCTTTAGAAATATCTGGGTTGGACTAGAACAGTGAAAGAATAACTTTTCTATTAATATTATCAGTCTTATCAATTTATTTGAAAATTCAAATATGAAAATCAAAAACTGCTCTACTCGAACTGTAGAAGGAATACAGTACGTAGGTAAAACTATATACAAAATTTTTACAATTTCTCGATCCCTAATTTTGCCCAACTTTTCCAAACGCACATTTAGACTGTGATAAAAAATCGTGAATTAAATTTTTGACATTTACTTGAAAATACCGAACACACCCGATTCGAGTACTATGATACTTTTTGACAGGTATCGAATAATTTGTGTGCGCATGTCCAACGTTTGATTTATAATCATTATTTATAATAATATTTAGTTTAATGTGTGATCTCAGGCTGCTACCAAAATTGTAAGCTTTGGTACATAACACACATTTATAAGGTCGGTCATCTAGATGAACATGTTTATGCATTTTACGGCCACCTGAATCAGTAAACTATTTATCACAGTACCGACATTTATAGGGTCTCTCGTCGATATGCAGGCGCTCGTGAATCAAACCAGCATTTCGTGAAAATGTTTTACCACAAATATCACAACTATGTGGCTCGTCTCCAGTGTGAGCACCTTTATGCATATTTAATTGATATAGTCTTCAAAAACCTTTTCCACACTCATTGCACAAAGTTGGTTTCTCTCCCGCATGTGATCTAATGTGTCGATTCAGCACAACATTGTTCAAGAACCGTTTTTCACACAAGTGGCCTTTTTTAGGCCGTTCCTCCATTGGCATATATATTTTAACGTGTTCACGTAATCGATCTTTAGTTTTTAAACAATTTTGACATGTTTCACATTTAAACGGACGCACCTCGGAATGTGTAGCCATGTGTCTTTTCAAACGATCGTGAAATTTAATTCGCTGCTGACAAATTATAGATTCGTATTGTAATATGTCTTCGTGCATTTGTATTTGCTCCTTTAAATTAACAACTCGTTTATTACATATTGTGCATATGAGCTCGGCGATGACGATCATATAGGACATGACGTTTGAAAACTTTATTGCAATCCTCACAATTTATACGTAAACCACTCCTCGTAGGTTTTCGTTCTGAAGTTGCTTCAGTCCACTCTTCTTCTTCACGACACTCAGATACAGACTTTGATTCTCACTTTCAGAATCTTCTTTTGTTACTTCGATATCGTTGTCATTTTCCATTTCTTTTTCATTACCTGAGATTTCTAAACTGTCAGTAATATTGAACTCTGCTTCGAATATATCTGGTTCAACTTTAACCTCTACATTTTCAACTGTGGATCTATTCTGAATTAAACCAAAAATATAATTAGTATTTGCTTTTCAAACTCAATAGTTAATTTGAAATATTGCTTACGATATAATTTATATCAGGCTCAAGTTCATCCTTGGCATTATACGACCCTTAGCAAAAACGCCATCAGTTCAAGCTCTGGAGACCACACACTACACTTTTTATCTAAAAACAATCCAATTTGTTGAAATGTTTTGGCTGATACGCGTAATTGTTTACGGGTCTCAGTGTCATCATATGCCAAACTTTGTTTTAATATTGGGTTTTGGCTTTGTGGTGTATGTGGCATCTTGTTTCGACTCAATATGATCCTGGTAATTAACCGTTGTTGTATGTGAACATAATAATAATAAAGAACCATTAAAAGGATTATCGGATCCTTTATTTTAATAATAATTTTTGTAAATTTTCTGTACAATTTCGGTTATGAAAATTAAAATTGACATATGTGACGTGGGAAAAAAACCGATGAGGTGGTGGGATTTATTACACATTTCGGACAGCATAATAAAAAATCGTGAATGTAGAGGAATAATTATCAAACAAATGTCAAAAAATTAATTCACGATTTTTTATCCCAGGTTTCGGACACTTAGGTTAGGTTAGGTAAGGGTGGCTGTCCTAAAGGACTAGCATAGACACAAAATTGGTCCGTAGCTGTACCACATTCGAGTTTCCTCCTCTTCACTCGCTAAACCATCCTGAGCTTACCAAGAAGTGTTTAAAGTCCCGGATCTCGATTTTACTAAGATCCGAGAGGTCGTTCAAAGGGGAAGTTCCCATAAATTTTGTTCTGCTGTACGCTAGACTAGGGCAGGTGCAGAGCAGATGGAGTACATTTTCATCCTCCTCCTCATCACCACAGCTGCGGCAGAAATCGTGGGCTGGGACACCCAGTCTGCTCGCATGTATCCCAATGAGACAATGTCCCGTTATAGCTCCCACGACCATACCAATATGTTGCCGTCGAAGCGATATCAGTTGGACTGATCTGGACTGGTCAAGTCTAGACCAGATCTGCCTGGTTGTTACACACGAACTGGCTATAGACCATCTCACGTTCGTTTCTTTTATGGCTTCTTCCTGAAGCAGCAGTTTACATGAAGCAAGCGGTATCTTCATATCCCGCCTGCTTTGGGTTATTAGGCGTGCTGTACCCTTGCGGGCCAACTCATCTGCCATTTCATTCCCTGCGATATTGAAATGCCCTAGCACCCACGTCAAGCAGATGTTGAACTGATCAGCCATCTCATTTAAAGATGCCAGACAGTTCTGGGCTACCTTCGGCGTCAGGGAGTATGATTGTAGCGTTTTAATAGCAGCCAGGCTGCCCGCAAAATTGCGAATATCTCTCGTAGATATTACATTATACTTCAACCAGTCCATGACTTCCATTATCGCGGTCAGTTCAGCTTGAAAAACGCTGCAAAAGTCGGGAAGACGAAAAGAGAGGTTAACCTCTAGTGCCTCACAGAATACCCCGCAGCTAACCCCGCCATCCCTTTTTGAGCCATCCGTGAAGAAGCTTAGGGCCTCATTGTCCATAACCGTTTCGTTCACCCAGTCCTCTCTGGTGGGAAACTCAGTTCGGAATTTAATCTCAACAGATGGCAAATGGATAGCGTAGTCGGTAGCTTCCGGAATACCCCTGTTACATAGGATAGATGAGTGCCCTGCATTATTACAGGTCCGCATAGATATGGATTTGTGCCGAATGGCTGTGCAAGATGCAAGCTGCTCAGCCGCAATACCAAGGGAGTAAGATGAAAGAGAATCTCTAGAGCTTGAGTAGGTATGCTCCTGAGAGCCCAACTTATACACAAGCAGGCCGTTCTTTGGACTTTCATCAATAGTTTAAGGTTGGCCATAACTTTTAAACCTGGCCACCAGACGACAACCACAATACAGCAGTATAGGTTTGACCACTGAGACGTAGAGCCAGTGTACTATGTGGGGCTCCATACCCCATCTCTTGCCAATGGCATTTTTGCAGGAGTAGAGCGCTATAGTACCTTTCTTTACTCTCTCTACGATGTTTGGTTTCCAGCTTAGCTTGCTGTCCAAAAGTAGTCCTAGGTATTTTGCTCTATCCGTAAAGATCAAGCGAGTACCATTTAATGTCGGCGGGTCACACTGAGGAAGTTTGTGCTTCCTGGTAAAGAGGACCAGCTCCGTTTTCTGTGGGTTTGCGTTCAGTCCGCAGCCGCGTGCCCACTCAGAGAGGTAGCCAAGCGCGCACTGCATGCGCTCACTCAGTGTACTAGGATATTTATCGAAGACCGCAATAGCAACGTCATCCACGTAAGCAACACCCTTGAAGCCTTGCCCTTCCAGGTTTAGTAACAGGTCATTTATGACCAAGTTCCAAAGAAGGGGGGATAGAACCCCACCTTGAGGTGTCCCTCTGCTCACATATCTGCCGGCAGACGTCCCACTCAGATAAGCTGTCACGATCCTGCTTCTAAGCATATGATCTATCCAGCCTCTGAGTGACGCGTCTACCCCCAGACAGGCAAGGGTCCCAGTGATTGCCCCCGGTCTGACGTTGCTAAAGGCCCCCTCTATATCCAAGAAGGTCACCATTGAATATTCCTTATATTCAAGTAATCGGGCCTATAAGGGAGTGGAGAGCTGTGTCCACCGATCGTCCCTTACATAGTACGCGTGTTGAGATCCCGACAGCTCGCCCGGCTTTATTGAGCCTCTAATGTTAGCCTTTATTAGACTTTCTAGTATTTTCAACAGGAAAGAAGATAAGCTTATAGGCTTAACGTCTTTGGGATAGCAGTGAGAGCTTTTTCCCGCCTTAGGTATAAATATTACTTTTACTTCAGCCCATTTTCTAGGAATGTGATTGAGTTCTAGGCTGCCTTTGAAGATAACTTCCAGCCAGGGCAGGGTTAAGTCAATAGTTCCGCAGGGATATCCGCAGGGATAATGCCATCAGGTCCTGCTGACTTGTATGGCTTAAAGCAGTTTGTTGCCCATAGGATATTCCGCCTTTTTACTATATGACTTACGGAGTCTATACCCCTATTTATCATGGGTCTTTCCGGAGCTAGTACCGAGCACTCCGGGAAATGCGTTTCTAGTAATAGCTCCAGGGATTCCTCACTACATGTAGTCCATGAACCATCCGGTCGTTGTAAATAACCCGAGATGGAAGGACTAGAACATAGTACTTTGCGTAGCCTGGCCGCATCCCAGGATTCCTGTATATTGCCACAGTAGAGCGTCCAAGCCCTCGTTTTGGCTGCTCTCAGCTCATACTTGTAGATTTTGAGGACTTCCTTATAACAGTCCCAATCTGCAGCAGCATTTGTGTTCCTCGCTTTCTTGAACAGTCTCCTGCATTTCATACGAGTACCTTGGAGTTCTCTCGACCACCAGGGTGGCCGAGATTTACCCAAGGGCCTACTGATAGGACATGCACCTAACATGGCCTTGCTAAAACATCAGATAGCTTGGTTACTAGAGCATCAAGCTCCTGTGTAGATGGAGGAGGGTTTGGAACCGATACCGGTAATAAGTTACCCAGAATGGTCCTAAAACAATCCCAATCAGTTTTCGTCCTATTTCTGAAGGGTGGTTTGCTAGTGGATTTAGTATCCACTTCGTACTGGAGATAACAATGGTGAGAAAAGGAATGGTCTTCGGACACTTTCCAGTTCAATACCCTCTCCTTAATAAAATCCGAGATAAGTGTGAGGTCCAACACTTCCTGTCTATTTTTAGTAATAAAGGTTGGCTTACACCCGATATTACATATATTTAGGTTAGTACTTAAAATAAAATCAAGGAGTAACTCACCTCGCCTGTTTATATCTGTACTTCCCCAGGTTGAGTGATGTGCATTAACATCGCTACCCATGATGACTCCTACCTTTCGTTTTCGAGCCTCCATTATTGCACCGCCCAACCGACCTGGTGGTAAATTTTCCTCCTCGTATGGTAGGTAGGCCGATATTAGCCAGAGATTTTGCCCATCCATCTCGATGCTAGCCTCCACTACATCAGCGTTGCTGTAATTTAGTAGTATAAAAATATTTAAATTATTTCTAGCGAGAATGCAGGAACGTATCTTACCTTCATTTTTCGCATGTAGTATTTTATATTTGGGAGCTCTGAGGCCCAGCACCCGGTTGACCCAAGGTTCCTGGACCAGAACCACATCAATGGACTAAGATTCCATTTTTAGCAGAAGGGCCGACGAGGCGGCTTTACAGTGATGGAGGTTGATCTGAAGGATCTTAAGCAATATCTAGCTTCCCTCCACCACTGTTGAGTCAGACTCCTCTGACGTTGATTCGTCCGTTAGGAGCGCACAGCTTCGTCCCAATGATCTCTCCGAGTCCAGGGATAGTGTCTCCTGAGTGTCCTCCGGGATGCTGCGGACTTCTGGGTCACCAACACCAGGCGGGACATCACAAGTAGTTCCCCCCCCCCCCCCCCCCCGTGCTGTAGGTGCCCCAGTTCGGTCAGCCTCATCGCGCTTATAGATTTTGAGCGTAATCGCTCCAAATGCATAGCTGATCAGGCCTCCAGATTTTGCCAAAGCACCCACGGATTCCCTGTCGATGATAATGACGGCCGATCTGTGATCTGCTTCCGCCTTTAGCTCTTCTAACCTGGCAATATTCCAGGTGGCCGTTGGCAGATCTGGATTGCTGATTTTCAACATTTCCAAGATCTCCCTTGGATCACTAGGCTCCGCAGGTATCCAGGCTCGCGCCCTTGGACTGCGGGGAATTTCTTCCCTCGTCACCACTGCTAATTTGGCCCCAGACCAGACTTCGCCCAGGCTGCCGATCGCCTTTTTATAGAGGGTCACCGACCTTTCATCGGCACAGGCAGTCAGTTTGACGTGACCCCGGTGCCACCCTCCGTCACGGCAGGACGGAGCAGGTCCTGGGTTTTCCCTCATTATGTTTAGGAAGATGGCGGCTAAGGCCTTCTCCACCTTCCTCCAGTTAAGGGCCGTAATGTTCCCATCTTCTTGAGCCCTGTCAACGACTGCCATGAGCAGGTGCTGCTTTAGCACCTCGTTGAAGGGCCTGGTAACATTTCCTGGAACCTGTGGCTCAGTGATACGCCTTGCCCACGCAAGCGTATTCCTGTCCCTATCCGTTCCGTTCGGACACTTAGTAAAATACATGAAAAATTGTCTTGCATCGTGTGTGAGTTCTTTCAATCGTTGACAAAAATTTGGTATCGGAATTTTCTCCTATTAACTATAATTTTTAAATAATAATAAAATAGAAAAAATAGTGCAATATTTGCTTATTGTTACGGTGGATTTATGTTTTTTTAAATAAACTTTTTCGTGGATGGTTAAATGAACGATGTGGCTTCTAAAGGGTGATATTCCACTTGTTTTGATATTTCTCTTGCCCTCGCTGAGACACATCTAACCCATCGTAAAATGGAAATAATTTTCTGCTATTTTTTTACATTCGCGATGAAAAGACCGTCAGGTTAGAGATGTCGTGGCCTAGCACTGATTCTGCATAGCTGAATACGACATAACTATTGTTGTGTAAAATATTTCATCAACATTTTTAAAATTCTGAACTATATCGAAATTCTAAAAATGATCAACTTCAAACTTTAGTCACAACCCTCAAATTTTTATTTCTACATTCTAAATTTTTATTTATTTAAGTTTCAGTTCTCCAAAATTCAGCATTTTGATTTCGACTCCAAATTTTAATATTCAGGTTCCGAAATCAAAATTCTTAGAGGTAGTAAGACTGCACATATTCAATACGAATTTGAGAACAATTGAATTTTGTTTAGAAATGTCTAATCTGATATTTTACAAATGTAACGTAGTCAATCAATCAATTACGTTTTCTAATAATAATTAAACTTCAAGCAATTGTGCTTCAAACTCTATTCAAATATGTACTAAAAGTTGCTCAATTAATCAAAACAACATTCAATTTTACTATCAAACTTTTTTAAACGATTCGAAGCTGCCTACCTCTCTTATAATACTGAGAATTGAATATTGTAATTCAAACTTGATTCAAACGAGAAAATTGGTTCACAATATTTGAAAGTTCTTGTGAACCAAAATTAATTTGTCTAAAATATTTATTTTGAACTTGAAAATTCAAGCGGGTTGAATTAAACTGTGTGCTCCATATTGGGCGCCAAAACTAATTTTCACGTTTACGGTTTTATTTTAATTTAATGCCTCAAGCGGCAATAAAGGCTTATCCCACGATTTTTTCAAATTTGTTGAGGCAGCCTTCAAAAGACACTCGCTCTTATTAATAAAGTTTGTTGGTCAGTTGAACAAATTACCAGATTTGCTTGCACCGTTAAAGAACATAGCATCATACATTTATGTACCATTGTACACTAGAATTGGAATCGGTTTAATTATTTAGATGAAACGTGATGTAAATCAAGCAGCATAACTTTTTAAAGTGAACATTTGTGTGTTCAATACTTCAATAATACAGGAATATGTTGGAGGAATTCATGTGTTACTTGTCATTCAAGATAGACGATGCATGACAATACAAAATGTAAAGTATTCACAATAAACAAAACCCAAACAAACATTAATTTGCGAGAAAAACTGCAAGTGCACAGATTCCAAATAATCAAATAAATTCTCAAAAAAAACCTGTTTAATTTATAAATAAGCTCTATATGATACATTTTTCACCACCACTCGTTCATTGCACTTATATTATGCCTTTTTTGCACATAGCACACACAGTCAACAGTAAAAACTATAAAATCTCGTAAAAATAACCAAAACTTTTTAATTTAATTCCAACAAGTCCGTTTATGAATTTCAGGAAAGTTAAGTAAATATACACAAAAAATGCCCCTTCCCCTTCCTCGCCGATGAACTACACAAAGTCGAAAATTATTTTTTGTTTGTGTATGTACATATGTACGTATACCATAGAGAGAGCTTTTCGCATTGATTATTTAAAATACGTTTCAACACACAAAAACAAAAACGAGAAACTTTTTCCTGTTTTCCTCCTTAACATCAATTTCAATGTTGTTTTTTTTTTGTAAAATATAAATTCAGTGAAAGGCTTTAAGGATTTAAAAAAAGAATTTAATTATTAAAAATAAATTGTTTATGAGATTTATTAGATTTTCTAATATGCTAAATACTTGATTGACGAATTAACTTAATTCTTTGGATTTAATCGTGTGGCGAGATAATTTTTTGAAATTTATGAATACTGTCGATAATTTTAAAGCATTTCGGTTTGCCATTAAAAATTTGGAGTCCGGAAATCAGAATTCGACCTCTACAATTATGAGGCTAGTAATTAACATTTGGAGTCTGAATATTGGATTTTAGTTTTCAGGACTTTAAGACTTAAGACTCCAAAATTTGCGTTATTAATTCTGCGTTCTGAACACTTAATTTAGAGTTTAAATATTAGAATTTGATGCCAAAAGTTTAAACGAGGAGGCCAGAAATGAAAATTAGACGTTTAGAATTTACGACTAGTGATCACTATTTAGAGTCTGAATATTGAGTTTTGGGGTCTGTCGATAAAAATTTGGGGTCTCATGCCAATCATTAAATCTTAACTTCAGACGTGTAACTTCTAATCTCTGGTAGGTGCATCAAATGACTAGCATCTGGGGTCTGATTTGGATATCAAGAAATTAGAATTCGGGGGGCCTGGGCATTGAAATTTAGAAAGAGTTTGGAAATTGTAAGCCCTGATTAGAATTTGGAGCCTGCAGACTATAATCCGAAGTTTAAATACAGCTTAACTTTTGGGGTCTGAAGATTGGAACATGGAGTCAAGAAAGTACATTTTTAAAATTAGTATTTGAAGCGCCAATGATTAGAGATATGAATCTGAATATTAGAATTTAATGTATGAGTCCGGAAATTAAAATTTTGAAAAATTTGCAGATTGGCATGTTAGCCCCACATTAATTAAGTTTCGGAGTCGAAATAGAGATGTTAATTTTGAGTGAGGAACTAGTTAGAAGACTAAAATTTTAATCCTCCAAGTTCTTATGTCCTTGTTGTATTGTATTGAGGTTGTAACTTTAAGTCATGAATTTAAAGATTGGCATGCGGGGTTAGTAATCAATTTAATTTTCTAAACCTACAGACCAAAGTTTAAATTTTAATTTCAGGACTTTAAGTTCTAATCTCAAGACTCCAAAATTTGGTATCTACAAATGAACATTTGGGGTCATGAGTTGGCAACTTTAATTCAAGAAATTAAAATTTGAAAGCAAGAGTTAATTCTGGATTCTGAACATGTTAGCACTAGGAGTCAGAAGATTTAAACTTGCATTCAAGTAGTCATTCGAATTTAGAGTTTAAATATTAGAATTTGATGCCAAAAGTTTAAATTTGGAGTTCAGAAATGCAAATTAGACGATCAGAATTTCGGACTAGTGATTATTATTTGGAGTCTGAATATTGTATTTTGAAGTTTGTCGATAAAAATTCGGGGTCTCATGCAAATCTTTAAATCTTAATTTCAGAACTGTATTTTCCAATCTCTAGACTCCAAGGAGACTGGAGATTAGAGGTAGGAAATTTTAATTTTAAGATTGGCAGGTTGGTCTAGTGACTAGATTCTAGGGTCTGAATTGGATATCAATAAATTAGAATTCGGCGGCCTTAACATTGAAATTTAGAAGCCGATTTGAAATTTCAACTACTTGAAAATTAGTGTTTGAAGCCAATGATTAGAGATATGAGTCTGAATTTTAAAATTTAATGTCTTAAGTTCGAAACTATAAGTCCAGAAAATAAAATTTACAGATTGGCATGGGGGGCTAGAAATTAAACTTTGGAGTCTATATAGAGATTAGAACTTTGTGTAGTTAGAATATTGAAATTTGTAGGATGGTAATTAGATTCTTTAAGCTGTGAATTAAACGATTTGATGTGATATTTGGAATTTGAAGTTTAGAATTTCATGGCAACTCCTATCTCTTTGTAGTCTTGAGGTTGTAACTTAAAGTCCTGAAACTAGAATTTAAAGATTGGCGTGTGGGGTTAGTAATCAATTTAATTTTCTAAATCCACAAGCCAAAGTTTAAATTTTAATTTCAGGACATAAAGTTCCAATCTAAAGACTCCAAACTTTGGACCTACAGATGAACATTGGGGGTCTTGAGTTTGGAACTTTGAGTCAAGAAATTAAAATTTGAAAGCAAGAGTTAATTCGGAATTCTGAACATGTTAGCACTTGGAGTCAGGAGATTTGAACATGAACTTAACAAATTTCAATTTGAAGATGGTCATTCAAATGTAGTATTTAAGTATTAGAATTTGACGCCAAAAGTTTAAATTTGGAGATCAGAAACGAAAATTAGACGATTAGAATTTAGGACTAGTGCGATCATTATTTGCAGTCTAATTGAGTTCTCGGGGCTGCCGATAAAAATTCGGGGTCTCATGCAAATCTTTAAATCTTAATTTCAGGACTGTGACTTCCAATCTCCAGACTCCAAGCAGACTGGAGCTTGGAGCTAGGAAATTCTAATTTTTAGATTAGCAGGGGTCTGAATTGGATATCAAGAAATTAGAATTTGAGGGGCCTGGACATTGAAATTTGGAAGTAGTTTGGAAATTGTAACTACTGATTAGAATTTGGAGCCAGCAGGTCTGAACAACATTTGGGGTCTGAAGATTGGAACATAAAGTGAAGAAAGGACAATTTTAAAAATAGTATTTCAATCTAATATGATTGAGCCTGAATATTAGAATTTAATGTCTAAAGTTCTAAACTTAAAGCCCAGAAAATAAAATTTGCAGTTTGGCCTGTGGGGCTATTAATTAAGTTTTAGAGTCTATATAGAGATTATAATTTTTTGAGTTAGGAACTAGTTAGAAGATTGAAATTTGTACGATGGAAGATTAGATTCTCTAATCAGTGGATTAGAATTAAACGATTTGATGTTATATTTGGAATTTAAAGATTAGAATTTCAAGGCAGAAAGCTCGGAGTCTGAATATTGAAATTTGGAGTAAGCAGTTTATTATTTGGAGTCTGGATATTGCAACTTAATGTTGACAGACATTAGAATTCTATTCATAGAATGTGAGGATAGTAATAAATTTAAATTACTCACCCCACATGCCAATCTTAATTTTATTTTTTAGCTCTTATGCCCTTGTAGTGTTGAGGTTGTAACTTAAAGTCATGAAACTAGAATTTAATGATTGTTATGTGGTGTGAGGTTAGCAATCAATTTAATTTCAGGACTTTAAGTTCCAATTCCAAGACTGCAAAGTTTGGTATCTACAGATTACCATTAGGGGTCTTGAGTTTGGAACTTTGAGTCAAAAAACTAAAGTTTGAAGATTAGAATTTGAAAGCAAGAGTTAATTCGGGGCTGAACATTAAAATTTAAAAATAAAAAATTAAGAAGTTTGGGATTTTGAACTACTGGTTAGAATTTGAGCTACTGACTAGGATTTAATATTTAGTGTCTGGAGGTTAGCACTCGGATTCAGGAGGTTTGAACATTGAAATTTAAAAATCAGAAATTTAATATTTTGGAAATTGTAACTACTGATTAGAATTTGGACTCATTAACATTTGGGGTCTGGAGATGGTAATTTGAAATGAAATAAATGAAAATTAGTAATTGAAGCTAATGATTAGAGATATGAGTCTGAATATTAGAATTTAATATAAGTTCGAAACTTAAAGTCCAGAAAATAAAATTTACAGATTGGTCTGTGGGACTAGTAATTAAGTTTAGGAGTCTATATAGAGATTTGAATTTTGAGTCAGGAAATAGTTAGAAGACTGAAATATGTAGGATGGAAATTAGATTCTCTAATCTGGACATTCGAATTAAACGATTTGATGTTATATTTGGAATTTGAAGTTTAGGATTTCATGGCAGAAAGCTCGGAGTCTGAATAATGAAATATGGAGTAAGCAGATTATTGTTTGGAGTTTCGATATTGCAGCTTAATGTCCAGATATTAGAATAGATATAAAATACTAGTATGCCAATCTATAAAGTTCAAAATCTAGTCACTAGCTTCGCAGTTCTTATGTCCTTGTAGGCTTGAAGTTCGAACTGAAATTAGTTAGTAATCAATTTAATTTTCTGACCCCGCTGGCCAATATTTAAATTTTAATTACAGGACTTTAATTGTCAATCTCAAGACTCCAAGGAGATAGAATCTTGGAACTAGGGAATTATATTTTTAAGATTGCCATATGGGGCTAGTAACTAAATTTTGACGTCTGAAGAATAGAATTGTATGTGGAGAAATTGTAATTCAGGGAGTCTGAACATTGAAATCTGGACGCCAGAAATTAAAATAATTAGAATATAGCTATTGATTAGAATTTAAAGCTTGGATATTAGAGCCCGAAGGATATTAAATTTTGATATTTACACAATAAAAATTGGGGTCTCCAGATTAGACTTTCGAGACAACATTTTTTTGAAGATTGGCATATGTGGGATTAGTACTTAAAATGTTGAATCTATAGATTTGAATTTGATGTCATGAAAATTTATTAACAATTCGTAGTCTGACGATTGAAACTTCCAGTTTGTAGTTTACAATTTGAAATCAAGAGATGTTGGAACTTGATGCTAAGCAATTAGAATTTTAAGGTTGGCGTGTGGACCCTTGTAATTAGATTTTCAAGTTTCAAGGTCAAAGTTTGATGTCAAGAAATCAGAATTCATTTGAAGTCTAAAGATTAGCATTTGGGACCAGGAAATTTGACATTACACTCGACAAATTTCAATTTGAAGATTAGATTGGAATTTAGGGATAGTCAAGAGAATTATGAATTTTGATATTAATATTTAAAAGATGAAGAAGAATAGAAGAATTAGGATTCGAAGTGATAACAAGAACAAGAGGCTTGATTCGGGTGTCTGGATATTGCAATTTGGAGTATGTAAATTAGTGATTGGGGTCATCGAATTAAAATTTGAAGATTGGTCCGATATGATCTAGTTATAAATTGAAATTACTAACTCCCCGTGCTAGTATTGAAAGTTCAAATTTAAGTCATTAGCCCCACATGTCACTCTTAAATTGACGAACAATATTGGTGTGACGAAATTTATTTTGGGGAGTCTGATCATTGAAATTTGTAGTCTAGAAATTAAGAAGTTTAGCATTTGTAGCTAATACTAATAAAAATTTGAAGCCTGAACATTAGAGTACGAAGTCTTGATATTGAAATTCGGTATATCTGTAGATTAACATTTAAGGGTCCGAATATTGGAAGTTGGAGTCAAGAAACTTCAGGAATATTAAAAATATTAAAATCGGTTGTCCATAAATTTAAATTTGATAATTTACATTTGGGGGCTATTAATTAAAATTTGGAATCTATACAGATTAGAATTTGATGCGACGAGTGAATAATTCGGAAGACGATTGAAATTTGTACTATTCAGATTACAATTTGGAATGATTAGAATTTCCTGTAAAGAAATAGACTTAATATTAATATTTGGAGTCTGAAAATTGCGAAATGTCTAGAAATTAGAGTTTTCAGTTTGAAATTTACAGCTAGTGATTAAAATGGAGATTAGAGATTAAAAAATAAAGTCAAGATGCTTGATTGGATGAGTCTGGAGATTGGAATGTGTTGTCTTGTACATTTGATATTTTGGGATCATAATTTAACGGCCTGAATTTAAACTTAGGAGCTTAAATATTGAATTTGGTGTATAGAATTTGCAGTCTAGAGATTGGAACTTAGTGAAAATTGGCTTGATGATTAGAATTTGTAGTCTAAAGGTTTGACTTTAATATCAAGGGGTTTTACATTCGAAGTCGGAATATTCTATATTTAGGGCCAGCAGATGGAAAATTTAGGTTTGGAGATCTAAGTTTTGTGTCGAGAGGTTAGAATTTGGATTCTGGAAGCATATCACAATCATGGAATCTTTTGGATTAGAAGTTCAAGTAAAGGAATTAAAATTTTAAGATTAAGTGATTAGAATTTGAATTCAGTAGGTTGGGACTTCAAGATAAAAATTAAATTTGAAGTGTATAATTTGGAGTTCAAATGTTAAACTTTGAAGTTTTGATTGGAAATTGGTGTCTAGAGACGGGAACATGGAGTCAAGAAGTTCCAATTTAAAGATTGAACTAATTGGGGTCCAGTAAATTATTCTTTGAACTCTACAGATACAAAATTGGGGTCTAAAGACTGTGTAGCTGCGGGAGTCTGCTGCCACTGTGACGAAAACATGGTGGTTCTCCAGCACTGTTGACCATCACATTACAACTGGATGCATTTTATCACCTGCGTTGACCTATCTATATAGAAGCATCCGCTGCATCTGTGATTTTGTGTAGTTATTATGATAAATCCGCCACTTAAATACTATTATATTTACACTACATCCTGCAGCATAGCATATACGAGCATACATAAATGTACGTATAATGCGAGAGGTAAATACGCGGCGCGAGGTGTTAATTAATTTTCATCACTTTCATTCATGGAATTTAATTAGTATCTCATTCACCGCCTACACACTTTTTTTTCAATTCGGTGTCTGTTAGTTTTAACACGAGATACTTTTTTCAATTTTTTTTTGTGTGTTTTGGTTTTCAACTTAACTAAACAGCACCGTGTTGTTTAGATATCGCGCGCTATTTATTTTCTAATTTCTGTTTTTATATATAAACTATACATACGCATGTATACATAATAAGTATGTAATCTAATTATTTTGGAGCACACGAAAATTGTTTTAATATATTGGAAAATTAGTGAAATGTATACCTACGTACGTACATAAGTATGTTATGTGTTTGTTTAGACGTTTACAGAAATTCTGGAAGAAATATGTACTTCCCTTATGTTCGAGTACATGTGTACGAATACAATATATCCATATTTTCATTTCCTGTAAAAACATATTTTCCTCTCTTACATTATTATGTTTTAGTGTCTGTCCGCTGAGACGGTATATATAGGGACGTGACTTGGGAAAATATTTTTTTTTTTTTTGTTATTTTGTTGGGTAGAATATAATTTGGTTGTAGGTCGTGCGGTACTCGAGATGCACGTATTGCGGGTAATTTTTGGTTCTGTTGTTTCAAAGAAAGCAAAAAGAAAAAAAGGAAAAACTATTATTTATGCATGCCGCATGTAACTCTCTGAAATTAGATAGTTTATGGGCAGGAACTATAATGTGTGCTTTAAATATCCATAATGAATTATTATTAGTTTTACAAAACTATATCCTTGTTACAAGGTAATTTGTTGGTTCTATTGTTTATGGCAGAGAACCGAAGTATGCCTTTCACTGTATAGAGATCTCAAAACTGATCTATTTTGAACAAATTATTTTATTTCAAACATGAATCAACAATGAATCATGTTCAATTCTATTTGCAAAAGGATTCAAGACTTTTGGACTATCAATTAAATCTTGCGCTGCCCATCATATTAGGCAAGGTGGACCATACATTTCACTATCCAAAAAAATTTATAATCCGTTAAAAACATAAATCCATTGCCATCATACAAATAATTAAAGTTTATTGTCTAGCACTGATTCACGACAGTTGCTCAGATTTTTTAATTTACGGAGTTATTATTTATTGAATGCCAGAAAACATTTCGTGAGTATTAGTGTGAAGTTTGTACTAAAATATAATAACAAAATAAATTTAAATATAAGTTTTATATACCATTTATATCGCCGATTGTAGAGACGTCTAATTTTTGGGATAGCTTGAATGAATGTAGGAAGCAAGGAATGAAATCTGATTTTCAGTTCTTTAAAAACGTTTAGTGCTCGTTTATATCCTACTGCGTTTGTTGTAGTCTGTTGGCTCTTATCGTCACGTTCGTTAGCGCTCTCCGTTTCAAACTTTAAAAAATTTGTGGACTGCCACCGTTGTATTTGTTAAAACCACATAATTGGGATACGTTCGTTTAAGGATTTGACATAGCTTAACTTATCGACCTTCTTTCTCGTTGCCATCAATACCTTTGGGTCCTTCCACTCGGACTTAAAAAACGTTCCAATCACATTAGATGCTAAGAAGAACCAGTTGGTCCTCTTCTTAAATAGCTACAGTATGTTTAGGTGATTTTTGGTTTAACCATATTTGACTATATGCTGTAGGCCTTTAGACTTTGGCAACAGCTAATATAGATCATTTGCCTTCTCGTCCATAACATTTTTGTGTGCATCAATCGGTGGCTGAGGAGTATTAAGTTTCTTCCTTCTTTAGGTTTATTCTTAATCATTAGTGCGTTTGTACACGAGTTCCCCAACGGATCGTGTTTGCTACCTCCCAAATCCCTTTTTCGACGTAGTTAGTTTGCTCATTCATTAGTATAAGAAAAATTCCGTAACAATCTGGTGGATACATCAGTCATAATTCAACTAGAGTTGGAAAATAGTTTGGCTGCTGATGGCTTTGTCATGGTTGGTTTATTGATATTTTAATTTGCATCTTTATAAATTAATGATTAGGGGGCGTCTGTTTAATTAAATTTGTGTGGTTAGTTTCTAAGTTTCTGGACAAATACCGGCCTTAAACTGGTCTAATTTTTTGCCCTCGTATCTTTGGTAAATAAATTGAAGTATGAAAATTACGTATTAAATAGACTCAACAAAGTCAACATCACCATCAATTGTTGTTTATTTTTACAACCTTTGCCTTCACTTTTTCAAATGGTATCCAATATTTTTGACGTGTAATGCTTGTTTAAATGAGCGTCGCGATAAATAAGCAGCGTATTTGTAGATCTTCGATGAAGAATAATCAACACGAAGTAACCCAAAATCATCCTTTCTTCTTTAGTTTGAAGGGCCAATAGGTCGTTTTAGGAAAATTGGTTTTGTTTCTCATGACTAATTAATTATGCGCGAAGTCAATTAGTATCTCCCGTCGTAGATAGCCGTTACTGATTCTGAAATGTTGAGCTGTTTTTTGCATTACGTAATCACTAAAAAGTGCATCGATCGTTTTACACAAAACATACCCCTGATCAAAGTTCTCAGACGGAAGATGGAAACTGGTTTGGTGATCGTAGGACCTTTGTTTTGAAGATATTTCAATACTTCCTGTGCAACTTCACAATGGTTTAGGTTGACCTGGACAATCTCCATTGTCGACGTGATCATTCTAAGGGCCAACATGTATAGGCTGTGCACCGGCTACTCCCTGCTATGTTTTTATGATTCGTCCTTCGCTGGCAAAGCATACAACTCCCTTCTTACTTGTTGTGGCCTCATAAATATCTTTATATTACGACTGCAACCTCGTCAATCTGCGTAAGTGTTTGGATTTGTGCATCACTACCAAGAGCGTTTTCTATTGCACTTTGAAATCCAAATTCCTTGGGATGTACACGTTTCTCTAACTCTAGAAGGATATCACCTTTTTGGTTCTACGAATCCGAGCCACCTTATTCCAGTTTGGGTTATATTAATAACATCAGGACGATAACGCGGAATTCTTTCATTTGGTTTACTCTTTTTTTCCCCACCACCTGCCAGCCAGGGCCCTTTATCATTGTCAGGCTTCTTGGATTCACCTATACCTGGGTTTGGATTTAGGCTCGCAGCTCGCAGGGGTTAGGTTTCGCTAGTTCTCTGTTCCCTTTTTTTTTGGGCATGGTCACTGGGTGAGTTTTGTTTCGACCTCCGCCTTTTGCTATTGGCATTTAGTGAGTCTTCATTGGCGGTCGTCATTTTATTATCCAGCAGGAAAGATTCCTCCTTATTATTTCTCTGGTTAGTTATGATTGGGAAAGTTTGGGTTTCAGACCACACAGTTATTTGCTTTGCCAATTTCGCAATTGTCTGATTCTCGTCCTTGTTTCCACCCTTTTGTGAGTGTTCGACATACAGATTTTTGATTGACGTAGCCAGCTTCTTTATTTCCTGGTGCACGTTATTCCTTCGTCTGATGTACTCGCATGGGCGATCAATTTTCTTACACATCCGAGTAAGAGGATCGGGCTCATAAATATCCGATAGTGAATCAGACATTTCATCGTCTACAGATCTTCGACTGAATGTCGAAGGCGATCAAGGAAGCCTACTACTTTTTTGGGATTGCCTCGTTAATGTGTTTTCCTTTGGCTCTGCAAGGTCAGAAAACGAGAGGGACATGTCCCTTTGGATATTAGAACGACAGGGACATGTTCCTTTGGATATTTCTGGAACATATTGGTTTTCCTAAATGGGTCTATGTTTCCGCTATCTGCCACATACATAGGTGCTTCTCGTTTTGAAAGTACAAACTGACTTATGAACTTCAGTAGCCAAGCTTCCCACCATTGAAACGAGTTTTCATTTTTTTCACTCATTCCTGGTTTCTTATTCGGGGTAGCCTTCCCCTATCAGTTTCTGTCCACGGATGGTATTTTATTTTCGACCTACTCGCTGGTGTGCCGGTTAGGGCATTCCCCTATCCGCGCCCATAAGGGACGCGCCCGATGAGAGATTCTGACACTCCTCAGGAACTATCCAGTCGAACACTGTATTTTGAAGAACTGCTTCTTTTAAAATTGACCTGTTTTGGCCTGATCCAGCTACTGAGCGATTTCAATTTGAACATGTGTTATTTAGATGCCGATTGTTTATTGTTTTTTATTTATTAAAAATTACAAAAATGACCGTTGAACGCGAAGCTGCAAAGAGCTGATTGCGAAATGCCATATTTTTAATTTACATCTGTCACAACATCGATCTAATTTTATGTGTATACTCATCGCAACAAAATGTATGTTTTATCGATTTATGTCATATAGTTGTGTCACGATATGTAACCGAATTTGTATCTACCACGTTAAAATTAATTATCGACAAATTTTTTATACGACAATTAAAATATGTCACCAACAACATCATCATTGGGATTGGGACCATCCTCACTTCAAATATACGATGCGTACATATATATCATAAAAATCATACATGTACATTTATGTATATGTATATACATATGTACACGCGATGATCTAATATTCCAAAATTTGATTTTATGCCGCAAAATAGGTTAAATTATTATATGATTTGTCATACATCAATACCAATGCTCTAGATATTTGTCCTATTTGACAAACAAAAAAAAATCTATTTCAATGCAAAAATTAAAAAAAAAAAGATTTATTATTTTAAATTTTTGAATTTTCAAATTAAGAGTGCACGCATCACTAAATGCCATGATGGAAACAAAAAATCGGTTATGTATCTACATACTCGTATAATATGCCATAGAGGTATCTCATGTACATATAGGTGTGCCAATACATATCATATAAAAATACCTTTGCGTCATAATTTTAACACAATCAATTATATGAGATAATGATCGATTTGTGTGTGTGTGTGTGTGTGTGTGTAGAACTGTGCCGTAGTAGCATTTTCATCACAAGCTTTTGGACTAATTTTACACCAACATACCTTGTGACCGATAGGTGTTGAGTCGAGTAGATTAAAATTGTATACACATATGTATGCACGTAAATTCAAATGATCATAACTTTTCATGTTTTGGAAAAACAAACGAGAAAAATTTTCTGTTTTCCATTTTCTCTCGTTTTCAGTGTATGTAGTGGTTTTTGGTTAATTTTCTAGCTCTACATAAAAACATGTATACATATATGTATGTAAATAGAGTGTACGTTCATTGATATATACAATACCAGACTGTATTAGAGACGACGAGAATATATAAATCTACATAAAACATATTTTAACTATCTACGAGTATATGTAGTGTGATGATGATAACGATAACAATTGAGTCTTTTGTATATTTTCTGTTAGTTTCGAGTGTGGTTTTTGTTCCTCTGCTATATACATAGACCAGAGTGGTACGTACATTTATAAAAAATGTTATATGGATGTTGTTGTGTTTTATATAGACAACACTAAAATTCACCAAATATACAATAATATCAAGAAAAAATGTTATATGGATGTTGTTGTGTTTTATATAGACAACACTAAAATTCACCAAATATACAATAATATCAAGTATTGTTTTATAACAATTTCGATTTTGTGTTCTAAAAATCGTCGTATATATCTATATAACCTATATATACGTATATACAACAATCAGGGATGCTAAAAATTGTTTATATAACTATATGTGTTTAGAGTGGGATTAACATAGTTTTTATTTTCATGAATTTATGATCAGCTTAAATGTGACAATAAAGTTTGTGTCCGAGTTATGAGACCAATATAAGCATTATGGGTGGTCAAAATATTATTTAAAGATGAACTTTTATTTAAGGTGTATTTTTAGATAATAAACCACAGTCGATGAGTTTGAAATTTACATTTATGTAACTCTTATAGTTAAACAATACCGCAGTCATTCATTTCGTGAATTATGCAGCAAATATGGTTCATCTCTCATATGGTTCACCACAAACCGCGATATGCCGTTAACGCTTTGTTCGTAAATAAGAATGATCGTGTAAATACAAAAACATGGAAAAAAACAACGCATTTTTCTGCTACATTGTGTAAAAGGCCCTAGTTTTTATTATCTTTAAAATGTTTCTTAAAATTCTTATTTAAGAGAAAAATATTTATTTATTTAATTCTAAAGTGACAACTTGATTCAATTTTATTTATTGTTTTATTTTTCATTTTGTCACAGTTTTAGTGTCTTCTATTAGTGAACAGTAGTTTTTACTATTTTTTATTTTAATCTTGGTTAGGTCAGATTTTGGTGGCAGTCCAAAAGATATAGTTATATAGACACAAGCTAGTCCATTGCCAGAAAACCCGATCAGGTTTTATTTTCCGCTCCTACTTATTGTAACCATTTTGAGCTGTTTACAAAGCGTTGGATACTCCTGACGTATACATCCTAATGAGGTCATTTAAGAAATCACTAGATATTTTAATCTGTTTTGGGATAGACGCCGATAGGCGATAGTATTCGTGTGAACAAAATCCAAGCCTGATTCATCGGCTACCTGCCTATTAGACGGTTTCCTGTGAGAACTTTGACCTGGCACTACATAAGAGAGATGAGCTGCAACTGGCCCATGTTGGAAAAATAGACAAAGCATTTTCCATAACTTCGCTAAGGGTGTTGGGATATGTACCAGGGCCGTCAATAGCAACGTTATTCAGTTTTTGCAACAAGTTGTTTATGGCCAAATCCCAAAATAAGGGAGACAGAACGTGACTCTGTGGTGTACCTATACTTATAAATCTTCTTGCGGAGGCATGCCCATACTTATAGCATTTAGAATCCTGCATTCCTGCTAAAGGTCTCCTCAATAGCCAGATAAGATACAAGTCCATACATAATCGAAAGATTGTTCAATGAAGTGTATAAGGGAATGAAGATCTGTTCCCACAAATTTCTTTTTGTACATAGATTTTAGATGCATCTGGGATTTCGCAAGATTTCCAGATACGATTGTGCCGTTGATGTGAGCTTTTATTTGTATTTCTATATGTGTTTTAGGACGAATGAAGGTAAGCTGATCGGTCTAGGGTTTTTGGGGCTGCAGTGTGAGCATTTTGACGCCAGCGTTACGTATGAAAATTATTTTCACTTCGGTCGATTTATTGGGAATCTGATACAGTTTTAGGTTAATCTGCGGGGATACTATCCCATTAGATGTTACCAACTCATATGGTTTCACACTTTTTATCGCTTAGAAAATCTTCCTTCTTCTTACCATTTGGCTTGCGAGATTGTTACCTCCTGACGCAAATCACGCGTAAATTCAGAACAACCCGGGAAATGGGCTCTAGTAAGAGTTTGATACTACTAGTAGTGCATATACGGATAGCATATGGACTAATGATCGCTGAATTTAGCTTGGGATGGAAGAGCAGCATAGAGCAGTTTGCGCAGCCTTGACATGTTTGTAGAGACCTGGATTTTCTTACAGACTCTAGGATATGCTCTTGGATGTTCATAATGGAGAGTCCAGCCTTTTGTATTTTTGGCAGGTTTTTTGACTTTTCATTTACCACCAAGGTCGACCGAGATTTACCGCTAGGCCTGCTTAGTAGACTACAGCCTAACATTGCTTCGTTAACAGCGTAATACAGTTTGTTTACTGATGCATTAATGTTGCTGTGTTGATTCGGGAGATTTTAGTACCGGAAGTGGTAGTGAATTATCCAGAATAGTTCTATAGGCATTCCAATCGGTTTTCCTCCTGTTCCTGTAGATTGGAATTTTGGGCGATTCTGTGTACATTAGAAGTTGTAGATAGCACTGTTCAGAAAAGGAATAGTCTTCTAGTTGGGAGTATTGGGTGCAAGAATCTAAGGTTCTTGGATCAAAACGACGACTATCTTATCTTTCGGAATTTTGAGTAAGAGAGCAATTGATGCTGCCTTGCAGTGGTAGAGGTTAATTTGAAGGATCTTTAGCATTTGGTTTGCTTAATCTTCACCACTGTGACGTCCGATTCTGACTCTTTCTGACTCCTGGGAATCCATAAAATGTTCCATTGATATGTACAACTCCGTCAGTAATTCATTGTTTATGATAATTATACGACTGACTTTGCTCCCTTCAGCTTGGTAAACATTCCGGTTGTCAGTTTACCGATATTCAGCATCTACATAATCATTTCGACGGCAGTGGGTTTTGATGGGACTCACATGCAAGCTCTCCGTCTACAGGGAATCTTTTCCCTGGCCACAAGGATGGTTTCGGGTTAACATGGCCTCACCTAGTCCTTCCACAGGCATTCTATAAGAAATCTTTCATCGGCATACACAGCCAGGTTTCTGTACCAACCTCCATCTCGACACGTCGAAGTAGGTCCAGGATCACCTTGTTGGAAAGCCTCAAGACAAAGTGCATCATCATTTTTGCAAGCGTAGTACATTCTTTCCGAGATATATTTTTCTTGAGAAGAGGGCTTACCAGTGACTTGAGGCTTCAGATCGGAGACTTTACTCCACCAAGCGAGCGTGGTTACATTTTTTTCAGTCTTTTCTTCCGGCACAATCTTGGTTAGCTTTATTAGACCTTTCCATGTCTTCCTTCTGTTATTGTACGTTGTTTTGAGGTATGGGGGTCAATCGTGTTTGGGGATCCATAGCGTGTTTGGGACGTTGTGCTCACATCCGAATGGTGAGCCGAGAGGAGGGACTGGTTTCACTTTTTACTATCTCCCGCCGTTAGTTTGTAAACTCGGAGGCAGACCTATGGATCAGAATCCCCGGATTTTTAAGCAGTAGTGGAGTTCACACATTACTGGACTAAGGCTATATTTGTACTTCACAAGGAATCCCTTTAAATATATTCGTGGGTCTAATCAATCTTATCCGTTTTGTACAGTACTATTATAATTACGTTCAGCCTCGAGAGGCTCTGTTCAATTGCACAGTTCTTTGCGAAACAAACTCGAACTTTCTAGAGTTTATTTTCCTCTTATGCCTATTCCAGAGCCAATTCTTCACTTTCCTAACCTTGGTATATTCAGTTCTTACACTATGGACGGCATCCTTTATCGATGTTCAAATTACAACCAATATCTTAGAGCTGTATACAATGAATAATCCAAATAGGTCGTCTATTAGGTTAGACCAGCTAAATTTATTTGGGCTAAAGCATTTATTTCCTTGATTTTCCGACTTATTCTTGTATATTCAGATCATTTACATCCTATGTTGAACACTTCTGCTGCGTTTGTATTCGAAATATTCTTTCGCATATCCCTTTAATTGTGCTTCGTCTATAGCTAGTAATTCACCAGTTTTTATCGGTGGAGAATTTTTCTGCGACTCATATTCCTACTTGCTGCCGTCTCTTCTGCAATAGGGAAAACATTTCTTGTTTTTCTTCTTTACTTGCGGTGTGCTGTATCTTCGTATTTTCATATGACCTCCGTCATGTTCTGCTGCCACATTTGCATCTTGAGTTGACGTTGTATCTCAATTTTATCCCATCCAATGCTTGTGATTGTGTTCTTGTTAGTCGAGTGTATTTCTGGCATAGGTTGAGCAAACGGTTGAGCTGGATCGTTTCATTGTAATTGTTTCTATACATATACCATTTATTTTCAATCTGTCATTGTTGAATTTGCTACGAATTATCGTCGGACGTTGCACAGCGGTAGGCTTGATTTTGAACTGTTCTTTAACCAGGAGATGATCACCGTGTACGTCTACGCCCCCATCGTTCTGATATTTTGGAATAATTAGAGAAATTTGTTGCAATTATGAATATTTCTGTACGGAAAGTTACTGTTATCTATATATATATATATATTAAATGGTCACTCATGTTTGTCTTCTCTACCAGAGAATCTCAAATGAGGGCCAGAATTTCGATTTAGAAGGCGTTTTCAATTTCTTTCTCTATTTGTGAACTATCATTGATGTTCCTTATAGACTTCTGATGTTTTTCTATTTTCAATGCGTGCCCCGCGGGTGTACGATAGCTAAATGTTGATATTTGTATTTGTTCCATCGCATTGTCTTGCCTTCTCGACTCACTATGGTTTACTATCTTTTCGTGGCAATCTCAAAAAGAGCCATCATGAAATGTTTGGGGATAATTACTGTAATCGAGTATATCTTGGAAGATTATTGATATTTAGGCATAGCATACAGATACAGTTCTCAAACGCTCGACTTTGTTGGGTTTTAGTTTTTACTTAATCGGAATGATTCCTTACAAGAGCATTTAAATGTTGCCTTTCAAGACCTATGAATCTACAAACTATAGATTAAATTGATCGGTAAATCTCAAAATTGACTTAATTAATTTTAATAATTTTAAGAATATCGATTGTTTTTCGAACCTAAATCCGCAAGGAGGAAGGGGATCTAGAATTTTTGATTTCGATCGGGATGAATATGCACACTCATTCATAGGGGTTGACCTGTTATTCATGTCAATACTACAGGGTGGCATGGTACTATCAAAGATAATAATGTAATGAGATGACTCCTTCAAAGCAGAATTTTATTGTATGTAGATATTTTTATAAATTTTTTTTTTTGAACTATCTCTATTATATCGTTTTCTTTGGTACTGTGCAATGCATTTGTCACTGAGATTGTTAATTAAAACTGTAGCCATGCGTCCTCAATTTTTATGGTGAAACTCAGTTTTACATTTAAAGCTAAATGTAAAAAAGAGAGTCTCGAGCACTAGAACAGGTAGAGAATTAAAATTAAAAATACAAAAGGGTCATACTAACATTTTATTTAGTCAAAATATACAAATATTTCAAATTCTGAAGTTTGATACAATTTTTCAATTCTTGCAGCAAGTAATTTTAATTCTTTTAAAGTGTCCCTATTTTCGACTCCTATAGTTATTGTTCAATTTTAGTTGAGTTCAAATGTGTATTTACCAGTTCCGGTTACATCGAAATAAAACATAAAGATACATAGCACAAAACATAAAGAGGAGCTGCTTAACTTCGGGATCCACTAACTTTGTAATTTTAATGCACATTTACGGTAGTATACTCTTGTAGAAATAGTTTTACCGGAAGAACTTTACCATTTTTATAGAAAATGTACAAATTATTATTTTTTTTTCAAAGTATACAAATTGATCTAAAATTTTGTATGGAAGCCTGACCCGCAGGTGAAAAATTACTTGGTAATTTTAATAGAAATTGTTGTCACCGAGTGCAGATAAAACCGAAAAGAGAAGATGCACAGCTGAAACAGGTACTGCTTAACTTAGGATTCCTATAACTTTGTAATTTTATTGCCAAAACTGAGTAAGTTATACACATATATATAAAGTACCTTGGGAACCCTTTGGCTCGATCACTTTGAAATGTTTGTAAAAAGTGTTTTAATCGAAGCTAAGAAAATACAAATTTCAGATAAAATATTTTCCTAAAATTGGTATGTAAGCTCTTTAACCCAGGTGAAAAATTACTTTGTAATTTTAATAGGGAGTGTTGTTGCCTAGGAGAGTAACCACGTTTAAAGACTCTTAGGTTTCGTCCACTTAATATCTTTTTACCTCTTCCGATTATTCCTTTAAACAAAAAAGAAAGGAAACATAGTTGTGCATAATATAAAGAGGAGCTGCTTAAGTTCCAATAACTTTGTAATTTTATTGAAAATGTTGTAACCAAATCTGAGCTAGTATACACGTTTAAGACAGTGTACACATTTTCAAAGAACTTTGTATGGAAAGTTTCTGGCTTGACCACTTTGAAGTTTTAGTAGGATAGTGTACAAAAGAAAGTGTACAAATTAAACAAAAAAATCAACCTTTGCTTAACTCTGGCAGTTTTTATAAGAAGTATTTTAACTGAAGCTCTGTGCCAACATCGACGCAGTACCCGACGCATGGAATGGACACATTTTCGACCTGCTTGGTGTTCATCCCATGAAAAACGCAATAGAGCCATGCAGAGTTTAAGAGTTCGGAGTTCTTGATATTTGGAGGAAATATTTTGTGGCACTTTCGACCTTATCCGATTAGTTTGGCAAATCAAAGCAATGCCTGACTAATGGAAAATGGCCGCGATGTGCCCTACCTTCAAGAGGGTAGACCGCTTGAAAAATGAGCGGTATAGCGCTCCTTAGCACTGTTATTCTCCTGCATTATATTGGATAGAATTACCCCTCTAGCGGAGGGCCTGGCTAGTGACTATCAAGAAGGACATCGTCCGAATCGATCAGTCACTGATCAGGTCTTTTCACTGCGGATGATTCTGTCTAGATATTATGAGATCCATCCCTTCATCAGGTGTTCCTGGATTTCCGGCAGGCCTATGACTCGATAAATCGAGAAAATATGTGGTTTGCTCTGGAATATCTAGGAATGCCAACAAAATTAGTACGATTGTGTAGAATGACACAGTCTCAACGCTGTGCTAAAGTTGAGAACAGCCTATCAAGAATTTTAAATTTAACACGTGTGTTGGGCAGGGAGATTCTCTTTTCCCGATACTCTTTAATCTCATGTTGTAGTATACAACTTTCTTAAAACTGAAACACATCAATATCTTATATCGCCTAACATTTGACTGGCTCCTAACATTTGAGAGAGAAGTCATGCGTGTGATTTACGGCCTAAAACGCGAAATAGCTGGTACCTACCGAGCTCTGTATAATATCGAGATCAGAGATCTGATGAAGATCCCCGATTGTACATGAACTAAGATCTCAGCGAATACGCTGGCTCGGACACGTTCGGCATGCTGATCCGGAACGAATTGTGCAGCGATCTCGGTCGTTGCAAGCGACGATGGCTCCACGGTGTAGAGAACGACTTGGCCTCTTCAGATTGTCTTAGACAGTATGAAGACCATGCTCGGGATCGAAACCGTTGGAGCCAAATTGTTGATTCAGTAAGGGGCCAGTAATGGCCTTTAAAACTGTTTAAAAAAAAAAAAATCTTATATCGCCAGTCCAATCAGGTGCTTGCATATGCAGATGACATATCCGTGATTGGACTGAGTAGCAACGGAGTGAAGGAACTACTTGATCCGCTTGTAGAGTTTTCAGCTTCCGTTGGACTCTAGATCAATGAGTCCAAAACGAAATACATGATCTCTGGTTATAGGGATAATGGCATACCAGACCTTTAGTAGTGGCCACTACATGTTCGAGCGAGTGGGAGGTTCAAATATTTGCGCTCTCTTATCACTCACGATAACAGTGTGGATGAGGATATAAAAGTGCGCCTGGTGCTGGCAGCCGTGCTTGGTATCCTCTAAGGCAACTGCTAAAATCTATTCAAGCTTTACAAAGCGTTGTTCAGGCCCGTTGTTATGTTTGGATGTGAAAGTTGGGTGCTGACGGATGAGTACGAAAGATGGCGCCTTAAAATTGCAGGTGACGATAGCTCGGTGTAGAGGACGACTTGGCTTCTTCAGGTTGTCTAAGACAGTATGAAGACCATGCCCAGAATGGAAACCGTTGGAGCCGGATTATTGACTCAGTAAGGGGCCACTAATGGCATTCAGAAATACTGTTTATTTTTATTATTAAACTGAAGCTAGGAAACTATGTACACAAATTTGTTTGGAAACCTCCTTGACTTCGGAGTTTATTTATATTTTAATATACATTTTCAAATTCCTAGGAATTTCTGTTAAACACAATCCGTAAAATCAAGCAATATACACATACATAGGTATACATGCAGACCTACTAAAAAAAACAACCAACTGGAATTGCAATGATAGTGCTTTATTTACTAGCGCATTAGCTATATCTACCTATAAAAACTTGCATATACACAGTGGCAACAAAAAAAAATCAATTTATTAATCCGATTTTTCTTTCCCGACTATAGATTGAAAATTTAATGAAAAATTTCCCAGCATGACATAATAGAAAAATAGTTGATATGATTTTCAAATAGCGTATATATACGTGTATACATATATACCTATGTATTATGCCATGACATCAATGAGTGTCACTTTTTAAATGAACATATAAATTAAAAAAAAAAAGTTTAATTGAGTTTGGAAAAGTATAAAGCTTTAAAATCAGGATTAAACGATAGCCGATTTTAATTCAAACCTTATATAGTTGTATGTAGATATGGATATACATAAATCGCGGTCGGTAGAATGGGATTCATAATAAATGTGCACGATTTGACACGAATAAATTACTATACTCATTCAAACCAAAATTAGTAGTCATTGTAGTACTAAAAAAAAAATAATTGTGACGTCATAAAAATCACATCCTCATTCAATTTAATTATTTGTTTATTATAATTACAATAATGGCAGTTTTATACGTATATTTAATAGTTTGGCTTATACATATTATAAAACAACAACGATCTTGATTTTAATAATAAATGATAAAATGTTTATTTACCGCGTATCCATACATAAATGATGTCTGCTTATGTTTTTATGTTTTTGAAGCATGTGAATAAAAATAAATAAATAAATTTGGATACCACATATATATACACTATACACACACACACATACACATTATTCTCGGATGATTGAGTGGCCGAATAAATATTACAAAAATAGTTTTACATAAACAATCAAACAATTTGTATGTGACTTTTATCAATATAAGTTGTAGCCTTTCCAATTATATGTACGTTTATATGGTTGGATTATGGGCGAATACTCAGCTGAGTAATTAAAATGAAATAAATTTATTAAAAAAAATAATTACAGAATCTGTTTGGTGACAATAATTTGCTGATAATAATTCAATTATTTTTTATACGGCAGAGATTACACGACTATAATGGTATAAATGGGAATCAAACTTGAATTATATATTCACAAAGCAATCATTAATTTGTTTTACCTTAATTGCATCTGTGGTGGTTTATCGTCACCACATTTTGTGAAATTTTATTAATTGCGTGTGAATCGCTAATTGATAAATAAAAAATGGAACATTTTTTGCAGATTAAACCAAATTAAACGAATTAATTCGAAATGTAACCAAAGTGGAGCTTTCAACGAAATTCATTGTGCGGGATATTCAAATAATTTCCAATCCCTTATTTAAAGTTCCATCCATCAATTTATATTTTAGGGTTTTCCATTTAATTCTACTCGAATGGAAAATATCAAACAGTGTGGTTCTTCATCCGTTTTTTAATGTTATTATTCAAAATTCGTTGGTCTGTGTCTGTTTGTCTGTCTATGTGCGTCTCAATACGAAAGCTATAAACTTGAATTTTGCACCCAAAATTCTTTTCAGAAGGATGGTCGGGACCTACAGTACGAGCTCTCAAATTAAAGAGCCATAGAGTAAAAAACATGAGGTGAGGGTGTATTATTCAGGTACCAGCACGATGGCAGAGAATTAAATCCAATTACGAAATTTTCCGTAATTACATAAATGTTTGAGTGAAATTTACATAAGTATTGTAGTCGGTCGTAACGAGGATGAAGTTGATTCAGATGCAACTTGTGGAACACGAATAAAGTTATCTAATCCAAAATTTAATTAAATCTGTAGTTATATTGAAATTTAAAACCAAATTTTGAGTGTAATTTTTGAGTGTTAAATTTTGAGAGACTTTTTCCTACTTGGGTTTGAGACCAGTCTAGTAGGTAGAATTTGTGAATGCAATTAGTGTGTGGGTGTGCCAATCGATATAAAAAGCGCATAAAAATAATTTATTCACCACAAAAATTTGGTTACAACCACGCCAACTTGTAAATATTTTGTACGCTATAAAATGCAAGTTTTTTTTTGGTACTTTGACAGAACCTCAATTAAATTTTTGTATAATTTGTACAAATGATCAAATTTATAAAGATTTCAACTTTAATTTAATTCAAGAATCTTACATGTTGTAATGAAATTATAAAATCACGAAATTTCGTCGACATAAAAATTGGTAAACGTGACAAATTTTAACTGGTCCCAATTGGCACAGCAAAACAGTTAAAAATTGAGGTTTTTTTTTTTTACTACAGTTAAAATATTTAACTTTTGAACTTTTTTATGAGCTTTTTATTTCGATTGGCACACACACTTAGAATTAAATTCCAATATGATTTTCAACAAAAATCCAATTTTGAGTGAAATTTAGAATGAAAATTATTCGCTCAATACAAGAAGGATAGGTTAAGTTAGGGTGGCCATCCTAATGGACTAGCATTGTTTCAAATTGGTTAGCTGTACCACATTTGAGTTAAATCCTCTTCACTCGTCGAACCATATTGACATTACCAAGATCCGTCAGGTCGTTCAAATGGGAAGTTCCCATAAATTTTATTCTGCTGTTCGCTAGACTAGGACAGATGCAGAGTAGATGGAGCTCAGTTTCCGACTCCGCCTAATATATAGTGTTGTCAAAGCGATATCAGTTGGCCGAATCTAAACCGCTCAAGTCTAGGCCAGATCTGCCTGGTTATTACACACGAACTAACGTTAGACCATATGACGTTCGTTTCTTTTATGGCTTCTTCCTGAAGCAGTAATTTACAAGAAGCAAGCGGTATCTTTATATCCAGCCTGCTTTGTGATATAAAGCGTGCTGTGGCCTTGCCACCCAGCTCATCTGCTTATCGCCTCATTGTTCATAACCGTCACATTCACCTAGTCCTCTCTGACGGGAAACTCAGTTTGGAATCTCACCTGTACAGATGGAGATGGGATAGCGTAGTTGGTAGTTTCATGTTCTATACAAGTAACGGTTTACTTATTAAATCACCAAATTAAATTTCAAATGCCAAATTCTTAATTACAAATTACAAATTTAATAGACCATTTGTGCTACACAACCATCGTACTATAGGATCTCTATTCCATGCATTTTCTTTTGGCGTCTTTTTCCAAATATTCTGTCATCGCCTTGATATGCCTTTTCAATCACGATAAGTCTTTGAACCTTTGATAACGAATCTTCAATATTTCAAGACGTGTTGAGTCGTTTTAATTGAGGTTCGCCACATGCAATCCAACCAAATATAATTTTTTGTAAGATAGTAGAATTTAATTGTCTTCGTTCGCTCTCTCCCTCTCTTAATAATCGTGATGAATTTCTTTGCCTATGTATCAAAACATTTATAGGAGAAAACCTCTCGAAAGTAGGCTCATCTAATTGATTATTCCAGAACAACGGTTTTTGTTCCAACTAGATGTTACAAGTTCGATGGTAGATGGTGAGTGATTATGACATTATGGTAGAATTGTTTGTAGGTTCCTTAACTGATATATGATTTAATTTTAAATGACGTCCCTTTCACAAGATTTTACTAGTATGAGGCGTCTGAAAAGTGTTGGTTTAGGATCAGTATCTTCCAGGTTTAGTATAATTTAAATCAAATTTAAATTTACAAGAGTTACTTTGATATAAGAATGTCACCTAGTATAGGCCACCTATCCGTGCCATATAAAGGCAAATAACGTTTTCGACTCGGACTGATACAGGAAGTTCATCAACTGTTATTGCTACCTATAATCAGCCCTCAGAGATCTTGTCATTGTTGCCTGACGTGCTTTTAGTTAGGCTCTATTTACAAACATCCAAACTAATTTCTGATCTAATCATATCTCGTGCATTATATAAACTCAACATTCGTCCAAATCGTACGTGATTTTTTATTAATATTTTCAACAATATTTTCAAAACGAATGGTTTTCTATTTGTTAAATTTTTTATTTTGTAATTTTTGACCTCATTTAGGATATTTAAAAGAAAGCCGTATTGTGCATTATTTAAATTAACAATTAAATGTAATTAGTTTCAAGTTACAATCACAACATACCTAAAAGACAAAAACAATTTTAATTAAAAGTGCTTGTTGTTATATATCACATTACATATTTTATTGAACTATACATATACATAAAATAAAAAGCTGGTGACAGTATAAATTAATCGTCACACCAAATCACCATATTGCAGCTGAAATCAGAATTCAGTGAGTCTTAGAAATTAATAGAAATTAATGATTCTGCAATAAAAATCCACATATAAAATAACAAAGATAGGACGAAAAGACAGCAGTATGTTACAAAACTAACATCACCTAAATCACATAAAGCGCTGGTGAAAATACAGATGATTGCAATATACCAGTTATACCCAATCAAGACGATGGTTTTTTGTCACTCGAATGCCTAAGCCTGTTCTTAGACTTAAATTCTTATTTATTTATGCATTCTATAGTTTCTGGTAGAATCAGCTGCACTAACTAACGCTGTTTACACTAACTCTTATACCAGCTCAAAACGTTTGGTTCTTTTACGTCGATGTACGTCGATTCTCATATTCAATGAAGCCTTTGTCTTGTATTTCGTTTGAAAGAGAGTTCGCTTTAAAGTCCCTATGCAGGTTTTTGTGTTAAGCCTATAGGTGTTCAGCCGAAGTGCGTACACGGTAATAAACCCATCCTACTGCCGTATAAATTATAGCCTCAACTTCTGATACAACGGCCAACAATCGTGACGTCTCGTCACCGAGCCAATCTACTAAAGTGAGTGCATCTAATAAATCTGAAACAATATTATAAAGTATTAAACCAAATTTGTTAATGGTTGACCGCCCGCAACCAAACCGAATTTATGATTATAACACATATTTTTATGATAATCCACTACAACACAAAAACGATCCACTTATACCATCTATATGTGACAAATTGCCGTTCGTCAAATCATATGCAAAGATCTTTCATCGTTTAGTGGGGATCCAATCGAGTGGCCATTTATTTCAAATCATATGCGAGGTCAACTAAAACATGCAATTGTTCTGCAGATGTGTAAATAGACCAAATACAATGAGCAACCTAATGATTCTCCAGGAGTTAGTTGATAAATTGTACCAGTCAGCGGACGCTGCAACAGAGTTATTACCTTTAATACTACCATTCCCACCGCTGCCAGAAAACGTTTTGATAATGGATGTAAATTTGTTCACGCAGCCCATATTCCAACAGAAACTCTGAATTCCATGACGTGAGCTATACTCAACTATATCGAAATTACCAAAATTATTCAATTTGTAATACCATTAAACATTGTATTCCAGAATGTGAAAAATTCGTGAGTCCGGGTAAGACGGAACATTAGCAGATTATGAGATCCGGCCCGAATATGCCGAATATGTGTTGGCTTTCATCACGTAACAAAATTCAGATCTGATAAATTATGTGGGGTCTAGTTGTACCGTCTTACACAATCCAAATGTGCGCTTGGTAAAGAGAAGAAGTAGAATTCTGATTGAAATACAACACTGGCAACTTTTAAGCCTATGCGAAGGTATGTAACTGAGAGGGGAGAAGGAAGCAGTTGCCACGAAGCAGTTCAATCAATACATTGGCGATTGGCTTAAATCTGAAGAGGAGACCATCAACATTGCCAAACAAATCCCACAAATTCATGGAAAACCATCCAGTGGCCCGCGTTGCTGTTTCACATCGCCGTTCTCATATGTTGGCATCGATTATTTTGTACTAGTTGAAATGGAAATCGTTCATAGTCGAAGAGTAGACCAACATTTTATCGAGGAACGACTATTGAGATTTGGGCAGTTAATGCTACTAATTTTCGGAGGCTTGCAACGAGCTGAGACGTTTTTTCCACTGTTTGAAGCTATACGATTACAAAATGGAGGTCGACGAAATGAAGTGTATGTTCAACCCACCATCGGCACTTCATATGGGTGGGTGCTGTAAATGTGTTGAAGTCTCCATACCTCAACGGAAACCAAAATGGTTTTCTAAGTTCAATTGTGAGGTCAAGACGCTCGTCCGAATTTATGAGCTACCAACAAGTGGTATCAAAAAGTTCAAAATCTTGAAATTGGCGACCTAGTAGTTATCGTAATCGAGAAAGATCGTAGCTTGTGGAAGAAGGGTCACATAATAGATCGGGTGTCGGAAAGAAGGAGTGCTCAGGTACGCCAAGTGACCGCTAAAATAATCAGACGTCGCGCTAAAGAAGGATGTTAAGCTGAACTCCTAAAATTATTTCAGATTACAAGATGAGGAGTATGCTGGGAAGCGCTACCCTGTATTTATACTCAGCAAATCGGAGCGAAATTTAATTACGACACAAACCAACCAAAATAGATCGATCCGTATTTGTTTTGACGAGTTACGGCTTCTTACATTTAAAAGAAGAATCATGCATGTGATTGCATGAACGATTGCGCGAACAATACCAAATTGTTGCCTATAAAAAGTGAACGATTGACAATTATGTCGAACTAATATTATGCAAATAATTATAATTATAATAGTGAGAACTAATATAAAGATTCGACTTGGTATTCGGTGGAATAATCAATATCCCGTATAATAATTTTATGGTTTCTTGAAAGCCATTACTGTATAAACAATCAGGCTCCACCGGTAGCGATCCCGAGCTTAGTCTTCATATACTGTCAAATACATCAAATCATATACATAAGAAAGAAGCCAAGTCGTCATTTACAACGTGAAGCCTTCGTCGCCTGTAACCCTTCCCACAAGAGAGCTAAAAGAAAACCGCGGTTGTAATTGGGTTTATTCATTTTTGACAGATTCAAATTACCAGATTCAATTAATGTCCGGACTATTCATGTAGCTCAGGATCTGACATCCGCAAACGTAATTTGTGTGCGACTGTCTAAGAAAGAATCTAAATTTTTCGATAGCATGCCATATGTTATAGTGGCATTAACCAGACCAACAAGAACCCAGGCATATAATAACATTGAGTCCGCAACAATAACTAAACCACAATAAAAGCCAAGAATCAAATATTGTATTTCCAAAATGTAAATGAAATGTCTTCGAAGGCAGCACAATTCCACAATTTTGCGTTAAAACCGCTCTTTCCAGTTTACATCATCTGCGTGAAAGACATCACTCCAAAGAATGATTGAATTCGGCTCTTAAATTAGATTTCTAAAAAAAAAATTGCGAATTCGTGGAACACATTAATTTGCACTTCGAGTTTTTTTTTTTTTTATATATCCAAAATTCGACAGAAGAACGAATTTAAATTCTTAAATTGAGATTATTTATTAATAATTTAGATTTTTGTCGTCTCCAGCACATTTATAAATTTGTCTGCACCCAAAAATATATTATTAAAGTTAGAGTTGAGTATTTTTCAACATAAAAGTTTGAGTTCAACTTGTTGCCTGGATAAATTTTATCGCATACGTATAATCACTTTATATACTAATTTATTCATCACCATTATACACATTCACGAATACACATATGATCCTGGCCTACATTTGTGTTGCATATTTGTGTGTATATGAACACATCTCTCACATGTGTGAAGTTAGTTAATAATTTCACTTTCATTAAAGTTTTATATGACCCATTTTAATTCTCAGCATTACATACATATATGTACATATATATATATATGTTGTATACATAATTTGTGATAATAAAAACCATATAATACATAATACGATTTTGACGACAACCACAACAACAACATTAACGTACCCAACATCTTATAACGCTTCAATTAAAATTATGAAACAAAGTAATCATACGTACATACATGTGCATACTCGTATGTATTATTTAGAACGCTGAACACTCTACATAATATAGTTTTCGTCTGTAAATTAGTTACTTATGTATTTAAGTAACTAAAACAAAATTGTTTTGAATAAACAGTTGTAAAATTATTTACTTTACTTATATTTAATTAACATGTAAAATGGGAAATTCAAACATACGTTAGAAAATGATATATTTATTAAGAGTTGTTAAAATACATAAAAACATACATTTACATAAATTTTATAAGTATGTATGTCTGTAGCCAAATAACATGTTTTCCTATTGGAAAAATCAATTTAAATTACTTTTCTTCATGAATTTTCATTTGGGAAACATGAACATGAAAATTATTTTTTGGCAAACGATTTTTGTGGCTGCCGTGTATGAAAGAGAGTTTTAAATTCTATTTTATGTAAAATAGATGAGCGCGCGCGACAACACATGCTAACTATATATGTACTCGTATATATGTATTTTATTGTTGTTGCCGCATTCACAATTGGCATGATAATCGCAGACACTTTGATTTTAACGACCCTATGTGTTCTTTTATCGTTAATTTTAATGTTCTATCTCTGTGTGTGTGGCAATTTACTCATCGTATTGGTTACCAATTAAGTCGATTTAACGCTGGCTTGAATTAATTAAAAGGACCGAATTTATGAAAGATGCGGGCTCTCATATACATATATTTAAATGTGACAAACTCGTTTAAATCATATATGGAAATTATCCGAATGCATTTGATTGTGGAAAGGCGTATTGCGGAGAACTACAATATTATTTAAGATTTTATTGAATTGATAAACTTCTTTTATTTTACTGCGTCTGTCTGTGATCTTACATTAAACTCGAAAAGTATTTATTTGGTATTTTTGAAACAGAGACAGACCAATAAACCTTAAAAACCTTAGAAGAAAAGGTGGCTAGGTGTTTGGATTTCTAAGATAGGGACTCGCAACAAATTAATTTATTTAAGTCGAGTAAAATTCGCAAGCGTAGACGCCAAAATATTAATTGCAAAATTAGTCTCTGGATATCGAATGGGTATAACAGTTTTTAAAGACCATCGTCACCTGCAACGATCTCTAGTCTACCATATGGTGATTCTCCTTTCAGAGATTGTATACGCAGAACATGGCCGAGACGTTAAATTGTGACCGAGGCTGTAAATAACACGCACGGTTCTTCCCTTAAATGTAAGAATCCATCTCTCGTACACATTCGTCAGCGCCCATCTTTCACATCCTTATGTAACAAAGGGCCTGATCATCGCTTTGTTAAGGTTCAGTGTCGTTAGAGGATACAAAGCACGATTATTATAATATCCTCACCCACACTGTTATCGTAAGTGATAAGAGAGCCCAAATATTTGTATCTTTTCACCCCTTCAAACGTGTAGTGGCCACTATTAAAATCTGGTGTGCCATTGTTCCTTTCACCAGTGATCATATATTTGGTTTTGGACTCATTGATCTGGATTCCAACTGAAACTGAAAACTCGACAAGCGGATCAAGTATTTCCTCCAGTCCATTGCTATTCAGCAAAATAATGCATATGTGATCTGCACATGCATGCACCTGAACTGGCGAATGAAGATGTTGCGCTGAGATGTTTCAGTTTTACGAAAGATATGCTCCAACATGAGATTAAAGAGTTACGGGGACAGAGCATCTCCCTGCCCACCACCCGAGTTGACTGCAAATATTTTCTCTATAGCCTGTTCTCAACTTTAACACAGCATGGAGACTGCGTAATTATTCACAATCGTACCAATTTTGTTGGCACTCCTAAGAATTCCAGGGCAGACCATAAACTCTCTACCTGATGTGCAAAAGAGAGCTATACCGCGATATTTCTTACACTTCAAGCGGTCTCCCTCCTTGAAGATAGGGCATGTCGCAGCCACTGTTCATTCGTCAGGCATAACATCGGTTTGTCATACTAATCGAATAAGGTCGAGAAGCTTGTTTTTCAAAGTATCCCCTCCGAGTACCAATAGCTTGATGGGAATTCTTCAAGGGATGGATCCTCAATGCGAATCTCAGCAGTCTATTTGAGCTGACTCAACTACAGTTTGTGACGCATGATGAACACCAAGCAGGTCGGTAAAATACACACTACTTGAATTGAGTATTGCGTCGATGTTGACACAGAGGTTTCCATCCCGGTCCCGAATTGCGATTGACACAGGCCTGAAAATAAGGTACAATCCAATATTTTCACAGTCGAACCGTTCTATATATGTGTCTCGCTGTGTTCCCTGGCTTTTACGAAAACTTCGATCGTAGCTTTTCAGCGACCAAATGATGATACGTATCATACGTACCCTACGAATTTTGGTTGCTGACCGATATGTTCTCACATCATTCTCTCACCATTATCCGTTCAAGTTTTGTGTCTTTCATCATTATCGGTCGCAGTTTCGTGAAAACCTATGTTTTCACACAAGTCGCCCTGATTTCTGCCAGTTCTAGCATTAAGGTCCCCAATAAGCATTCTAATTTGGTTGGCTAATTTCATGCGCAAGCTAAGCTTACACAATCGATTAATGACTGCTTGGAAATCCAAAACAGCCTTATTTGCCTGCGGCCCAAGAAGAAATTCAGCTCCAATATTACCGAAATCTTCTCCACTGTAAAGCCACGTACAGCCGTGGGACACATGGTCTCCACTTTTAGGGCAGCGAGTTTCTTGTAGGGCAACGAGTTCCAGCCGATACTGCTTCATGCACTTGATGAGGCGTTACAAAAACACGTGCTCGGGTATTTGAGCGGGGGTCCAGTGTTTTTTCGGCGGTATCCATTTATCTTTTAGTTGACATTATAGACAGATATGGTTTATTACGAATGTGGGTCGTCGGCCCAGCTCTCCAATAGTTTAGTCGCTTCCTCCGATACTTAAAGGATACAGTGGTGGTGTTCTTGGAAAAAATGTTCTTGTAATTAAGATTTACGTGACATGTGTGTGCCACGACCACAGGGTCCAGTATATATTCATATCTAGTACTCCATTTAAATTTGTCGATTTTCGTTGTTAGATTTTGATTTTTTCAATTCGGTTACAAACATAGCGTTAACCGCAAAGAGCAGCGCAGATTGCCATTTTTAAGCTTTATGGAAGGAAGATGTCGTTTTTCTGTGGTTTCAAAAAGATTACGAACCAAACATTTTTCGTTTCCAAACAAACAGTAGAGTGTAGTATACCCAAAAATTGAATTCTGGAAAAGTGAATCTGAAAACCGGAACGTAGCGACATAAATCCAGATTTGAAAAAATGACGCTCTTTTTGAGCGTCCCATACTTCTAGTACTAAAGATATCATACTTGTCTCAGATTTTGTTAAGGATATAGGGTACTGAACTGGGATGTGTCCGAGAACCATTTCTATCTCTAGTATGAATTAATTACCAGAACCACCAGTAATCTACTATCAAAATTAGGAAGAAAAACGACTGGGATACTTTTATAACCATTCTTGGTAACTCTTTACCGATTATCGGCTTCAGCACAAGAGCTTGATGTTTTACATAGTAAAAAATTATCCGATGCTTTTAATAAAACGATGTTAGGTGCATATTACCGTAGTAGGCCTTTGGGTGAGTTTCGTCCACCCTGGTGGTTAAAAGAACTCCATAGCACCTAGTCGAAATGCGGAAGACTTTTCAAATAGGAATAGAAAAACTGATGCTTATTGGGACTGCTGTAAAGAAGTCCCCAAAACATACAAGTGCAAATTAAGAAGTGCCAAAACAATGGCTCGGAGGATCTACTCAGGTTAAATACTAGAGGAAAATAGGAGGAAAATCTTGAGGGCAATAAGTAGATTTAAGCCATATAAATCTATTAAAATCATTAGAAAGCCAAATGGAAGCTCACACTAGAGACTGAATCAAGCCGGACGAGCTGTAGAGAAGATCGATTGAAACAGCCCGCCATTTAATTATTGGCTTGATTGAGAAATCTCTTGAAAACAATTAACACTCTATGGTAATCTTCTTGGATCACTCGGGCACTTACATGTCTAGGGGTAGACGGGTCACTTAGAGACTGGATAGATCAAATGCTTAGATGCACAGGATCGTGATAGCTTATCTCGGTGGGATGTCTGCCAGTAGATTTCTGAGTTGAGGCACACCGCCAGTTAAGGTTTTATCCCTCTTTTATGAAATTTGATCTTTAATGACCTGTTACTAAACTGCAAGGGCCTGATTTCAAGGTGGTTCCCAAAGCAAATTATGTTTGCTATTGCAGTTCTGTGTAAACCGCCACACTAAATGATGTGGGCTTATTTTGGACAGCAGGCTAAGCTGGAAACCAAACATTTTTGAAAGTATAGCACTGCACTCCTGAAGAAATGCCATTGAGAAGAGATAGGGTTTCGTGCTCCATATAGTACACTGGCTTGTGTATAAGTGCAGTACTCAGGAGCGCACCTACACAAGCTTTTATGATTCTATTTCATCTCATTCCTTAAATTTTGCTTGGATACGACTCGTAACGTGCACAACCGTAAGTCTCAAATCCATATCCTGGTGTTGCTGATACTAGTGACCACGCTATACCATCGTCGTTTTTCGAGAAGAGGTTCTTAATTGAGGTTCCCATCAGAGAGGACTGGGTGAGTGAGGCTGTTATGGACAATGATGCGCTGAGGTTCTTCCTGACTTTTCCATGTTCGGGCTGAACTTATCGCGATAATGGAAGTTTTAGACTGGTTGAGGTATAATGTAATATCAACAAGGGATATTCGCAAATTTTACAGACAGGCTGCTCTATTAAAACGCTACAATCACACTTCCTTTCGTCGAAAGTACCCCAGAATTGTCATTCATCTATAAATATGGTTTCAACATCTGCTCGACGTATGTGACAGGGCAGAAACATTGTGGGAATGTAAAAACCGATGAGTTTGCACGTTACCAGGCATGCCTTAAACTCAAAGTGTGGAATATTCAACACGTCTTCTTGGACAACTCAGGATGGTTCGATAAGGGAGGAGGAGGACCTATCAAATTCTTCTAACAAATGCTGATGGCTAAAGAAAAGTTCAAGCATCTACTTGAGTAGTGAGAAGTGAAATAAATTAGAGGTATTCACAAAACATTCGGAGGCAGAATCTCCTCTCGAAAATCTCATCTCAAGACATTTCAAAGCATCGTTTGCAATGATCAATAATCAGAGGAATCACTGGATTTCTTGGATGAGGCGTTAATTGACATTTTCCAGAAAATCCATCACTTCCTTTAAACTTTTCTGGCTGAGAAGATTTAAATTGGCTGCATTTAATCATCGGATGAACGAATACTGACTCTCACGTCCACCTGACTGTTCATCTGGATACGAAAATTTTATTCAGATATGTAAACCGGCTGAAATCTATCTATGCAAGTCGATCTGGAAATATAAGCCGCCGTTAGATCGATTTTGTAAAAGAATCGACTATTCGGCCATTAACACATTAACAGTTACCTTTAAATCTGAGCACAATCTAACAGAACCATTTGTTTTGGCGCCAGCCACGACGAGTGCTGCCCACTGTTCATCTGACGATACAAAATTGAACTCAATCAACAAGGTTTAACATTTTGGATCATCTTCAATGTTTAAAAAACTGCATTGGCTTACCGTTGTCGAATTATTATACTCAAGGAGTCCTGAGATGTAGTACGAGAATCGGCGATAAACGATACTTTCGATCTTAGTTTATAACGCATTTGCAGGTCAGGGGTAATCGCCCGTATATCATTATTCGTTTTTGTACTACATATTTCATAGTTCGATTGAATTCGTCCCTATATATAATAGAGTTTACTTAAGTCTCGAAATTTTACTTTATGTCAAAGACACATTTATATTGGCAGTTAATACCAGCTGTAGGTTGTATACGTTGTTAGTTCAAAGCTGAACCAATTATGCCATAATCATTTATAATAGTTAATTATTTGGCAGTGGTTCAATTTATTGAGATCTTTTGCTTTTTAATTCAATTTTTTTATCATTTCAGCGGTGGCGTAAAGATAAGTTGAAGTTCCTTCGTAAAAGATGCAATCATGCCTTAATTCTTTTATAGTATATAAGAACCAAGTCTAAACCATTCGAAACATTTGATTCGTACTAAGAACTTTAATTCGAATTTAATTTACAATTTAACTTTAAATTAAAACTAAAATTTGACATTAATTACTGTAACACCCAGTTCACACTTAAATTTTTTTTTCACGGGACGACATATTGCTTTACAAATAAATCTATATTTAAATTTCGAGCTAATTCAAAGCTCCCTTCTAGAAGCAATATGGACACAACTTCAAAATTTAAACTATTTTTTAATATCGATTATTAAAATTAGTTTTATTCTGTATAATACTGCATGCGGAATACTAAGGACGCCGCATAAAAATTAATTAACATATGCAAAGTTCACACCCAACTTTGACGTATTAACTAAAGTACGTTTTTGACGACTCTATTAAATTTATATGCAGCTGTGTCGTCAACTGAAATGCTATATATATATATATATATATATATATATATATATATATATATATATATATATATATATATATATATATATATATATATATTCAACTAACACGTCCTTTGCCTCAAATTTTTTTTGGGTAATGTTTTACAGAGAATTTATTACTATCCAGATTTCACGGTATATACATATTTACTCGTAAACGTATAAAATTTATTGCTGACTGCAATAAACACCCTGCTTGGGTATATCATGGTACCTCTATCTAGATATATAAAATTGATGGAAGCAAACATTTTTCAATAAATAACATTGGTTTGGTTATGAACTGTCTTCCCAGCTATATTTACGTACACACAAACACATGTAGAATGAGTATAGTAGTTTTCATATCTCGCTGGAATTTTGACAGTTCTCGCGCAGAAAAAATATATCGGATACACAGTGATGTATTAAGTACAATAAATCGTGTTTATTGTTTACATTTTTATTTAAATGGAATAGGAACGTTTTTAATCACAAAATGATTTTATAATTTAACTTTATAAGAATCCCTGACACTTTTGAAATTAATATTTAATTCGAAAAACTAAGAATTAAATTGAAAACTGATTTTGCTTTTTATGTTGTTTTGGTTTTGTTCGACATGAATGATATTTGATCATTTATTTTCCCTAGTCCGTACCAAAATTAAATGTTTACATTGTTTCCAAAAGGCGTGCAATTTTTTTTTGACCTATTAATTTTCACTCGAAATATGATTGTAATAACATAAATACATAATCATTTTGAATGTTTTGTGTATTAAAACTGAAATATAATTCTTTTTATTGGTTATTTATTATTTTATTTAGGTTTACTACCTAAAATAAATGCGACCCATCAAAATTTTTATAATTTTTTTTTCTACATCACTGAAAGGTGCGCAGAAAAATTAAAAAAATGTTTTTTTTAAGATCTGAATAGGACTATACATGTTTTTCCATTACACTCTGGTTTCCGTTTTTCGGATAAAATATCATCCACAGATTCATTTTTTTTAAAAGTGAAAGTGAAATCTTTTCAAATCTATCCAACAACACACACACACGCATACACACACATTACACATATAGTGTAAATGAAAACAATACAACTCAACATGACTCTATTTCCTTTTTAATAACTCGCCTTGATATCTATTATGAAGTTCATGATGGTTTTTGGTTTCTCCATATAGATGCGCTCGAATAGTTTTTTTTTTTTAGTTATATTGACCAAGATCAAGAAAAACAAAATAATAGAACTGCGTTAATCTAAACAATATGTTTATGTATGTACAATCGTATATACAATAATGCATCCATCACCTTGCTGTGATATCACTGTGAGTTATTAGTTTTTTCGAATAGTAGAAATTTCTCAACAGAAGTCATAAATATTCAGTGTGAGGAATGGAATTCGTATTTGGGTTACGAAAACCTATATATACTTATGTGTTATTTCAAAATCTGTTCAATATATTAAACAAGAAGTATGTATATAGAGAAGAATTATTTAAGATTTATTTTCGACTCCCGCCGAAATAAGTGCAAGTATTTCTGGTATTTATATGAAAGAAAAATATAAAAGAAAATATTCAGGTACAAAATATTTTTGAAATAACAAATTTACAAGAAGTTCTTTCAAATGGATTAACAAGATTTTGAACAGATTACTTATGCGATCTATAAATAAATCTCGTTTGATGAGAGCTGCCCCCACTGGTCAATATTATTTCAAAAGAAAATTATGTACTTTCCATTGAAAGTGATGAATGGCCGGCAAAGTATAAAATTTTAAAATCATAGAAATTAAATTTTTGAAAATTAACAACATTTTTCCTGCTAAAACTATCAATCGTTCATAAAAATCCAAAAACTGCACTCCCTGGTAGTAGCTCCTCAGTAGAAGGAATACAGTAGCCAAAGCGAAACGCAAAAATAATAAAAATACTCGATACCAAATTTTTGTCAACCTTTCCAAGCACTTTTATAGTAAAACACACGAAAGGTTGTCTTGCATCAGTGCTGAACAATTTTTTGTGTGTTTTACTATGGGAGCGCCTGGCATGGCTAACTAAAATTTTTTATCGAAATTTTATTTTTTTATAAAATCCCATTTACTAAAACTTAAAAGAAAAAAAAAATACTTTTGATACAAAATTTCGGTCGGGCCTTTTGTCGCTAACATGGTATAAAACACACGAAACATCGTCTTGCAGCATTGCTATGGACATCAAATGCTATGTTTTTTTGGAGGAAAAAAATAATTCTACTACCTGAATGTTTGCTTAATTGAAAGAAAGAACTTAAAAATTGTATGATCGTAGGTTTAGATCAGATAGCCAGCCATAATTTTAATAAACTGTATTTGTAAAAAATACTAAGGCCACTGCTAAATCTAAACACTTATCAAATGTCGTTAAGCTGAAGCTTTACAAAGCGTTGATCAGGCCCGTTGTTATGTCTGAATGTGAAAGTTGGGCGCTGACGGATGAGTACGAGAGATAGCTCCTCACATTTAAGAGAAGAATCATGCGTGTGATTTACGGCCCAAAACGCGAAATAGATTGTACATCCCGAGCTTTGTACAATTTCGAGATCAGAGATCTGATGAAGATCCCCGATATTGTACATGAAGTAAGATCTCAGCGAGTATGCTGGCTCGATCACGTTCTGCGTGCTGATCCGGAACGAATTGTGCAGCGATCTCTGAAAGGAGAGCCACCATATGGAAGGCGCAGAGGTCGTTGCAGGCGATGATGGCTCCACGATGTAGAGAACGACTTGGCCTCTTCAGTTTGTCTTAGACAGTATGAAGACCATGCTCAGGATCGAAACCGTTGGAGCCAAATTTTTGACTCAGTAAGGGGCCAGTAATGGCCTTTAAAACTGTTTAAAAAAAATTTTGTAAAAAATTTCCCGCTTTTCGGTTAAAATCACGGTTTACTTAAGGATTCAGAGTCAGTTTGATTTGTTGAGAAAATCTGCTAAGCTGTGATAAATTGTAAGAAATGAATATATTAAAAAAACATGGAACACGGAACAATATGTTCAGTCACTTTACTTCTAATACTATTGTCTAACACCAATAAGTTAGGACAATTATAGCGCTATGCATCTTCTAAATTATTTATCGAATGTGTTGAATTGTGGAACTTATCGTATATCACAAATTAGTGAAATATTTTAACATGAAATGCGCACATTACCATTAAAAGTTTGTTAATTTTGAAGAATAATAAAATTTGTGGAACATATGTTTCGTGTTGGATTTCTCGTTGCAGTGTCCAGTTTTAGCAAACTGTCATATAATAAAATGCTTTATTTTCTGATCGAAAAATTTAATTTTTACCCTAGTATTGGTCCACAGCCTAGAAATACGATTGTATACGAAAATATAAGATTATTACTTGGATCTCGAAATTTTAAATTTGGCGAGAAAGCATTTGAAAATTTGAAATTTCTTCGAACCATGCAAGTAGACCTTTTTAAATGTTATGAAAAAAAACTAACAAGAGTTTTTTACTGAATCTATTCCTCAATAGATGGCAGCATATATACTCAGTTTAATTAACTTGCGAGCTTTTCAGATCTGCATAATATAAAATTCTTTGTAAATTTTTCGAGGGGCTTTTGCATTCCAAGTTGTGTAAAAATTTAAAATTTAGACAACAATCTTGGCTTTCTTCAATTTTATTTACTTAGATCGGACTGATCATACGCTAGAGTTTGAATTCTTTTGTTTGACTTATTAAGCTAATTAAAACAAAAAGTGCAATTTCTAATTTAATTAATTTAACTAATTTTGATTTTACATTTCTAATTATAAATTAATTAAAAAATGTCTTCATTAGTTTAGCAAAGAAACTCCGCTAGTTTAGCAAAAAAGCTCCGCTCTACCAGAACCATAAGAAATCCAATGAGACGCAGTGATACTCAAGAGGAAATTGTCAAACACATCAACTCGCAATATTGCAGAATATCTCAAACAAATATCTTCTGCGTTTCGAGAGAAAACAAGTTCCCTATAGATTTACCACATATCATTAAATAAAATAAATAAATACCAACACATACATACATTATTTAGAGACTGTTCGGCTAGTGGATTTAATGTCCTTTGAAAGCTTTCATTGTAGCATATCATTGCTACGGGAATTCAATTTTTTCAGTGAAAATTCAAACTTCCTTCAACATGTTCTGTGGATAGAAGTGGTTAAAAACATTTAAAAGTGGCGATAATGTGAACCGGCATAACTTTCATTATTGGAGTGACTTGATAATCAGCATTAGTGGAGTGTAAATGTTCGTCCTGGAATATATGATTTTTGCCTAATTGGACCATTTTTCATTGATTTAATGGAAGATTTTTCCAAATTATTAGAAGGCATTCTGTTGTGAGTAAGATAAGAAATACGGTACAGGTGAGGTGTGATCGCCCCTACCAAAACGATTGCGCTCCCCAAACTTTGGAGTTTAATTTTTATTTATAGGAGTGGAGATGAAATATGTAATTTTAAATTTTTTAGATAAAGCCTATAATACCGAGCAAATAGCGCAGTGGTTAAACCTACGACGTTTGAATCGGGAGGTACCGGGTTCGAATCCCAACAAAGGCGGGATTGCAAAAGGGATTTTTCATCTCCCGATTACGATCGGTGATTAAATTGAAAACATCTATGACCCCTCTGTTGGAATGTAGAACTCATGGGCCGACCCATCTTCCATGTCAATGTTCAGGGTGACATGGAGCTAAGCAATGCGCAGGTGGTATACTGTACTTGTGTGAATGGGATGAATTGGTTGAATGAATTAGTATAAATGTGGGTATTGCACCGTTGGGCATTGAGTGCTGGTGTAAAATCCGCCCAATTTTAATTTTTTTAATTTAAGCCTATAATTATATTTTGGAAAAGTTTTAATTTTTATTTGTGAAGTATTTGAATCTTCTCAATTCGAATATTGAAATAATAAACGAACGCATTGCAATCAATTATTGTTTTATTCTATGTTTCCGTCATGTCGTTTTCCAAGTAGCTTGGAGAAAGTTATTGAATGATTAGAGAAATATCGGCTTGAAATGATACGATGCCAAAATGCTTTTGCTCTATATCCACTAACAAAACCCTTAAAAAAAATCGTTGTCTTAAATGATCGAACTATGATGACCGCAATAATAATTAACAGTTTAATTGTCAAGATAACGCTTATTCCAGTATCTGGTTCGACACAATTTTGAGAAAAATCGAATAAATTTGCGGCCAATTTGTTAAGCTATCGAAGAAACGTTTCACATTATCATCTTTAATGGTTTAAACTATTCGAAATTATAGACAAATACCCGTGGACATCTTTAGGATTGGTAGTATAAAACTTTAAATATCTGTCAATATTACGTAGCTTCTAAATTTTGAGAAAAATAGTAGAGTCAGTTAGTCTAAACTATTTGAAAATTCATACACGTGAACATTAACTTAACGTGAACTTACATTCTAATGGGTGGGAATTTAAATTATTTTTAACCAGATCCTACAACAAATATGACCTGGTACGAAATATATGTAAATAAAGCCTAACGTCCATTATTGGGGATTGGAAAATTAAATCGTGGTGTGTAATTAGGGCTTTCGCCTTCTACAAATTTTTCAATTTTTATAATTTGTTAGAAATTCCAAAAAATGTCAAGCATTTAACGGACAAGCGAGTACTTGAAACTGTTTTATCACAGATATACGTATACGAATCCTATTAGACTTGTACTAAATCCTATTGCTTTGTTTCATGTAGTGGTGTGTACACTGTTATGACTTTTAAATTGTATAATTTCGTTTAGTGTAAATCAAAATATATATTATCGAAATTAACTCAGCATTAATAATTGTTAATGGTGGAGATAGCAACATGAGACAGACTATTATCTATGATCTTTTATATTGTATCGTAACTGCTCTTACATTTTATCAAAAGCAGCTACGAGTAATTCAGTTTAGCATGGTCACAAATCTAGGTGGTCGATCGGAAGTCTTTTTAAGTTGAATTGTTAAAATATATTGGACTTTGAAATAAATAATTTGGAGAAAAATCACTACTCTCGATTTTCATTTATATTTCATAGAAAAAAGATGTACTCGAAATTTTGTCTTGGCTTCAGTCATTTTGATCAGGTCGAATTTAGTGACCTTTCCCAAGTACTAGCCATAATTAAGTCAACATCTTTCATTTTTTTCTATGAATTATTTAGTTCGAAAAAATATTTTGTAAGATGCCTTGTTCCCACTCAAATTTGGTATGCTAATTTTCAGACAATTCGAGAGATGTTGACTTATATATGGCTATAGTACGTGTTTTTGGCCACTAAATTATCTAAGTAATCAGTAATAGTCCCTATGCAAGGTAAGATTTGGTGTTCATTTTCGATGTCCAATTTGAAATTATTTTTGATTCAATTAATATCTAGTGGAGTGTACATTCTGAAAAATGTTTTTCTAATATACATATGTACATAAGTGTTTATTTTTTTCGATGTTCCAAGTGTTCCTGGATTCCTGGCAGGCCTATGACTTGGTCAATCAAGAGAGTTTGTAGTCTGCCATGGTATACTTACTATTCCAACAAAATTTGGTACGCAGTCTGAATGCTGTGTTAAAGTTGAGAAATGGCGATCGAGAATTTTTGTAGTAAACACGGGTGTTCGGCAGGGAGATGCTCTGTCCCCGATAATCTTTATTCTCATTGGAATTCTTCTTTCGTAAAACTGAAATACCTCATCACAGATCTTAGCGAGTACGCTGGCTCGGTTACGTGCTGTGTGCTGATTCGAAACGAAATTTTCAGAAATCTCTGCAAGGAAAGCCACCATATCGTAGGCGCAGAGGTTGTTGCAGACGATGATGGCTGCATGTTGTAGAGAACGACTTGGCTTCTTCAGATTGTCCAAGACAGTATGAAGACCATGCTCATGATTAACAGTAAGGGGCAGTAATGGCCTTTAAAAACTATTTTATTATTATGTTTACATTTTTCTCGATTACGTTTATGACGTATTTTTCAAATGACTTTAACTATTTTAAAAGAACACTCAAATTTTCAATAAGAATCATATTTTTCTTATTTGATTTCGTTTTAACAGTGTATTACTAATATTGATATAATCTATTAATCTAGTAAAAACTTCACACCCGTCTGAAATCATCGTAAATAATAAAATTTTGTAAATTTTTCTGTGATGTGATATTTATAATTTATTTGATTGAAATTCACCCATCTAATAAGTGCGATTCAATTTATTTATTTTTCTCTTATATACACACACAATAATAATTATTTTAATTAATCTAAAATATGAGTAATTCTACTACTACTATATAGTCTAGTAGATATTCTATTTGGTATCTAATAATAAAACTCAAGTAATAGATAACAAACAAACGAACCAAAAGCAAGCAACATAACTCTTTTTATCCAAATTAATTCGAATTAAGAAGAATTAGAAACGGATTGTAATTAATTCTAATTTAATTTTTTGTTTTTGTTTTTTTGTTAAACCCGAAAATGTGTATTGAAAAGAAAAAAAATAGAAAATTTCGTAATAATTAACTTTTCTTTTACGGCTTCTTCGTTTTCGTCTTATTCTTCGTATTTTATGATGTGCTGTGTATACATGTTTGGTTATTTAATTAGGATATACACATACTTTTTGTTTTGTTTATTTATGTAATTGATTTGATTATAATATTTATGACAAATATATATATTTTTTAAAATTTATTTCCAGGCGCAAAAACAAGAAGAACGAGAAGAACGCGCGAACAACACAAATGCACGGTGGCGCCAATTAATTTCGCGATTTTTTTTACAAATTTAATTTACACTACTAATTAATTTAATTTTGCTTTTTTATAATTTGTTATTAAAACAAACTGTTTTTTTTTATTTTTTTTGTTTTTTTAATTTAATTTATTATATTTTGTGATATTATCAACAAGAAAAGTGTTTAATTAAAATACAAACGTGTTAATAATTTTAAAGATCCAAATGTTTGTATTATAATTTGTAATAACGTACGTATACATACATATAATAGTAATAAATAGTAAACACATACAGAGAGGGAAGGAAGAAAATTCATAAATTGTGTCGTTTTATTAAATATACGCATACAACTTTTGTTGTGGAACGTCTCAAAGATAACAAAAACATAAACACAATTATTATTATTATAAGATGAGGGCAATAACGATGATAACACTGAGGTAAGTCTTTCTCGCTTTCTCGTTTTAATTTAAATTTAATTACTTCGTCGTCGTCGTCGTCGTCGCTGTATACACAAACAATTGTTAATGTTTCAATAACGTAATATTTATGATTCCTTGTATATGTACTCGTACGTTGGAATCATAAAATTCGTTTGTTTGTTGTGTGCTTAGCATAAAGTACTTGTACTTTTTATTTGTGATGATGATATCAAATTGATTAGCGTGTTATCTTTATATATTTTTTAATTTTTATTTCGTGTCTAAATTATTTGCTAAGCGCGCTTACTAATTTTCGATTGACTAAACGTCTAAGTTGCCTATGACTTTCTTAAAGAAAGTCGAGTAGTCGTGTCTTTTATTTTCATATTACTGAAATTTTGATTTATAAGTTGTCATTATGGAATCTGTATGTCAACAACCATAGGTTAGGTTAGGTAAGGGTGGCTGTCCTAAAGGACTAGCATAGACACAAAATTGGACCGTAGCTATACCACATTCGAGTTGCCTCCTCTTCACTCGTTAAACCATCCTGAGCTTGCCAAGAAGCGTTTTAAGTCCCCTATCTCGATCTTACTATGATCCGTGAAGTCGTTCAAAGGAGAAGTTCCATACATTTTGTTCTGCTGTACGCTAGACAAGGACAGGTGCACATCAGATGGAGCACACTTTTCTCCTTCTCCTCGTCACCGCAGCTTCGGTAGAAATCATGGGCAGGGCCACCCAGTCTACTCGCATGTATTCCAATGAGACAATGTCCCGTTATAGCTCCCACGACCATACCAATATGTTGCCGTCGAAGCGATATTAGTTGGCCTGATCTGGACCGATCGAGTCCAGGCCAGATCTGCCTGGTTATTACACACGAACTGGCGTTAAACCATCTTACGTTTGTTTCTCTTATGTCTTCTTCCTGAAGCATCAGTTTACATGAGACAAGCGATATTTTTATATCCCGCCTGCTTTGGGTTATTAGGCGTGCTGTGTCCTTGCGGGTCAGATCATCTACCTTTTTAGTCCCTGCGATATTAAAGTGCACTGGCATCCACGTCAAGCGGATGTTGAACTGATCAGTCATCTCAAGCAAAGATACCAGACAGTTCTGGGCTACCTTCGACGTCAGGCGTTTTTGGTACCAGCCAGGCTGTCCGTAAAAATGCGAATATCCCTCGTAGATATTACATTATACTTCAACCAGTTCATGACTTCCATTATCGCGATAAGTTCAGCTTGAAAAACACTGCAAAAGTTGGGAAGACGAAACGAGAGGTTGAACCCCTCTATCCCTTTTGAGCCATCCGTGAAGAAGCTTAGTGCCTCATTGTCCATAACCGTTTCGTTCACCCAGTCCTCTCTGGTGGGAACCTCATTTTGGAATCTCATCTCAACAGATCGCAAAGAGATAGCGTAGTCGGTAGCTTCCGGAATTCAACTGTTGCATAGGATATATGAGTGCCCTATATTGTTACAGGTCCACATAGATATGGATTTAAGCCGAATGGTCGAATGCAAGCTGCTCGGCCTTAATATCCAAGGGAGTAAGATGTAAGAGAATCTCTAGAGCTTGAGTAGGTGTGCCCCTGAGAGCCCCACTTATACACAAGCAGGCCGTTCTTTGTACTTTCATCAATAGTTTAAGGTTGGCCATAATTTTTAAAGTTGTATAGGTTTGACCACTGACCAGCTTAGCTTGTTGTCCAAAAGTAGTCCGAGGTATTTTACTCTATCCGTAAAGATGAAGCGAGTACCATTTATTATTGGCGGGTCACATACTGAGGAAGTTTGTGCTTCCTGGTAAAGAGGACCAGCTCCATTTTTTGTGGGTTTGCGTTCAGTCCGCAACTGCGGTAGCCAGAGACCGCAATAGCAACATCATCCGCGTAGGCAACCACCTTGAAGCCTTGCCCTTCCAGGTTTAGTAACAGGTCATTAATAACAAAGTTCCAAAGAAGGGGGGGGGGGGGGGGGTAAAACCCCATCTTGAGGTGTTCCTCTGCTCACGTATCTGCCGGCAGACGTCCCACCCAGATAAGCTGTCACGATCCTCCCTCTAAGCATTTGATCTATCCAGCCTCTGAGTGACCCGTCTATCTCCACGTACGCAAGGGCCGAGTGATTGTCCCCAATCTGACGTTACTAAAGGCCTTCTCTATATCCATTAATTACTTGAAATATTACTTTAACTTCAGTCCATTTTCTAGGAATGTGACAGAGTTCTAGGCTGCCCTGAAGATAACTTCCAGCCAGGGTGGGGTTAAGTCAATAGTTCGCAAGATATCCGCAGGGATAATGCCAGCAGGACCTGCCGATTTGTATGGCTTAAAACTGTTTATTGCTCATATGATATTCCGCCTATTTACTGTATGACTTACGGAGTCTACACCCCTATTTATCACCCCTATTTTAAAAGAATTTTTATTCTATAAGTATGTTGGTTTATGGTTTTTGCTCAATTTGTTGTTGTCAAAAAAGTAAATAAATTGATGTTATTTTCAAAGCAAGTATGATAATATATCACATAAAATTGTCATATATGTCTGATACAATACTATTGTTGGAAATTCCGTTGTATAAAACTTTATTTCGAGATTGTTGAAAACCTTCGAGAGGAACACCACGTAAGACCACAAATGTTACTATATAGTACCAATATAGTTGTCATTTTGCAGAAATATTATGATTTTAATTAATTTATTAAAATACATAATTTGTGATACAATTTTAAAAATAAAAACATAAAAATCGGTTGAACCTGCGTTAATTACTTTTCGTATATTCTGGTGGCGGTTTTTGTACGCGGTCCTTCCGTGAAAACATTATGTAAATTCCCGAGAACGATCCGGTTGTTTATTATCCATGTGCTGTATACAAACTTGGGCCAATTTATATTTTAACACTTGTTTCACGTTATCTATAGTATCATACCGTCACCATCGGCAATATTCCATGAATGTGGTTTCTTGATCGAACTCTTTTCGGTCCCCTAACGCTATAATCCAAAATAAATTTTCCGGTTTCCACCACCTTCGCTAAGAACTTCTAGGCTCACCCATGGTGAACTGAACATGCTATGTTTGAATCAATTTGACTTCCTCTGTGGTACTATTCGATCAGATCCACACATATACTGTACCCGATTCCGATTTGTCTTTTATTTTAATTTTTATTTGATCGTAAATGATACAATTTAACCCTGCTTTTAGTGTCGTCTTTTAACATTCCCCGGTGTAGATGATATCACTTCCAGAACGAATGATTTCATTTTCTCAAGATCGAAATTACATTATTCTACCCATTTTCTTAGATCAACATCCGTCTTGGTACAGGTTGTGCCGTATGTGTAAAATAAACCGAAATAACTTTATCCCAACCAATAAATTTACTTTTGACAATTTGAATTTCAGTCCCCTCTTACCCTCGGGTTATCATCGCGTATGGTGGTCGATAAGTCATGTTGAACAATTATTGAGTTAATTTAACAGAGGCAGCATGAACCACTCGGGTTGATTTCTTACCAAACCATACGAATAAATCTATAGATAGACAGCCCAAGATGTAAACATTTTTACTGTTGAGTTAGAGATGGCACAGATATTGTCGAACATTATTGTTGAAACTCCTGATTGGAATTTAGCTTGCAGGCTAATAAATCATGAGGTTTTGCGTTGTAGTATATTTTCCTTCGCACCTTACAAATTTGCCGATCTTGATGGTATTTCTCTGGTATTTCCTATTATTGCTTGCATTGCTTTTAGCTTTGTTCCACAATCTTGACGCAAGAGTAGAGTTATTTTTATTCCGAAAATTGCCACCCCAAGCTTTTTCGGCCTATTTGCCTGTCAACAACCTTTCTCAAATTTTTAGAAAGGATTGTTGATAGATTCATCAGAGATCACCATTTAAATTCTACTCCGCTCAGTAACATGCAACATGCTTACAGGGTTGGCAAATCCTGTGAAAATGCACTACATGAACTTGTAACTAGGATTTAAAGATCACTGTGTAATAGTGATTTTCTTGAGGGTACTTTCCTGGATATTGCAAGAGCCTTCGATAGTACAATACACTGTTCTACACGATTACTAGTGCCTGTACCAAATTTGGTATCGAATCTATTGTACCATTGTCAAATGGATTGAATTCATGTTTAAATTTTGCATCGTTATCTCCATGCTAGAAGAAAACTCGGTTTCAGTCAAAGTTTTCAGGGGTTGCCCACAAAGAGGGGTGCTTTCACCTCTGTTGTGGCTTTTGGTCATTGACCAGCTCCTTGTAAAACTTCAGGAATCCGATCTCATCGCACAAAGTTACACTGATGACCTGGTTCTGATAGTTTCTGGTAAGCATTTGGATGTCTTATCTGATTTAACGCAACACGCTCTTCTTATTGTAGAACAGTGGTGCCTTGATAAGCGTTTACATGGGAACCGCTCTAAAACTAACTTAGTTGTATTCACTAGACACGGAAATACTGATGCATTTTCTGTGCCATCTCTTTTTTGGTGTAAGATTAATAGCTCAACCTACGTCAGTTCCAACACCTTCGTATTATTTTGGATAATAAACTCTCTTGGAAGTATCATCTGGATTACAAACTACAAATCCACAGCGATTTTTTGGCAATGCAGAAGAACTTTTTGTAACTCGAGGGGCTTGTCACGCAAAATGTTTTTTTTCACAGATCACTGGTTCTACCAATGCTAACATATGCGTCTGTGGTTTGGTGGGGTACTTTCTGTACTATTTATCAAGCGGAATTAATCACGGTTACTCACTGTGCCATTACAGCTATTAATTTCGCGGTTAATGGTGATGATATTATTTTCTGTACTGACAGTAACTCTGTCCTCAACTATTTAAATAATCCTTTGACCAACTCAAAATTGGTGAAGGATTGTAAGCATTTTTTGAACGTTCTTTGCTGTAATAACAAAGTTACGGTCTTATGGGTACCTGGACATGGTGACATTGAAAGTAATGAAATCGCAGATAATTTGGCAAAAACTGCCTCCCGTTCAAGTTTTGTTGGACCTGAACGTGCTGCTCCGTTGCCTCTGTACATTGATTAAAAAATAATCAAAACTATGCTGCTCTACTTCACAAAAACAAAGCGTGGTCATCCACCCCCACCTGCCGTAAGGCGAAATACTTTATTAGTAAGCCCAACTCGAAGCTGACTAATCACGGTCTTTCATTTAAAAAAGATAACTTAAGAATACTAGTATAGATTCTTACTGGCCATGGCCGTTTAAAGGGTCATCTCCATCGGATAGGACTAGCCAGCTATGCCGTATGCCATGAATGCCTTGAAGATGATGATGATAGCATACAGTTCATCGGCAGCTGCACTGCTTCCGATTGTATTAGGACTCATGTGATCAATTCCAGAGCAATTCCTGTGCATCTACTATTCTCTTTGCCTTGGTTTAAGAAAAATGATGATAGAATCCAAGGTTTGCACTATAGGCCCTCTGTGGCATTGAGTGCGGAACCTTAATGTGTTCCAGCCAAGTTAAAAAAAAAATAGTGGGAACTTTAAGCCCTATAGTATATTTTTAATGAAAGCTTTATCAATTAAATGTTATGAACAACAAATCATATTTCATATTTACACGTGCCTTCATTGAAAGTGCAAACCCCTAATAATATATCCCTAATTAGCCTTCAATCAACAAATTAGCCATAAGACGTCAAGATAGCGTATGAATCAATCAATCAATCGTTGAAGCCATTACATCATATATTTATGTTATGACTTTTCTCAGTCCATATATAGTTGTTCGTATAACAACATACTGGTTACATTATAGATGTACAAAATCTAAACAAATCACTTCACTTATTGTAAACATTATATTATTATAGAGAGAACTAATAACATAACAACAACATATGTATGTATGTACATATACAAAACCCTAAAAAGGCGCATAAAATGTTGAAACATTAACCGTAACAAATTTGTGGAAGAGAAATCCAAGACAATTGATACATTTAATTAATCAAACATAAAAATATGTTATAAAAAGAACATAATACATATTTTTGTTTTTATGATCATGATGTGTTGAACATAATCAATCAAACGTATTTTTTTTTTGGAAAAGACATTATTGACTTTATGATTAAGTATCTTATGTCTTCTCCGTCGTCTTCAACCTTTTTATTTTTTATTTATTAAGTATTAGGTATTGTTGTTATTGAAACAGACACAAATTTATTGAATGCTGTTAAATTAACTACATAATTAATTAGGAGCAAATAAATAAATGATATATTAAGTGTGCGCGGCCAGATTAAATTTTATTCGTTTCGTAATTTACCTGCGTCCACGATAATTTCGACACGTTTTATCCTAATTACACAGCATATATGTATGTACCTTCAAGTATACATGATGAACCAACAATTTTATTTTAATTAAATTTTTTGAATATTAATGATGAAAAGCCTGAATTTATAATTTACCTGAAAATGATTAATTTGGAATAATTATTTTTTTTTGTAGTTGGAAAACTAACAAAAAAAATATTCTCACGCGTGTTTAAACGCAGAAGAAAATTGATGGGATGCGGGGTTTTTATTTATTTTCTGATGAAATAGATTAATCGCTCTCTGCGTACGTATATCTATGTACATAATATGTAAATATGTATATATACTTTCGAAAAATATTTATAGTGCGGTGACCTATTTACACAATTTTTAAAAAAAATATCAAAACATAATTCCGCAGAAGAATTTGATCATAAGTTTTATGTGTGCCAAAAAAACATCTTCTTGGCATAATATACATCGGAAGATATTGAACATATGTTTAGGCCTATCTATCTGCGATGGCATTGAATAAAAATATTTTTTTACAATCGCCTAACAGTCTGAACATAAGTATCTGTGCTCTTGAACTTGAACGCCTTTTTCATTTCACTTTTATTTTTTCAATGTACATAAGATTGTATGTAAGTGGATATGGTTTGAAGATTTAAAAAAAAAAATTTTCAGTTCTAAATCGAAATAAGAACATAATAAATTTTAATCAATATAGATTTTAAAATCTATTAAAATTAAATCGTTTTATGAAATTTATGACTTGTTTTTTAGATGGGTTTGTTTCTTCTTTGTTTAGTAAATGACCCCAAGGTGCGTGACATGGAGAGATGCCAAATGTTGCCGTTCAAGCGACATTGAAATTTGTGGCCAATTACGATTTTTCAAAATTATTAAATGCTCTACTAGATATCCAAATGAGATGATGTCCACTTACGATTAAACAGAAGAGGATTATTTTACTCCAGTTATGGTTTCTAAATTATTCAGTATAGGTTGGAGTTGAAGAGCATTTAAAACTAAACTCATATAATTTAAACTTAAATTAAACTAAATTTCATATATAATCTAGATCTACCTTTTGTTATTTATATAGTTAAGCTATTGATCAATAGATGGCAGCCCATCAATATAGTTGTTTCGTGGCCCCAACGCTTGTTTATTTGCTATATATCATCTGTTTAATCCAAATCATGACATGTTGCTCAAATCATGAAATCTCGAGAAAAAAAATCGATCGAGTTAACAAATTGGATTTAAAATAATCAAATTTTGTATACATTGATTTACAGTCCCTGCAAATCATTAAAACCTTATAATAGTTACATGCCCATTCGAAGTTTTGTGGAGTCAACCAATATTTATCGGGACCAAACCATAAAAATACCCTTCATGATCTTAGGTGACCTTCAAAGAAAGGTGATTCTGCAAGGATATACCATATACATACGTCTTGATACACTCCAGCTTTATTGTATTTATGGTAAGACTATATTGGTAGTTGATTCTGTTAATTGATCATTGCCGTTTCTAACAGCCATTATTTCCATTGGTCCGAGTACACTTCTCTCCTTTTTTGAATTTTCTTCAGTTCAGAATAGGCATCATCCTATTTGACTACGAAGATTTATCTAATATGGATAAATGTAGTATTCCTGGATTGTCATGGGCCTGCGCCACTTCCAAGAAAATCATCGGGCAAACTTGTTCCTCTTCCAGTGCCTTTTCAATAATATTTGTGGTTCGATGAACTCGATCGGATTGTAGAATGTTTACTGCGGAATCCAAATTGATGTTTTGGAATAAGAATCCTTATTCTGATTATATAGGATGCTGCTATATGCGGAGTTTTTGCTGGCTTAAAAATCATGATGACTTCAGCTACTTTCCACAGTTGCGGTGCATGCTTGAGCCTAAATGAATCAAATTAGTAAATTAAAAAAATTCGAACTGTAATTAAATCGTATTTGGGAGTTTTTTTGAAATCGATAGGTTTTTAAGGTTAGGTTAAGATTATTTCTTCATGAACATGCTCATATGCTTTCTAGATACTCTGCGAATTTTATCGCTTTATATTTATTGTTTTCTGACCCAACTTCTATCCGCATTTCTCATAAGTGAAGTATGCAAGATTAACTTTTCTAGTTTTTTAGTTGTCTTTCAGAGCGAATATTCTGTGTTTTTGTCATTTGTTAGCTCGCTCAGGTATGCATTGACAGATACTCATTTAGAAGTTGAACCATATTAAAGGTTTATGTCGGTATGGAGCATTTTTTAACATAATGGTAAGGTGCGAAACTCATTTAGTTGCCCATACCACTTCGAGACAATCTTTTTCTATAGTACTATAATATATTTCTGTTTTAGATAGTGTGCGTGAACCATAAGCGATAGGCATATCATTATTGTCTATATTTTTATCTTAACATAGCGCCTAATCCCTAATGAAATGTCAAAATGAATTGTTCATTCAAATTTGGATATTTAAGAATTGGATCTGTTGCTAATAATGTTTTGCATTTTTCAAAACTGGCTAAATTTTTTATCGTGGTAGTTTATTGCACCTTTGGTTAAACATGCTGTATTATTATTATTAATGGTACAAACACGGGATTGGACTCAAACTAGACCCTGGCAGAGAGGGCAACTGACCTAAATTTAAAGTTGAATATACCTGAAGCCGAACAGAACTGAAAGCTGGACAACTGCTCTCGCAGCAATAAACCAGTATGATGTAGATGATCTTTAAAATGCCCATGTTCCATAAGAATCATTACCAGGATTCTTAACTGGTCCGTTTCCGAAGATAATAAAGCATACTTAATTGGGCCTCAAAATGAAGAAAGCTTAAGTTACTGAAATCTTAGGTCTGTCGCAGCGTAATTCATTATAGTTTTCTTTCCGTAGATGAAAGATAAAGGAGCCACTGGTTCAGGATCAATTCAAGTTAATTGGGAACCGGCTTTTGCTAAATAAGAAAGTAATCTCGAAGAATAAATAACCGAGAATAAATTGAATAAGTGGAATTCGGGCAATAATATGATATTAACCAGATTTCTGGTAAACATGAACAACATTTTTAAGAATTTGTTTATATCCCACGATAGAACCGAGAACATTCTACGCCCCAATGCACCTCACGCGAAAAGCTGCAGGATACGGTGTTTCTAAAATTGAGGTGCGTGTAACTCAGGCAAGGGTAGAATGGATTCCATATAGTAAGAAGTAGAGCCGAGGATATATCCCTAGTAATGGCTCTACAAGCAATATTTTGTAGACCATTAAGCTTGGCTTTAGAAACCTTCAGGTTCAACCACTGGTCACACAATAGAAGCGTATTCGGTAATATTAGTAGGACCAGCAATTTATAAACGAAAGACCACATTTACTATCCAAGACAACACTCTGGCGTGGTCTCATTTAGTGATCGTACTCCTAAAAAAAGATGGAACATATGAAGACCATTAAATCTGTTTTAGACGGATTGACCAACCCTTCACAACAGTTAAGGCATATTGAGTTAAGTCAGATAAGACACAATAATGTTTGCCTGCAACTATCAAAACAAGATCATCAGCGTAACTCTGGTGCAGCTCAACAAGTAATTCGTCAATGATTTACAAACTAACACCTCATCCAGCTCCGCCTCTACAATACGAGACTTGAGGTTGGATTCGATCCATAAGATAATGGTGCGATAAATACTAGCAAACGAAGTGCCATCGAAAGCTCCCGTAATATCTAGGAAAGTACCCACAAGAAACTCCTAATTACTAAGAGATTTTTCTATCCTAATAACAAGTTCATGTAGGGCGGTTTCATAGGACTAAACGATTCCCCCAGAGGTTTTAGAAAAGTTTAGACTATACTATAGACCGAAATGACTTGGGGTCCGTATAATCGGACTTTTCAGCTTTCGGGATAAAAACAACTCTACTCCTGGTCCAAGATTTTGGAACCGTGCTAAAACGATAAGCAAATGGTCCTGAATGTGAGTTAAGCCATGTTGTAATTGTGCAGGGAAAATACCATCAGGGCCGCCAGCGTTGGTAAAGAAACTCCAGCGCATAACATCACGATTGATCAGCTTGTGAGCCAAATTACAATCAGGTGTATGAATTATGAATTTATGAATTTTCTTTATTTATTTTAGAAGTTATAAACATGTTTCTACAGTTTACTCGAAATTATGAATATGGATAAATTTAAAGAATTTTTAAATTTAACGTACACAATTTATAATGATTTTATTAAGGTTAATTTACACAGATTGGTTAAATTTTTAATTTTCAAAATTTCAATATAAAATACAAAATGGAAAATTTAACAAATAATTTAAAAATATTTAGTAATATAAAATTTAGAATATTGTCAGTTTTTTAAATTTGAAATTAATCCAAACTGTGTTAATTTAAATGTCCTATAAATTAGTTACAGTTAAATTCATTAAAAATGCCAATTGAATTTACAAATTCTGATGTTCGTACAAAATAAATCATTGAATTTTGAAAATTTTATCAATCTGAAATTTCGTATACGATAGGTTCAAAATTTAAATTGACACTTCGAATTCTGAATTTCTAAAATATTAAGTTTATATTTAATTATCCAATCCCAATTCTGATATTCTAATACAAAACATTCGATAATTTTAGATTTTTTTAAATTTAGTAAATCTGAACTTATTCTTCAATTTGAATTACTACATTTTAAAAATTTAATGTGTTTAGTACGATATTAACCATATTCGAATTTTCCATTGTCGAAAAAGTATTTAAAATTTATAAAATTTAGATATTTGGATTTTTAAAAGTTTCAAAATTTATAAAAAATTTAATTACGAATTTCTAAAAATTTCGATTGATCGCCCAGAAATTTTGAGTTTAGAATTAAAAAATGTAGACGGTTATATTACAAAATTTAATGTTCAATTTCATTGTTCGATGTAAAATTTAATTTTCATATTTAGATTTGTCAATATTTTTTGGGCGAAATTTGACATTCCAGTTGTTTTAAAATTCGAATTAAAATGCCGACCAATTCTGAATTAAATTAAATTTATGAATTTAAAAATTTTTAATTATAGTCCACGTACTTCGATCGATTTGATAATGAAACGAAATTTAAATTCTATCGACCGTTAAAATTATTTTTAAAATTTGACGTTGTTTAACAAAATTTTAATTAAAATATAATCTGATTTCGTAATTTTTTAATTCGAACAAATATTTAATCGAGTTGGAAAATTTTGTTATTTTAATTTTTAAAAATTCTGAAACCGAATTTAATAGGTTCGTTAGTATCAGGAAATTAATATTTCATCCCACAACTTCATAGATCGATGATCAAAATGGATATTTCCGGTTTACATTTAAAAATATTTTTATTTCAAAATTCGTTAAATTCAGAAATGTAAACGTATGAAATTCATCGTTTCAATAGATTCAAAGGTAAAAATTAAATTATTGAATTTTGAAAATTTTAAGTATTTTTTAGAATATAATTTCGAGACAAGCTTCCTGTCACTATTAGACGTACATTAACACTTCATCGTATCCAAGGTTTAACATGTAGCTGAACAAAGTGTTATTGTTTTAACAATTAAAAGAAATGTTAACTAGCCTGAGGTTCTATATTATTCTGGGTAGCATTGATAGTTAAGCGAAAAACTCCTCAGTGCATTTATGATGTGCTGTACTAAAATATTGGTAGCTGTTCGGGTTCAAATGGAGTTAAAATGGAGAATCTCAAAGTAAAGGGAACTATATGGACTATTACATACATATAAAAGAGATGACGCGCGTCTTGCGCGTTAGTTTGTTTAGGCCTAAATTCTAACACGGCAACCAAAAATTAAAAATAATTATCATATGTTTGGTTTGCCAAATTTACATATATCCACTCTACGTATATCTAAGGTTTGTCTTCAATTTCTATAATCAAATTTGTTTAACATTCAAAAATGTCAAATTTAAAACGACTTGTGATATAAAAATCGAAATATATTTTTATAGTAAGCCAACCTCTGAAAATGAAATTTGATTTCAATTTCAAAATTCGACAGTTCAATGTAGTTGATCAAATATTGAATTTTGAAAAACCAATTTTTTTGTATTCTTTGCGGTTCTAAAATTTAAAATTGCCAAAATTAATTTGGTAAATTTTGAAATGGAATTTTATTGAATTTAAATTTTTTTTAATTTAAAAACAATTTAAATGATAGAATTGAAAAACATTTGAAAAAATACATTTATGTTAATACACAAAAGATATAAGATAAATTTTAATTTCAGCTTTAAATGTTTTATTTAATTCGTTTTTCGGGCGTTGCAAGTTCCTTTCACGGATAATAGTTTATATAGCTGCAAAATCTTATCGGATAATTGAAGGAGTCGTAAGTTACGAGATCTTAACGTTCTTTTGTACTAATTCCTTTAAATATTGACCCTTCAAATAAATTCAGAGGTTAAAAGTCATATTTTATTAGCAGTTTTCTTTAATAAGTGCAAATATGGAGCAACTTAATCAAGTTAAGTTAAATAATTTAAACACAAATATTCTAACCTTCTTCTGTGGTTGCACACAACTTTAGCAAAATTCGTGTGAATTTTACCCAAACAATCTCTAGATCACGTGCTGTATATACATACACATACAGTTAACTGATATTATACCGACAGATATAGTGCGCCGCGCACTATTAGAATTTTATTGTTTATGTTATACATTATATGTTGCTATAATACAATGTGTATATAGTTGACAGTTAACATAAAAACATTTTTTATTCAAATCATAAAACATATCATGATTGTACAATAATATAAATCCTACACACAACAAATCACGAAACAAATAGTAATAAATAAATAAATAATTAATTAAATTATTTATATAGAAAATAGTTTTGATGAAATAATTTATATTATATTTTATGTATATATATATGTATGTATTATGATTTTGGCCTAAATTTTACGACTCAAAAAGAAGTTTCACTTATATATAAATACATACATACATACTAACTTATTTAAGTCGAGTTGAAAATCGTTTAAGAGATTTTCTTTGTTGTACTGCGATGTGCAGTAGTTTTCTTTGAGTCTCATTACTCACACACACACACACACACACACACACATTAAAGTTTAAATAATTTGTGATAATTGATATGTTATTATTACGACTACTAACTACTACACTATATATACTACTCTATACTAACTATTTTATTATTATATTTAGTTTATATTCGGTTTGTGTTTTAAGATTTATACGAGAAGTGATGAAATATCGAATCGAATCAAAATTGAGGTTTGAATGATTTCATTATTTTGAAAGCCATTAATTTTCATTTAGACGAAATATTTTTTTTTTTTGGTTTTTGGTTATTTGATCAAATTAATTATTTTGGGCTAAATATACGTTATATACGCACACAGTTTAAACAAAATCTTGATTTATTGGTATTAAATGCATATATTGGTTCATTTCCACGAAAAATGCGGTTAAGATTTTTTTTTTATTTCGTTGGAAAATTATTGTAAATATTTGTAACGAGTTTTTATTTTATTTTATGTGCGCGCGGATGAAAAAGAGAACGATATGCAATTCACTTTGATGTATACTATATACATATTTATGTATGTACACATAATTTATGTTGAATATATGTACGTATGTTTTATAAAGGGATTAATAATTACCTACGTATGTACGAAGAAATTTAAACAAACTCATAAATAAGGATAATTTATCCATAAAGGTACATATATCTATGTACAAATATATATATCCTTTCATTATGTATTATGTACACATAAACCACTTTCTTCTTATATTATTATGTGTATCCATAAAAGAGTATATATACACATAAAATTATAACAGATCTTACTGACAGAAATTAAATTCCGTAAATCATTTAAATTGATAAAACGTGCTGGGGAACAAAAACGCTTAAATTTCGAAACAAATTATTTTTAATCCAGGAACTCAACAAAAAAAATGTTATGAATTGACTTATATTGTTTGTGCGTGTGTATAAGATCCCATATACATACATAACGAGAACGTTTAACTTTCCGTTTCGTGGTCAATAAACGTAAAACTTTGCCCAAAATAAACGTTGGCCCCTCGTGTGTGTTATACAAAAACAAAATATATAATTTAACAACCATACATGTCAAACAAAATTTAATTTGTTTAAAAAAAAGCAACTACAAAAAACTAATAATAAATATGTTGAAAATTGTTGAGGTTAGCTTCTAGTTTGTGTATACAGTAACTGTGTACACTGTACACATATGTACACAGTTTGAAATTCCACTCTTCACGACGACTATATACTGTATTGTATACATAAACTTTATCCATCTACTATACTGGCTTGTTCAACAGTAACTAAAATAAAATTTAAATCAATAAATATTTTTTGTGACGATAAAATACATAAGCTTACATAAAAAAACATATTTTAATAGTATTCCAAATATGTAATTATTATTATTTTTTAAATCTATTAAATTTTTAATAATAACAATGTGGAGAGATAGAGATAGAGAGAGAGCTGGAGGTACTGGCTTCGTATATTTGAAAATCAATATCAGTAAAATATTTTAATTAAACCAATTACAAAGTGGCAGGGATTCTACGTACATACAAATATTGATACTATATTCAGGGTCGGATCTATAGGTAGACGCTATGTCGGGCTTCAAAATGAGGAAAAATCATATAGAATCTGCACATGCTTGCTACTGTTATAAATCACGAGAGCTGAAAACGTTAGTTACACCACAGTTTGTTTTGACTTCCAGTTTATAGTTTAACAATTTCCAGTTTATAGTTTAATATATCCTTGGCATGATATACTGCAAGTAACTTGCCACATTCGTCTTTAATTTTATACTTAACATGACCCACACTTCATCGAAAAATGTGTCGCCAGCATTATTGTGGATGGTCTCTTAAGTACACTACGTACGTGACTTTGTTGAAAATTTACATTTCTAGAGCACACGTTATAGTACGAGGAATATTTATTATAACCCGTGGTCAAATTTTTGCGCACGGCTTCAACTCCCACTTTGTTTTCTTATAAACAATTGATTTGGCGAAAAAGTGGGCATTGCCAATGCGATGGTAGCCAATTAAGAGAAAGTGAGGGGAAAACTCATTGGCGTGCAGCTTCACATTCCATATAGCAATAAAAGTCGGCCACTGACGGCTTTTTGTGGCTTTTATCGAAATCTTTATGCTTAATAAGGCAGCCAGGCATCTAATTCGGTCACGCTGTAGTTTTTCTATATGCACGGTTTAATTTCTGCTAGAAAGATATCGGTATTTCGTCATTGGAATCATTCTTTTGATACAGTACAGCGCCCACTCCTTCTGTTCTAGCATCACAGCTAGGCGGATGATAAATGGTTTTTTTATAGTCGGCATTAATCAACACTGGTGCAGTAGAAACAAAGGTTTTTAGTTTTTGGAAAGCTAGCTGAGCTTTGCTATTCCAAAATTTCAATTCAATTTCATCCCTTTTGAAAGAGATCGGTAATTGGGGTTGTTAGTTCCGTGTAGTTGGGAATGAAACATTATGTATACCAACCCGCCATACCCAAAAATCTGCGAGTCTATTTAACGGTTTTTTGAGTAGGAAAGCTACAGATAGTTTCAACTTTAGCTGGGTCAGTACGAAGGCCATCTTCGCCTAGTAGGTATCCAAAATATTTAATCGCTCGCATTACGAAGCTACTTTTAGGTATAGATTTAAGTCGTGAATCAGTTAAGAGTTTAGCAACTATTTCTAAAAGACAAAAGTGTTCATCTATAGAGTTGCCGATATCACGAGTAAATCGTCTAAGTACACAAACATTCTGTCATGATATTTGTGAGGTATCACTCGGTTCGATTAAGCGACATAATAAGTACTGAGGCGCGTTACATAGACCAAATGGCATCACGTTAAACTAATATAGTGGCCTACCAGGTACTATGAATTCTGTTTTGTCTCGTGATTACTTTGCCAGCGGAATTTGCCAAAATGCATCCTTTAGATCTATAGCGCTATTAAGTTTGGTTTGTTGTATCAGAGGAATTATGAAACAGAATATCATCGAGAATAGCCGAATCACAGCAAATCAATCGATGAGTATTAAGCCCAGAAAGCATCCTTAAGTTCTTTCTGATAAACACATGAATAAACTAATGTAAAGTTCAAGCTTCTTGGATGCTTTATTCGAGAAACCGTAAGTATATAGTAAAAATATTAACACAAAAATGCTTGCTGCTCTTATAAATTCTGAGAGTTCCGGCTGGAGTGGGTTGATTTTGGCAACTGAACCCGTTACATATCTTCAGAAAGAAAAATTAAATTAAACTTGAACCTACTGCTACAGTAGCGAAATGAATTACAATCGATATACAAACATACATTTTTAATATTTGTATTTTAAGAATGTGTTGTTGAGGTGTTCGGCCCTGAGTGTCTAATTTGTTTTGAGGATTAGGTTTACTTGCAGTGCAGATTGTTGCAATATTTTGGATTTCCTAGCGGTTTTTATCTCGAAAGCGCAACACGAAAGCATGGTAAATATTAAGACACTTGACACACTTTAAGCCTTGATGATATTCGCTGACAGGTTTGGCCTTTAGATTCCAGGACCATAATCAATTATAGCTTTTTGTTTTTGATAAAATGCTACGATAACAATAATGTTGAACACAGCGGTATACAACAACGTCAAAAGCAAATTTCTCTTCAACATAAGTTTTATTTATATTGACATTCCCCGCCTGGGGAATCTGCTTTCTGTAAAATCTAACCTTAGCCGCGATCACCATAGTGGAGTTATCGTTTAAAAAACTCTGCATTTTTAAAAGCTCACCTGTAAAATAGATACTCAAGCTGATCGATTGTTCAGAGAAGTTTTCAATCTGACTTAAAAGCTTTTGTTGTTGGAAGGCTTAATGGAGAACCTTTAAGCAGAATCAGTTAAATATAAGTTCTAACTAAGCATTTCATTTTTCAAATTATTTAATCCACTGCCCAAAGTTTTCACATTGTGTATATACATACATAATTATTTCAATATTTAGCAATGAAAATAAAGCTTAATATTCTTAAAAGCTTCGGATGAAAGTTAAAACTTCTAAACAAAGCATTTCGATTTGAATAACGGTTAGAACTAATTAATTGTTTTGAGAGCTTTTAAGAGAAAACACTGATTCCGAAGCTATTGCGGTGTCAGACCGATTAATGCAGATTGAAAACAACTAACGAAGATATAGAGACTCTTCAATCGTTTTTTAGTATATAGCTCGCGCTCACTGATCTAGTTCAAGTAGTGGCAGGATTTAGGTTGCATTCTAAAACATACTAACCGATAATTAAATTATATCTGACCAATTTTTATATTTCTAGATATACCTACCTAGTACCAATTACAGTAATTTAAATGAGAAATTTTGTGTTGAAAGCTTTTGCAAGAACTATAAAATTAAATGGATTACAATCAAATTTAATAAAATATTCAACAAGTTAATTTTATATGATCTTTTAAACGCTTTTATTTTTAAAATTAAAGCTTTATAAAGCTCTATTCATAAGAGGAATGTTGTATTATTGAAATGCGCTTTGTTCTTGTAGACACGAAACACGATAATGACGTATTATGGGTGCGGTATTTAACCGAAACCTTTAACAAACTGTGCTTTTAAAAGAGTTCATCTGACATTTACATTTTTAGTTAAAAATTGTTTAAAAAAAATTGAAATTAACAAAAATTGTTAAAAAAATTTAGTTTTACCAAAAATGTAAAATATACTCTAAGTAAGCTTTTAAGGTTCTAAAGGAATGCTGCAAGTTACAACTGAAAATTTCCGTAGAGGTCATTCAAAATGAACGAAAGTTTTCAATTGGTATTTAGTATTGGAAAACAGCCTTAATCATGGACAGAATTGAACTCCTCTGAAAAACCAAGTTATTCAGGAAAATTTTACGAGTGATACATATATCAAATTCCCTATTTTCTGAAATTCTGTAATTGGGGCCGTGAATCGCTGATGGTTATCGCCACAAATATAGTTTTTTTTGTGGACGGTTGCTCAACGTGCATTGAATTCTCATATCCGCCCAAAATGCTCGAAACCAATTTAAGAATTGATAGATATAGATAAATGTTTATTTTTTTGAATTACATCTGCTATATTTAATTTTATTTTATTGCCATTTGGTCCTTTTACACTTTCTATTTTCCTTACTGCTTGTTTATAATTGATATTTGCAAAAATAGTATTAATCACGCTGTTTCAAGATTAGTAATTGATCTGTCCAAAACCCCGAAATTAGACGAATTAAACACTAAAATATTTAGTCTAGTTTTGAGCTAACAAATGTATCCTTAACCGTATCGGGCGCGGTTCGGTGTTCGTTTCCCAGTTTGCTTATTATGTTTTCTATTTTTGGAAAGTGTATTTAACGGCTTTAATCCATGTATCTTATCAGGTGTTTATTGGGTTTGGTGAAAGCTCCAAAGCCGGTTTAGTTATATACATATTAGGACTCGAGGGCGCTTTTAAAAATTATTGTTTCACAGAAGCAGTCATTCTGTCTATATCGGGAGTAATGATCTTATAGTTTCGGCCGTAGAATCAATCCGTGTGTCATGTGTAAAATTTTAGGGTGGAAAATTTTAATTGAAGTAGCCGTCTTCACCATATATATATATATATATATATATATATATATATATATATATATATATATATATATATATATATATATATATATATATATATATATGTATATATATATTTTATTTTATATATATTTATATTTTATATATATATATATTTTTACAAGTTTTATTTGTGAAATAGTTTCATCGAATAAACGTATTATCTTATTAATGTTTATGTACTTGAAAATAAATTGAGCGAAAAGTGAATTACTCAATTTATTGAGAGCAAAGCATTGAGTACTTTGCAAAGGTAAAAAATCGAATCAACAATTTCTATTTAGGTTTTTAAAGTTGCAATAAAGTTTAGAAACCCAGAAAAAGGTTCTAATCCGTGGAAAAGGTAAAAGAAACGCCATTTTATGAAATAAATTTCTATTTTATCAACATGGCTTCAGCACGAAAATGTGTCCATTTGGAATTGGAATTTATGGTGTTAAAGAATTTAAATAAAATTAAAGTTAAAATTAGCGAATCTCAATGTTCAAATCGCACGAAAGATTTTTCGAACATCTCGATATGATCCGTACAAAATTTAAAAAATCAGAGAAATAGACATATCACTCAAACGATTTTCCCGAATGACAGAAAATTTTAAAGATGTTCGATTCTGTGCATGAAAAATGCTGTTATTAAATATAAATTCAAAAACCGCAAAAATTTCAAAAATTTGGTATTTCAATTTAAAATATCACTCAAAGATTTTTCCATAATTTTTTTATATTAATTTCATTACTTTCCTATTAATCGAAATTACAGTTTTTACAACGTACCTTGAGTAAAAAATATTAAGTTCAAATTTGGTTGCAGTATATAATTTGTTAACTTGGCGTGAACTTCACTTCGATCCTACTACCCAATTTCACTAGAAAAAATTAGGCATAAAAGTTAGCCTGGTTCGTTCTCCCTTTAATTTTTGGCCATAATTCTACAAAGAAAATGAATTTCAGAGAAAAAGTAATTTTAGGCTAACAATATTATAGGTAGAATTTCCAACTAAACCAGAAATTAAGTCATATTTAGGAATTTCGCCCTAAATAAATTAGACCACATTAAATTTTTATAGGCCGAAGTTCCCTAGGCCCAAGTTAACATGACCGAATAAACTACAATATTATAATATCAAACCGACTTATTAGAATATATGTATGTAAGTAGATAAAATATTGTAATAAAGCCGGATTTAGAGTAAGGTCTGTTCGAAAAATTGTTTTTGTACCTCACTTTGTACTAGGTGCCTCTGAAAAAAGATTAATTAGCAATTTGTAAATGTCTAATGATTATCTAATGCCCAAAATCTGTTAATTTTGTGTACGAAAAAACAATTTTTTAATTTGAGTGAAATAATAAAAAAAAAAAATGAGTGGAATTATTGAGTGAAATATTTGTTGAGTGCGTTTTTCTTTATTTACGAAATTGTACGTGTGTCCGCAGTCAGCCCACATATGAGCTTCCCGTCATAATAAATGACGTTCAATATCACAATAAAAATTATAGATTAACCTCTATAGAGTCTTCGTAAGTCGAAATATTTCAAACAAATCTGTTTTATGTCCGCGTGAGCGACCCAATAAAAATATGTAATACTACTATGTACAATTTTGATGAAAAATAGCCGTCAGTTATTATTTTTGATATTTTTATCGACAACATAATTCAATTAAATTTAATCGTCATCCATCAAATTGAATTCGTATATATTCTAATTTATTTGTTTATAAGCAATTTTATTGTGTTCGATAAGTGAAAATTGAAAACCAATAAATCAGACAAACAACAAAATAAAAAAAAAGTTATTTTGATTGCTTTCTTCGAGTACATTTTTGTTCTTGATGTATGATTGGAACCCTTTGTCGACGCGTTTATTAAATATAATTTAACAAAATAATCGATAAAAAATACCTCGCGCTAAGTGTTAAAAAAATGTAAATGGTGTGACAAAATAAAAAAAATCTAATTTTCCATACAAATTGTTAAGAACGTTGTCGTTTACGATTTACAACAATCGAGGAATTTGTTGTTGTCATAAAATTGACAAAATTTATGTAAATTTAATGACGACGACAACGACGTTGGTGCGTTGCGTTGATTGATTAATTGTAAATTGAACAAAAAAATAAAAAAACATTTTTTTATGATTTTTATACATAATTTAATTAAAAATTCATTCCAAGACAATTAAATAAATATGTATTTTAATTTTTAAACATTTTATTACAAAATCATGAACAACGAACGAATGTATGCTGCTGCTGCTGCTGCCATGGTTGCTGAGTGTGAATAACAATTATGTACATACATACATATATGCATTATTGTACGTACAGTATGACGAATATTTTTTTTGGACATAAAACATTAAACAAATGCAATGTTATGTTGTTGTTAAAAGGTTTGTGACATTTAGTTACCAATTTTATATTGGTGATACTATAAATTGCCATATAATTTAATTAAAGTTGTATACTGTATATACAGACAATATTACTGTTTGTACAATCCTATATACATACCATAGGGGTTTAACATACATATAAATAATTTGTTCATGTTTCACGTTTCCTGAATTTGATTTATGCATGCATTGCTATATGTGTGTTGTATACACATATAATTATAAACGTAACTTGTTTAAAATTAATTATATACAAATTGATTTGTCACCATATATAAGCATCGTGTGAGGATAATTATTATGTACGTGTGAATGTTACCTGTCATTTTGAATTTTAAAAATTTAAATGGTTTTGAGTATCTATTATTATTAAGAACTAACGAACTATTTTTTTGAAATTCTGAAATTTTATTATTCAGAATGCGTTCGAAATCAGAATTAATCAGCATTTTCCAAAAAATTAAAAAATTTTAAAAATCGAGATAATTAATAAACTTTTTTGTAAAAACTACTGCCAATGGACTATATTCTTGAAACTAACAAGTAGTATGCAATTCTTACAAACTAATATTACTACAATTTTTAATGTCTTAACCTTAATTAGTACTCATTATTTAGGTGCTGCTTTTCAAAGTGCTCCACCATTTCGAATAGATCACGTAGCATTTGTATTACTGTGAAGTAGTTTTACTCTAGTTCGTTGCAGAAGTTCTGTATATGATATGCTGGTGGATGCCGCATCTCGGCCAAGTTTGTAAAAGAAACTAATCAACTTGCAATTTTGGCGCTTTCTATATATTCAACACATCAGCTGATCCATGTAGATGGATTCACGATCGCCGATGAAGCGATAATCAGTGTGCCTTTTTCTTAGATTTAGCACGCTATCGTCAAATTTACCAGCTGAGTTTATTCCATTCGATGAACCGAGTAGGTAATGGTTTGGGGTAAGAGATTCTTGTTCCTCTGGATCCAACGGAGACGAAGGTTAACAAACATGAGTTGATGATATTTTCGGCTTTCAGGAAACATGTTTTCAACAGTCGGTAGAATTGATTTTAAACAGTTTTTTACCGAGCAGACTATAACTTCTTTCAACAACAACCCATATGTGAAAAGACGCCTGTGGCAGAAAATTACACTTTACAATTGCAAATTTCTGTTAAATTCTATCCGGTAACACCCTTTTAATCGTCTAAGTCGAGCCTAGTGGGTCCCTCGAAGTCAAGGTATATGCTAAATGTGCGACTTCAAAGTGCAAAGAGCAAATGGTTAAACAGGAAACTATTTCCTTATCTCTTCTGCGTGCGGCGGTCCACTGCAACGTCTACTTGTCCAAACAGATCGATTCCACTATGTGAAAATGGCCTTTCAAAGTCGGCCTGTGCTCGTATCATTTGCCGCTACTTTGAGAATCTATATCGATCTGGTGTCAGGTTTTCAGTACTTCGGATAACCTTTTCTTCGATGCGGGAAAATTGTGAATTGTCATCGCATTCGTTGTACCATTTTGGCTTCTTTCACATGGCCACTGCTCTACGGGAGAAAGAAGATGTTGGGGTCTGGAAAACCATCCACTTGATCCATGATATTCGTAACGTCTATCTATTTCGTTGCTTCTTCTGCCTCATTATGTTTAGTGGGTACCCATCTCCAATGCTACGAACTGTCGATACTTTCTTTGATTAGATCTAAGCCAACACAGCACGGTAATTGAGTTCAACCAAAATACTCGTTTAGAGATTGAAATTGAGATGAGATCTTTCGAATAATATCGTACCAAGAACCGCGTCCTGAAATTTTAATCATTGTATCGATAATGGTTGTTGCGGTCCAACTTTAATTTTGGCTACTGCGAGTGCTATTTCTATTCCATATTCGGTTATTACGCATAGGTACGCTACGGTATGGTAAATTCATTATTTGTCGTCAGTAATAGGTTCATTCTAATCGACTGAAATTTTATTCCGCCATAAAAATCTTTGTGATACTTGGTTTTCTCTGCTACCCTTATCTAGTGAACTATTTCCTTAAAGTGGCCGATAATTGCCACTTTTCGTTCTCGCAATTAATATATTTACTATAGTGATGATAACAGGTCTGGTCTTTTCAACAGCATGGAATTTAAAAAGATGACGTTAGATTTGACTGCAGCGTCCCATACAACTCTTACTTTTCTAGGTTTGCTTGTATTTGATACGGTAAATATCGGTAAGTACCTTATTTGTGGTCCAACAGTATTGGCTTCCTCTATTGACGGTTTACGAGCGCAGCTCTTTTCTGCATAGTTTCTCAACTGCTTCTTTTATGGGCCTTCAGCATATTTGTTTATCTTTGTTCGTTTTTCGTTCCAAACAGCTAAAACTTATTCTCGCTATCTATGAACTACCGCCACAGGAGGGCAGTCTCATAATATCTAGTGCGGTATCAAGTTGTACTACTTTACCGTCCGCGTTTGCACTGTAAGTAGCGTGATTGCTTTGTCAATGGAAGATCTCGGGTTTGATTCCCTGGGGTGACCAAAAATCACGGTTGGGTGTTTTTAATGTGTAAGTATATGTGTTTGTCCGGGTATTGTCCGTTAGTGGCATTTGAGTGCTGGAGTGCTTGTCATGTTTTGTCACGAAAGGTTTCTGTTGCGAAGAATTCTTTTACTTGGTTCAGACTGTTGTCGCATTGGCAACACGTGATAATGTCTGTGCACTTGCACAGTCGAATTGTTTTTCGAGTAATGGCTAAATATTTTTTCGTAGCAATCGGCTCCATCCTTTGTCCTTCTCTGATCTCAAGCGGTAGGATTACCTTCCAGTGCTAGATATCGATTAATATCCCCGGTAAGGCTTTTTATATCCTTGAACGGGTACACAACGTAAATGGTGAAGCAGTGTCGTATGTAAGCGACTGCAATGGTAAATTTCGGAGCAGTTGGTTGAATACCTGACATCTTCAATGACGTTCTTCTGCTGCTTCAGCGTAAACAGAAACCCTATATGGAACCTCCTAGTTCGACCCTCTTGGCTATGGAGGAGCTCAATGAATGAGGAGTGTGATCGATGATCGTTCGTCCAGAAATCTATCGGTTGTGATTGAGCGCTTAGTACCAAACAACTTACACAGAAACAATTCAAAATAACACACATTGTTCGATATAGAGCCACAGTCTTGATCAGTTTTGTAGTTGCCTCAGATTTCGATTTACTATTTGCATGTTGATTTCGATCGCGTATATAGCTGCTGAGATGGTATTTATATTCACAGCCGTTTAAGCCACATATTTGGCGTCGTCGATATCGGATTGTATAGTAAAGTAATCAAATTGAAACATTACTATGGGATTTATTTAATAGGACGGGAAGGTCAATGTGGCTTAATGTTTAATTTGCCAAATATAATTTGATTTCGTGCTTAAGACCAACCAATTGGCATTTACCATGCCTCTGAACAAAATTTTGCTATGACGCATTTTAGAGTACTGAATCATTCAAATTTACATCAAATTGAAACATTAGTATGGGATTTATTCAATAGAACGAGAAGCTCAATTTGGCTTAATTTTTAATTTGCCAAGTCTAGTTTTGATTTCAGGCTTAAGACCAATCAATTGGCATTTACCATGTCGGTGATCAAAACTATTCTATAACGCATTTTAGAATAAGAGTATCAGGAAGGCATTATACAATTTGCTTTATTGAAACCTTTATGCTTGGTCTCTAGAATGTCGTAGATTTTCGGCCACTGGCATTCTTTATAAATTAAGTGTGATCTTTAAATTTAACTGTACGTAGCATTGAATGAGTTCCATTATAATATTTAGTACGCGAGCCGTACTCCCGTATACTCAGCAAAATATTTGCTAATTCGAAATAATAAATTGTAAGTTCGATTACCATTATATCTATTTTAAATTATATGTACAAATAATATGACTAACAAATTTAATCGGTATAATGAGCGTAAATGATACTAATAAAATAACGTATTTACCACAAACAACAAATACTAATAATTGTATAACGATTAATTTAGAATAATAAACAAACAAACAAACAAAAAATCTAATTCAAATTAAATGATCCGCGAAAAATATTTGCAATATGACATTTCATGTCATCGTACAACACACACAAAACGATATAAATTTACGAGACATGTTGTGTATATATGTATGTATATAATTATTATCTCCCGCAATCTGATGATCGTGTGAATTTTTTCATCTACTACAAAAAAAAAACTGCATTTTGCGCGGTAATCGCGCGGCTCGCTATTGTTGAGCGCACTTAAAAAAAAAATATATATTTTTTAATTTCCTCTTCAAACTCTGTGATTTTTGTAGATCGCGATCGCGCGTTTTGCTTTCATTTCATATATATGTATGTATGTACTCGTATGTTCACATATCTTTAATTGTTTGTCGTATATAGTATATGGACGAGTATATATGGGGAACTGTCATGAGAATCAATTTATAGATCGAATTCATTTCATAATCATAATATGTATATGTACATAAATAATACACAAAACAAAATCAGTTGAATTGTATAAAAATAATTATAATATGTTTTATGTTTATAGTCGAGAGACTTGGATCTATAAATAGAAATCATTTTCACATATGTTTAGATCATCGACAATATCAAAATAATGAACTTGATTTGAATATTGTACATTTTTATGTTTATTTGTGTGTACATAATATGTATATGTACATAGATTCGTCTTTTTCTATAATTTATGTTATATATGTATTGCGCTCAGACCGAGATTACGCGCGCACTCGAATGGAATGTGCGATCGGAGCACAATATCAATTATTTATTTATTTTTTTGGCAATAATTTTTAGCGGTTGTGACATAATTTATTTTTTTTAGTTGAAGGTTATCTTATGGACATGTACATATATATGTTGCCTCTCGTTATGGTATAATTTTGTGTAATTTATTTGATCGTTTGGTTCATAATTTAAACAATATATTATACGGCATCGAGTATATTCATTTTAATTTTAAATCGAGTATTGTGTTTTAGGGCTAAATGACTCATTATATTAGTTTCATATGCACACATGCCTATATTACATATCAATCATCATAAACTACACGCTACGCATCCCATATGCCACCAAACGCATTTGTCACTCACCACTTTATCAACAATTATATGTATATATGTTCCGCCAAACGATATATAACCGCCCGATTTATATTTGTCAAAATTATTATACTTAATCAATTTATGTTGTACATATATACATACAATATATGTAATTTGATATCCTAAAATAAACAGTCTAAATTTTATAACCAAATTCCCGCTACCACATATGTGTATGTACATCTTTCATACATGAAACATAAAAATTTTATCGTCAGTTTCTATTAAAATATGATATTTCCAATTAATTATGCTGACTTCTAAACTCATAATATTTTGATTGTTTATATACATCTATATACGAAATTCAAGATTTCTTGGAATTTGCTCAGATTTTACTGATATATGTGTGTATAGGTATCAATTATATCTGGATAAATCGATAAAGATTTACTGTGCGCTGCTAAAATAAAAAATAAAACCAAAAATCGTGCAGTATGCTTAACGGATATAAATCATCGTGAGAAATTGATTTTGTGCAGTCAATGGAATTAAGTACTCGAGAGTCGCGATCGTAAATAAACCAATTAATTGTATATACGCTTGCTATATTTATGTACTTATGTCCGCATATGTATGCGTGATATCTTGATTGCCGAATTCCAAAACAATTTATTTATGCAAAAAAAAAAAAAAATTCTCATAAAATATCAATTTAAGCTCGATGAACGCGATTTACTTGATGTGTCTATAAATTGACCTATTCGATTTTTTTCAATTATTAGATAAATATTTGTAGTTTCGAGTCAGTGATGGGCAAACAATTTTTTTTTATAAATATTAATTAATGTCAACAAATCTGCATTATTATTGATTTTTTTTAGTTGAATACTCGTATCATAAAAATTTAGTATATGCGATATGCTACATAATAATAAACAGAGTTTAAAGGCCATTACTGGCCCCTAACTGAGTCAACAATCTGGCTCCAACGGTTTCGATCTTGCGGGCTTGGTCTTCATGCTGTCTTAGACATCCTGAAGAAGCGAACTCGTTCTCTACATCGTGGAGCCATTGTCGCCTGTCTTTCAGAGATCGCTGCACAATTCGTTCCGGATCGGCACGTATAAGAACATGACTGAGCAAGCATAGTCGCTGAGATCTTATTTCATGTACAATGTCGGGGATCTTCATCAGATCTCTGATCTAGATATTGTACAGAGCTCGGTGTATATACCGTCTACTTCGCGTTTTGGGCCGTAAATCACACGGATTACTCTTTACTTAAATGTAAGGAGTCATCTCTCGTACTCATCCGTCAGTGCCCAACTTTCACATCCAAACATAGCAACGGCATTCACCTTCACGGCATTTGATGGGTGTTTAGATTTTATCAGTGACCGTATAGGATACAAACCACGACTTTAGTATCGTCCGTCACCCACACTGTTATCGTGAGTGATAAGAGAGCTCAAATATTTTAACCTCCTCACTCCCTCAAACGAGTAGTGGCCGCTACTAAAATCTGGTGTGCCATTGTCCCTATAACCAGAGACCATGTTTTTTATTTTGGACTCATTGATCTGGAGTCCAACAGAAGCTAAAAACTCTACAAGCGAATCAAGTATTTCCAGCGGATCAAGTATTCCCATCACTCCGTTGCTATTCACCCCAATCACGCATATGTCATATGCATATGCAAGCACCTGATTAGACTGACGATTGAAGATCTTGCGCTGAGGTGTTTCAGTTTAACGAAAGATGTACATGAACATGAGATTAAAGAGTATCGGGGGTAGAGGATCTCCGTGCCGAACACTTGAGTTAACTGCAAACATTGTCGATAGCCTATTCTACTTTAACAGACTGGGTTACACGGTCATTACACGGTCATTACCTATTTTGTTGGCATACTATCGTATTTCAGTGCAGACCACTAACTCTCTCGATTGATCGAGTCATAGACCTGCCGGAATTCTAGGAACACCTGATGTACGGGAATGGAAGCCTCATAATATTGTATTAAGATAGAATCATCCGCAGCGAAAACCCCTGTTCAATGACTGATCGATTCGGACGAAATCCTCCTTGATAGTCACCAACCAGGCCCTCCACTAGAGGGGTGATTCTATAATCCAATATAATGTAGAAGAGCTATACCCCGATGATTCTCACACTTCAAGCGGTCTCCCTTCTTGAAGATAGGGACATCGCGACCACTTTCAACTCGTCAAGCGTTACTTCGGTACGCCATACTAACGGAATAAGGTCAAAAAAACTCACAAAGTTTACCCTCTGAATATCAAGAGCACCAAATTAATGCAGTCCAACCCATGTGAGTGGTTTCGTTTTAGTCTCTGCATGGCTCTAGTGAATTCCTCATAGGAAGAATCCTCAATGTCATGGAATTGAATCCTCAATGATTCCTCATGGGAAGAAACCTCTAATACAGAGTGCGGAGACTGCACTATGTATTTGAGGTGACTCAACTACAGCCTGTGACGCATGATGAACATCAAGCAGGTCGGTAAAGTGTCCATTCCATGCGTCGAGTACTGCGTCAATGTTGACACAGAGGTTTCCATCCCGGTTCCGAATGGCAGTTGGCACAGGCCTGAAAATCTGGTGCAATCCAGTAATTCCTTTAAATAAAATATGTGAACTGCGCTCATTGCTGAGTTGTTGTACTTTCAGAATATCGGCATTCCACCATTCTCGGTTTTCCGTCTACAAAGCTGCTGTCCTAGTAAGAGTAGCCTTGTTTTTCCGCGCGATTGTGAGACATTGTTGCACTTCACTATGGGCTATATTTTGTTCCTCAACTGCAAGATCACACTTTTCATCAAACCCATCATTCTTGGGTCTGATTTTCACTATACCTAAAGTCTGTTAAGCAGCACTGACAACCGAAGTTTTCAGTACCTCCCAGACGGAGTTCACACAGTCAGACTGGTATAGCTCCATGTTGTTGCTGCCAATATCCTAATCGATATTCTTTTGGTCTTCATTTATCTGACCTTCACAGTCGAAACGTTCCATGCGTTTCGCTATGTTCTCGGACCTGTGCGAAAACTGTACTAGATCCCATCAGATCGTCCAAGTCAATGTAAAATGAGTCTTTATCTTGGGGCTGGCTGACTTCTGTGGACGCATCTACACAAATTATGGTAAGGTTGGCCAAGTTCATGCGCAAGCAAAGCTTTCAATTGGTTATCGACTGCTTGAATTCCAAAACAGCCTTCTTTACCTGCGGCCTAAGAAGGAATCCAGCTCCAAGATTTCCGAGGTCATCTCCACTGTATAACAACGTATAGCCCTGGAACACATGGTATCCACTTTTGGGCCCGCGAGTTTCTTGAAGAGCAACGAGTTCCAGTCGATTCCTTCGTGCATGTGATTAGGCCTTCCACCGTTCCAGGTTTCTTAAGTGACTGCACGTTCCATGGGCAGATCCTAAATCTCGAGTCCGGGTACTTGAGCGGGGGCCCGTTGTTGTTTTGGCGTTATCAATTTTGCATTTTGTTGAAAAATTCTTTTTTTTTCGGATGCGGGTCGTCAGCCCAACGATGCAACCGTTTAGTCCCCTTCTGCGACAAGCAATCGATACTGTGGTGGCATTCTTGGCAAACATGTTCGCGCAATTTAAGTTTACGTGTGCCCCCCGACCACAGGCGATATGCTATACATAGAGCGAACAAAATCAACATACATACAATATAACAGTCTGGTTGACTCATTCAATTAAAATTTAATCATTATACGAATTTTTTTTTGCCATTCAACTCGACTTCAAATTTAGCGAACCATATTTTTTCGTACATGTTCAATACGAGTATATATAAATATATTGTTGATCAATAATAATATTTTCCAATATTTAACATGTACATGTAAGAGCTTTTTCCATAAACCATAATAAACATATATGTATGAATTGTATTGACACATAATTAATGGGAAAGGTAAAAAGTTTTTGGAGTATACATATATTCGTTTCATTTTATATTTTAAGAATTGATAACAAAATTGGACTATTAAAAGTTTGATGATTAATTGTTCTATATTATTTTGGTAGTGGCAGCCTTTTGTACTCGAGAAGAAACGATATATGAGTTAAGGTTTACCAATATAGGGTGAGTCTGGTAAAAAGTATATCTCGTTTTTCTGGCAAATGGTTCGACATACAGAGAAAATCCCTACAATAAATTTTTAAATTTGCACAAAAACATTTGGAAAATGTTTGTCCTTCGAGCCCTGTGGACACAGCTAAAAAAAACCACCAACAAAACGTCACCAGAATCTATCCATATTAAGCAATGGAAGAGCTTTCAAAAACAAGAACCAATCAGAGGCAATATCATCAACCTACAAACAAACTACAACAAAGATGGGGAGATCCGAAAAACCAAAAAATATTTGGAAGCTAGAATCGAACCTCCAAAAAATATTTTACGTTGAATACCTAAAAATAGGTGGGGAAATTCAAAGCAGTATGCCACCACTCGATCAAAGTCATGCATATAACATCGTAAGAACAAACATTTCAAATACTTACAAAAAATGTATCGATGATATGCGATATCGGCTTCACGGCGGTCCAACATTTACGCCAACACCGCAATCCATTTTTGAGTTTACCCTTCCACCATTGGAAAAATCGATGTTCATCAGACAAGCGAAATTTTAGATGCACCATCAAAGGGAACGGAGTAAACTAACAATAGCTCATTGAAGCAAGTGCTAGATGACAGAACATCAAAATGCGGGAATTGTACAGAAAAATTGACAATGGAAAAAAAATTCTTCAAACAAGGGAAACAAGCAATGCAATTCTCTCTATGATATCGACAAGGAAATATGTGTCAAAGCATCAAATAATGATAAAGACGAGTTTGAGTATTTCAAAATGAGTACTATGAAACCACAAGAAGAGAGTACACCAAAGTAGCAATAACTATAACATCTCCGACAGAAGAGGATACAACAAAGAGTGACACTGACATGGAGATAAAATTAAAAGCAATAGAAATACCTGTATATTATGGAGATTAAATGAAATGGGGTAGTTTCTCAGATATCTTCAACGAGCAAAACCAACGGCTATCCATTACTCACAAAATCAATTATCTGAAAACTCATTTAAATGGAGCAGCGGCTAAGCTCATCTAGAATCGACGGCTGATAATTATGCAAAAGCCTGGAGCATATTAAACAACTGATATAACAACAGAAGATTGCTTATCTCAGCTTACCGAAATACATTGCTGAACCAACCATTGCCACCGAGTCGCCAGCTGCAATTAGGAATATGCATGATACGACCACCGAGTGCCTATATACACGCGATCGAGAACTTTGGAATAAACGTCGAATCCTGGAATTCATTCCTAATTTTCATGTTATTGAGAAAATTAAACGATGAAACACGACGACTGTTGGAAAGTTCACTTAAAACGCCATGTGAATTACAAGAAACAACCGAATTCCTGAAGTTCCTTGAACATAGATTCAAGACTTTAGAAACATCGTACAGTAACAGAAGTTATACACAACCACCTAAATGTCAACCAGTGAAACAGATTTATCACATCAAATACAATAAAGAAAGAAGTAGTCAGAAAGAAGATGACTTACTTATAGCAACAGCTTTAATCAGCACAGTGAAGCATGATTGAAATCAAACAACATTAAGAGTCTTGAAAGAACCAGGCTGCCAAGCAACCTTTATAACTGAAGAAGCAGTATAAAAACTGAAGCTAAAGATAACAAAATACAAACGCAAATTATAGCTTCCAAGTTCGAACTAGGCCTCGATGCCTTGGAATTCCAAAAGCTGATAACACTACTACCAGATCAAGGGTAGAAATTGGAAATTGGCAATATTTCAGCCTTAACTATGCAGTTCCTAATTATAATAAGCCAGGTTCAATAGATATTCTACTTGGGCCTACTATTATCCAAGAATCATATATTGAACAATATTATAAAAGAGGCCCCAAGATCGACCAATGTCACAGAAGACCGCATTGAGGAGGATTGTGTTAGGAAAATGCAAGAGCTTCATCATCCAGAAACATAGAATACAATCAATGGTATCTTATGCCGACCTAGAAAACCAATTAAAAACGTTATGGGAAAATTGAAGATGTTGGACAAGAGCGCGAACTTACCAATGATCAAGAAAAATGTGAACGGCACTTTTAGAATACGTACGAGAGACCACGAGATGGAACGTACCAAGTTGCATTACCATTTAAAGAAGATAACTTCATATTATGTGATATGCAAGGATAAAGTTAAACAATAATCTAGGAATGAAGAATGAATATACCATGTTACAAATACATCATGTTAGGGCATTTTTGTCGCTTCTGCAAAAGCTTCAAATGGAGTCTCACTCCATTGAGAATGTTAAATCAACAAGGCACAGTCAGTACTTATAACATAAAAACGGTGACATATAGATCAGCAGCAGGTACATATTTGACCAGAGTTCTTCATCAATTAGCACAAGATGACTGTGAATAATACCCAGCAGCATAAAAGGTACTCACTGAAGAGTTTTATATTGATGATGTATTATCAGGTGCGAACACGATAGAATAAGCGGTATCAATGCAACAACAATTAACTAAGCTATTAAGACAAGGCAGTTTTAACCTAAGGAAATGGAGTAGCAACAACCAAGAAATACTCAAAACCATACAAGAGGAACATATGGACGAATGCATATCGACGAATGTCACATGGCAACCAATTACAAATGTTAGAGGAATTAATCTACAACGATGGATCAGGCACGACAAAGAAGGGCTATGATGAACTGCACGGTTTCTGTGACGCATCGGAAGATGAATATGCAGCTGTAGTTTATTACAACTCCAAATGTAAGGCCGATAATAGCAAGGTGACCATAGTGATGGCAAAAACAGAGGTCGCACCATTACAGGCAAAATTAACAATTCCCATATTAGAGTTGGGCGCCGCTGTGTTGTTAGCAATGTTACGCAGTGCATCAACTGATACAATGTTACCCAGTGCATCAACTGATACTGTATATATGTAGTTACTGATATGTCATTGGGTCTAAACTATCCGAAAAATATTTTAATTTTGGAAAAAGTATAAGGGGATTAGAGAGTTCTAGTTCTCTAGGTTTAAGCTATCCGACAAATATTTTTACTTTAGGAACAGTAGGGGATTAGGCGGTTGGATCTCACATATGTCGATTATATGATTTAGTCCGGATTTTGTTGGGAAAATCCTCAGAAGTTAATTCCATAAAGCCGAAAATTCCTAGCTGTTCGAAAAATATTTCAGTTTTGAAAAAACTGGCGATTGGGACTTTTAAGACAACCAAGTTTGTAATAACCTCATATTTTTCGATTATTTGAATTTTCCGAATTGTTGCCCTGAAAATCATAATACCCTACTTTTATAAAAACTGAAATAATTTTCGGTTAACTTAGGCTAAGTGACATCGCGGTGTGTATGTCATTATGGTGTTGTATAGATTACCATAGGATTTTCTCAAGAAAATTTACAAAATCCCATAATATGTATGCGACGTAATTATATGACGTCATACCAAACATGGAAGTCTTAAACGTCCTATTCCTCTAACTTACTAACTTACTAACTCTAACCACGCATATATTATTTATACGCATAGATGAGGAAATTGCTTTTGTTACTCTTTAGGATAGGTTAAGGTTAAATTTCACATATGTGTCAAATTATTATTTGTCGTACGGATTAGCTGAATCGCTGGTCACTAACAGCTTCGCACAAAAGCTTAGCATGTATTTTAGGCAAATATCTGAGATTTGAATGCATCGCTTCAAGTAATCGGAATCCAATTGCAGACAACTTTTAACCATCACTTTTAATCCATTATCAGTAACCGCCGTGCAATCGATCAAATCTAGTTATTGCAGAAGCAATCTTCCATTTGTAGTATCAACATACCAAAATCTCTTAGGTTGTTGACGTTGTCTTATAAATGTCGACATTGATAAAAAATATTGCCAAATAATCTACGTAATACACTACGTGTCGACAATCGCATAAATTACATCGCCCATCCCTGACCATCGCTGTTATCTATTGGCCATAAAATAAAGATGAGGTAAGCCGTAAAGGTGTGGAGTTGATTTCGACGAACGGATCAATATCATCTGATACTTTAAAAGAATAGCTGAGAAACATTAACATTTTACAGGCATAATGAGGATTATTTTTACGCAATCAAAAGTGCAACTATCTTGTTCACTTGGTGATTCTAGAAAAATTTCATAGGGTTCAGGGATAAATCCAAAAGGAATTTCAATCTCTCCGCAGTAACCTCGTTTCGCTCGAAGATTTTAAAACACAAATTATTTTAATCGTTTTTTATTATCCTTAAAGCTGTTCGAGAGGCGTACAAACTCACTTAAGGGGCAGGGCGTACAATAAAAACATCTATAGCACAAGAACAAGAAAATTGTAGCTTTGGGCCAAACGACTTATATATGTGATTAGAGCGCGAAAAATGGACATATACTTCACCTGCGGGTTAATCTTGGCGTACTCAACGTTCAAAACGCTTATCGACTATCAGTTGAAAGGACATTCAGTACATTCAAATTTTAAATACCGTGATAAAATAGCGCTCATTTTCCTAAAAACACCAAACAATTTTGATAAATTTTCCGATTATATTTATATAGTGTCAATAATTTTAAAGGTCATGACGGGCCCTTTAGGCAAAACAATAATTTTAATTTCAATATTACAGGAAAATGGCCTATAAAAACAATTTCCACACGCAATTCGGCACGCCATCACCCATCAATCATTAATAAAAAAACAAAATTTCTTAATTACATAAATATTTTTTAACCAAAACCTATAGTCACTCGTCACCATCAAACTGATTGGTTAAGGTCATAAATTCACCTCAATTTTATAGGTAAAAAATTCAATATTTTATATTTTGGAAAGTGGGGGGAACCCTCTTACGCCTGGTCACATATACATATATACATACATACATAATCGAAAAGCGGCGAACAAATTAAATTTGGATAGATAGGAAATTATAAAAAAAATAAAATAAAATAAAAAATTCCCATTAAATTCGGTCAACGGAAATTAATTTTCATTTTATTATTTTTATTGATTTATTATAGTTTTTCTTTCTATAATTTGATTGTCTTAATGATTTTCAATTTATGGATGGAACATAGACAATAAATTTCACAACACAATGAATAGGAAATTGCTTAGGTGAAAATTTGGGTGTGTTTTATTGGTTTTATGCACACGACACGTATGTGTATTTGGGTTTTTAGAAGGTTTATGTGCTCGATGAATAATTTTATTGTTGCTGTTGTATTTTAATCGTTTTTCAATTAGTTATTTTATCTATTTTAAATTTCATCAATTAATTATGTTTGATGGATTTATATAGAAAAAGAAATAGACTCAGGCGATCAACATATTTTGTTGTATATATACAATGACATGTTAACGCCTTCGGGCTAATCTTCTTCTTCTACATACTATAGTAATTTACATACAAATCAATTTTCATATTTCAGTGAGAAAATACTGATTGATAACTGACTAGTATGCACATGCCCTGTGTTACACATTTCCTTCTATACATCGTTACAAAATAATCGCATCAATAAATTATTTGATAATTCCGCTATCTCAATTATCGATCGATTAACTCATTTCAATTAATCATAAGATAATAATCTTTTTAATTATATTATTTATTTGTGATAAGTTAATTGAAATTAATAATTAATCACGTTTTTATTGGTTTGCATCTGTTGAATACGTAATGAGTACGCAAACATTTCGTTTATGTTAAATATTTGTTCGTTGTTGTTTCTTCCCTATATACCATAATAATATAGTAACGGTTACAATAAAGCGACTAAACACGTATCCGCGTAATTAAATTTTTATGTAAATTTTTTGTAAATTAATTAAAATACATTTTTTTATTTATGTTTATAAATACTATTGCTTTTGATACAGAGTATTTGATAAATTTGTGTATAATTCAAATATAGAGTTAAAAGCGATACATGACCTAAATTAGGTTATGTTTGATGTCTAAATTATGCGCTGATGATGGGAAAATATAGTAGACGGTGGGTATTTACGTTCAATTTTTACCCAAATTTAGTTTTTAGATCTTTTGTACTTGCTCCGATTATAGATAAATATATTCCCACAAAAGTTTAACTATATATAGGAATATCGACTTTGAAATCTGAAGATTTTAGGTTAATTGAAATGCGAGTAAGATTTGAATTTGATTTAATTGTAAAGATAAATCTACCATTGTGACAAGCCCTACAAAAGACACCGAGTCCCGAACCTAGTTCTACTGTGGAACCCCAAAATATCGGATATCTTGAGTATCGTTGCCTTTAATTCTCAAATCATGTCATCATCGCATTTCCTAAATAAATGCTTGGTGAGAGTACTGGACCCAATTTATGGGTATCTTCTCATCATCTAGGCAGTTTTCGATTAACGGAAGTACTTCTTGGATTGATATTCAAGCTGCCCCAGCATACATGATATGCATTTACGTCATATCTTGCAATCATTATAATATTTATATTCAATTTGCGAAATCTACGGTCTTTATATGTTGACTTCAAAGTTGAAGGTATCCAATGTGGTTTGAATGGTGTTAAGGTAGATGTCGTAATTATGCTCCCTTCCACAACTTACCAAACTGAATGTGTTAAAATGAAAACGCTTACCAGGAATTTATTCGTTGGTTTTGATATATACTACATTATCTACTCCACATCTACTTAATGGTTTCTAATGTGAAATAACATTTTTTAGTTAAAATTTTTTAAAATTGTTCTCGCTCTGTTCAATCTCAGCTGTTAAATGAAAGGCTACATTTAAGTTTATGCACAATTCGCTTTCGCCACCTTAACCATAACTCGCAATATACCATGTGAATCTATCAATGGTCTGAACGATTTTAATTAGCTTCAAACATAGCCGTACTTGATCATAGACGATTACGTCCGGCTTGTTTCTGCACGGATTTTACACAATATCTGGGTTATGTAAATTCAAACCAAACAAAGCATTCTTTATATGTTGTTTCCGGTTGCTGTGATCCAAATTTCTTATTCACGATGAAATTAAGAATTTTATCGCTACGGCCGGCGATCTTGAAAATCATCTCGTCGATACATGACATTGAGAACTACTGTGATGACGTCAAACTGTCGCATAATATATGCATGCCATAATCGCTGCGATTGCAACCGGAAGTCGTATAGCGCACAATCGGGCTACCGGCCCGTAAGTTTCTTTGTAGTCCCTTCCAGGACGTTGTGAATGTCTCTATGCGACGATTCTAGCTTTTCGTTTGACAACTGTGCCATTTGCCCCGTACTTATTCCTTTAAGCACTATGCGGCTTCAACTACGCCCAAAGGTCTTTATTGATAATAGAAGCGGATCATCGATCATCGCCCACATCCATTCATCATACTCAGGATCGGAAAATATAGAGCGAATTGCTATCTCTGATACGCTAACCAATTTTTCTTCCTGATTGATTTCTTCAATAATCGTTTGATAATTTTACTTCATATTTTGAGGCCTTCCTGGTCCATATCTCGCTGGCAGGGCTGCCGGTTAAGTCCCAAATCATCGAAATCATGTAGGTTCTCTTCTTCTTGTCAAAAATTTTGATTTTCTTCAGGACGCAGTAAATTTTGATTCGCCAGCTCCTTGTCTTAACACGGTTTGTTTCACTCGTCCTTTACTTTCCGATCTTTGACCTTCCTGATAATGTTCGTCCGTTAAAGGCACTTTCTGTAACAGGAATTCACATCCTAAACGCTTTAGCATTTTCTGCATAAGCAATCTGGTTGCAATCCTATCCACGCCTTAAAAGAGAATCATTCTTTCTATACTGAGCTTGTGGGCAACTATTTCTGTTATAGTTTGCAGTGGCTTTTGTCAAGAATGATGGAGGGAAATTGGATTGAATCAACAAGCATTTACGTTCCACCACTCCAATTTGCTCGGGGTTATTTAAAATGGTCAAGCTATAAGTACCGTTTTTACTCACCTTGAAGCATTTTCCGATATATAGTCACCTCCTCGATAGTACGGTTACATCAAAAAAAATTTCACGAATTCGCCAATGCTTAAACATACAAGATTTTGCCACATTCTGAAAATGTTTAAGGTATTTAAGTGGAAATACCGCAATAATATCTACAAATACTATATATACATACGCGGGGATACGTAATAATAAACATTTCTAGCAAAACTAGCAAAAATACAGTATAATTCCTGAACAGCATTTGCATTGGCTTCTGACTTGTTATAAATTTCACCAAAATCGGCACCAATACACCCAATAACTTAAAAACTTTGAATTTATTTAAATTGTTTTTTTTCTAGCTATATAATTACACGAAAACTCCAAAATTTACGAAGGTCCCAGTTCGTAAAAATGTTGCTTAATGCTACTTAATGTAAATGTCACGCTATTTGAAAATAATATTTATTGGTTCGCAGCTCATATTCACATGCATAGAATGTATAACAGCCCATTTATAACGTATAACACTTGTATTGAACTCATTAATTTCACGTCACCTGTATCTTTTATATATAAAACGAATTTCATTATCTCAATACGACTCCGATTATCGCTTAAACGACAAATTATTGAAAACAATAGGCCCCCGCCCAACGCCAGACTATTGTTTCATTTTAAATTTTTGTTTCTGTCAAAATATTTTTTGCCGTGATTCTAACGAAATAAATTCAAAAAAACAAAAGAATGTAACGTGAATTTAGACAAAGACACTGTTAAATTTTTAGTTATATTTGCTTTTTCATTTACCCTTTAAGCAGAGCATTTCATTTACGATAGTAATTTAATGTATAACAGTACACGTAATTAATTATAAACAATGTTTGAAATTTAATCAAATATATTATGTAACGGCCCACTGAACTCTCAAAAGCACATAAAAATGCGCGTGCAACCGTGAAAATATACGCATATAGGTATTACCCACACACACAAGATAATTAATATTAAATTATATTCCAATATTATTTATCGGGTTTATTCTGCTTGCGACACCCCCACCCATCATCATCCTGTAACAAAGTCACAAATTTTATTTAATAATAATAATTAGTTAATCCACCGAATATTTTTTTATAACGTGTGCGCTTAATTGACAGGCGAAATATACTCGTGCATGCCGGACTGCATTTACAATTTTAATTTATAATTAAATAAAAAAATTAAAAATTTTTTTTTGTTATTTATTTCGGAAAAATCGGAAATCAAATATTTATCTCGTTATTAATTTTAATGATTTATATTATAATTTAATAAAATAATATAATGTGTATTATGATAATATCGATATTAATTTAATTAATTATTTTTATTTATTCCGCCACCCACATGATGTCCACTATATAGATATACATATATCTACATAATTAATAAATTTTAGAGCAAAAAATAAATAAACCGGCAAAATTAAAACAATACAACAACAACACACTTCAATTTGTGTGTGTAAATTAATGATCATTTGATTCAATTAAAATGTAATAAATTTATTTATTTATTACAACGAGTGTGCGCTAATTAATTTTCTTGTGTTTGTGCGGCCTGAGTATTTTTAATTACAATTTTTTAAGACAAACATTTAATTTATGACTTTTCGAAATATATGTATATGTATATGTAGAACTTTTAATTTGTAAATTTATATTTTGTATTTTATCTATATAATTAATTAATTAGTTATATAGAAAATAATGGAGTTTTAATTAACAACTATATCTATTTATTGTACATATAATAATTTAATAATGTATGATTTATGAGTAATTTTCATAAAGCACTCAACTCGTTAATCTTATGTGTAGCATCTACTTAATATAGGCGCCCACTTTTTTATGTAAGGTAATATTGAGCCACCCACAACAAGCCAATATATAGATCATCGCGTCAAGATTATGTATACGTATATGACAAAAATTAGAACAACTGCAATAATTAATTAAAATTGTATGCTAATGACCTAATCCATATATGTATATACAATTTTTTTTGTTGGTCATAACCGTTGGTGCGACTATTTAACTAAATATATAAACAATTGGAATGACACAACATAAATTTAGAAATGTCAAAAAATTGATTCATTCAATTAAATTTATGTAATGTCACGTTTTATGTATGTATATATAGAAGTGTTAAACGACGTATTTAAATTCAGTAACCTTTGTGCGGGGTCACCTAGTTCGCACATATAGGGTGCTTCTTTTTCTGAGACAAATACGCATTTTGTGTTTATAGGGCCTCAAAAATCAGCTAACGATAGTTTAATTTTCGGTTTTTATAGCCCATCAAGCGAAACTTCATTGGCGCTGAATAGCGTAATTGATTGTGACTCGAGCTTGATGAATGTTTATGATGTTACCATTTTGTATTCCGATCGTCAACCATTTTGTTCTTGTAATTCGGTCTATTTTTGTTTTCGGCTAGTCGGTTATACTCGTATTTGGTTTTTTCTTAAATTCAAGAAGAACTTGATTTAAATGTACATAAGTACTGTTAATGTGCTTGACATCACGGGTATGTAGTACATGATGTATTTTCCTCGTTTCTTACCTCTTTGCCTATAAACTTTGACAGATGGGAAATATTTATGTGGAATGACTGAAAGTTTTATTCGATTTTACCAAAAACATTATTAAAAATTGAACTTATAACCAAATTTTGAAAGGTAATAATCAAGCTTTTGATGTAAAGCTCTATTTGTCTTTCTAGTGATTTTAATAAGATAGAGGATAAGTTTGTAGCCCTAAAGAACTTTGGATAATAAAAAGAGCTTCTTCCCGCTTTAGGTATAAATATTACTTTTACTTCAGTCGATTTACGAGGAATTTGACAAAATTCTAAGATGCCTTTAAAGATGACTGCCAGCCAGTGTTTTCCGCCTATTTACTACATGATTTGCGAGGTTTATACCCCTATTTATCACGGGTCTCTCCGGAACTAGTACCGTGCACTCAGGGAAATGCGTTTCTATAGTAGTAGCTTAAGGAATTCCCCACTACACGTAGTCCATGAACTATCCGTTGGAGATATCTCTTTGCATAGCGGTCCCAATCTGCAGCAACATCTGTTTCCTTGCTTTATTGAACAGTCTCCTACATTTCATACGAGAACCTTGGAGTTCTCTTGACCACCAGGGTGGCCGAGAGTTATACCCAAATGCCTACTGATAGGACAAATACCTAACATAGCTTTGTTAAAACCATCAGATACCTTGTTTACTAGAACATCAAACTCCTGTATAGATGCAGGTGGATTTGGAACCGATAGCGTTAATGTGTTACCAAAAATGGTTCTAAAGCAATCCTAGTGAGTTTTCCTCCTATTCCTGAAGTATGGTTTATTAGTAGGTTTTGTATCCACTTCATACTGGAGATAATAATGGTCAGAAAAAGAATGGTCTTCGGACACTTTCCGGTTCAATACCCTCTCCTTAATAAAATCTGAGATAAGTGTGACGTCTAGCACTTTTTGGCAGTTTTTAGTAATGTAAATTGGCTTAGGTTAGTACTTAAAATAAAATCAAGGAGTAACTCACCTCACCTGTTGATATTTGTACTTCCCCGAATTGAGTGATGCGCATTAGCATCACTGCCCATGATGACTCTACTTTTCGTTCAACCTACCTGGTGGTATAATTACTTCCTCGTATGGTAGGTAGGCGGATATTAGACAGAGATTTTGTACGTCCATCTCGATGCTAGCCGCCACTAGATCAGCGCTGCTGTAATTTAATAGTATAAAATATTCAAATTTTTTCTAGTGAGAATGCAGGAACGAATCTTACATTCATTTTTCGCATGTTGTATTTTATAGTTGGGAGTTCTGAGCCCCAGTACCCGGTCATCGCTGACCCAAGGTTCCTGCACCAGAACCATATCAATGAACTCAACTTTCATTTTGAGCAGAGCTGCCGCCGAGGCAGCTTTACAGTGGTGAAGTTTAATCTGAGAAAGATCTTAAGCATTGGATAGTGCTTACCTCCACCAATGTTAAATCAAACTCCGCGCACACGGTGTCTCTGTTACTAATGATCACTGCCGATCTGTGATCTGCTTCCGTTTTACAGTCAGTTTTACATCATCCCGGTACCACTCTCCGTCTCGGCAAGATGGAGCAGGTTCTGGATTCTCTCTCATGATTTTTAGGAAATTGGCGAATAAGGCCTTCGCCACCTTCCTCCTTTGTTAAGGGCCGTAATACTCGCATCTTCCTGCGCCCTGTCGATAACTGCCATAATCAGATGATCCCTTAGCACCTCGTTTAAAGTTCTAGTGGCAGTCTCCTGAACCCTTTTCTTCTTTGTCTACGTAGGCGAGTCATCCTCTGCCTTTTTGGGTGCGAGATCTCAGAAGAAGCCTCCTGCTTTGGTTGCATGATACTTCTTGCCCACGCCATCGTATCCTTATCTCGATCCGTTCTATGCTCAAACTGAATGTTTTTGATCGTGGTGATCATATGCCAGGCCCTCTTCCTGGTATGGTAATTGGGCACTTGCGAGCCAGCATTTGCGCTTTTGCCGTTTGGTTTTGAGGGACCAGCCTCAATCGTTTAATTTAAATTATTAAATCCATATAATCTTTAAAAATATTTTTTTTCAAATTTAATAATCTCCAATCTAAATTTTTAATTTGAAGATTGGAAATTTTGTTTAATAAATTCGGAGCAGCTGATGAAAATTTAAATAAAATTCTATAATAGTATATCAGCAGAAACAAATGAAATGTGATTATATTTTGACACAATTAATTAATTAAAATAAAATCAGTATGTAAATCTGTTATAAATCATGTGCATAACTGAAAGTGAGACAAACCTCCCAAACATTTTGGGAAACTTAATTGAGAATTACCTTCAGTGAAAAAGTTTAAATTGTAAATTTTAATAATTCCAGAATGAAACGGGTTTTTCAAATATCAAAGTTTATAGTTCCAGAGATGCTAAATTTAAAATATTGTAAATAATCTATTCGATATATTTCAAATTCTAAACCTGTAAATTTTTAAAATTTCAAAACAGGATATCAGATTGTAAAATTTATTTTAAATATTCTAGATAATTTTGAAAATTTTTAGTAAACCAAAATTCTATAATTACTGAATTAAATTTTTAAAATCTAAATATTTTAAAATTTGTGTTAGCTTAGAATTATTTAATTTTAAAATGTTAAAATTAAAAATGGGTTTTTCTAATATAAAGATAAATTCTAAATATTAACAGAAATTCATAATTTTGAGAGGCTATGATTTACCATTTAAATGGGATTTTCTAATAAATTTAAGTACAAACAAACTAATAACAGTTGCTAAAATCTTAGAATTTCAAATTTAAAAAAATTTTAAAGAGGTTGATTTTCTAAATTCTATATTTTAGATTAAAATTTATAACTCTCATGCAAATTTTCAAATTTAAAATTGTCGGAATACAAATTTTAAATTACGAAATTATAATTTAAAAAATATTCATTAATTAAATTTAAATTAAATAAAAATTTAGAATTTAAATTAAACAAATTCATTGAATTTAAATTATTTAATTAATTTTTAATTTAAAATGTAAAATTTGAAATTTGTCAATTTTAACAATTTACGAATTCATTTTTCTTAATTCTGAAATTTACAAATGTCAAAAAAAAATAGAATAAACAAATGTAAAAGCTCAGAAAATGCCAAATAGTTTTTGTAATGTTTGAATAGTTTAATTAAACTGTGGATAGCTTTAAAAATTACAGTCTGTGAAATGGCCAGATAGTCATTTACCGAGAATGAAGAGAAATCTGGTCATGATGTGAGGATGCTTTGTAACATAAATAATAGTGCAATGTTTTCTAATCGACAAAATAACGTAATCGAAATGACAGCTAGAATTCAATAGGAGAGTAAATATTTTCTTCCCTTACTTTATTGAGAGCTTGATTGGCCGATTTTTCTATGTCATTTCTGATCTTCCATATAATATTAATTGGTGAAGACGCTACGGAACTTTCTTGCGTGTGACTCCCTCCCGTCAACCTTTGAATGTGTACAGAGAATTCCGTAAGATGGTTTTAATCGATCGATTGAGAATTTGAGTTGTTTTGATTGTTTAAATTAATCGATACGATGATACGTTTACGTAGTTGTCGATTGACTTTCAACGTACCTTCGTTTAGAGGTGAAAATTCCGTGTAAATCTGTCCTTATGAAAACAACATCGAATTTTTCTAGAGTCTGTTTGAAGCCTTTGGAACTATATTGTTTTATTTGGATATATGCGAGTGGATGTGGGGAGAAGGTTTGTATTTTCTCTGGCCATTGAACAGCTTTCGTTGTCAATGGAAACGTTCAACTATGCTATATCCGATGTGATCTGCACTTTTGCCGTAACTCTGAGAAAAATATGGCCTCAATTTGTATTCCATGATCGGTTTTAATGTTAAGAGGAGTGAAACGGTCGACACTGGTGAGAAGGCTATCAAAATGTTGAATGTTGTGTAGTGTGTCAAAGATGGTTCGACGATTGTTCCTAGTTGACGTTTCGCAAACAACTGCGCGACTAGGTGCTTTGAATAGTTCTAGTTTCATTCTTGAAATAACGTGACATGCGCAACCTGAAAGTAAATTCTACAGTTCTGAGTTTTTTGCATTTTGAATGTCCGTTGTAATTATCTAATAAAATCCAAGTGGTGGTTGCCTTGAATTATGTTCAGTTTTAGATTGAATTGCTTTAGCCAGAAATTTGTGGTCGTTGGCAGATGAAACACTTGTTGTTGTACCGTTGCAAAACTGCTCCGACGACAGTGATTGATTCATCAGTATTTATGTTGATCTTCTTCATTGTTCAGATTGCAAAACACTATTAGGTTCCAAACATTTTGATAAAGATGTTTAACTAAAAATTTAAGATTGACTTTTACTTAAAACTTTGCACTTAACTTTATCATAAAACATAACTAAAACTTAGGCTACGTCTCAACCTATATGGTCTGCATCAATAGTTAAAAAACTAATAAATTTGGCGTGTATTATGCGGTGCCAGGAAGGCCAAGTCGTTTAAGCTTACTATATATATGTATTTTGTACTTGTATTTGATTGTGCAATTATGATTGCACAATGCGATATTTAATTTCCTTTTTAACACCTTTTTGAATAAGGTAAACGAATTTAAGTTTAATTTTTTTGTTAAAAACTCCAAAAAGGGAGAACACAAAAAACCAATATCTCACACCCATCGCATCATATACATATGTTATAATCAAATTAATTCCAAATATGCTTTCTTAATTATAAATTTCAATTTTCCATTTACAAAATTTAATTTTAATTTTTTATTTTTTGTAATATTCGAATTTATTATTATTTAAAAGGCGAGATTAACTTAAGACAATAAAATATATGTTTGTGTATATACATATCTATATAGATCTACTATATAAGTATATTATGTACACCAAGCCAACATACATATACTTGAATTAAGTTCACTTAAGACAATAATGAAAAAAATAAACATTCTTAAGACATAAATTTTGTTATTTGTTCGTCTTAAGAAGTCTTTTATATGGGGGCTCTACATCGCTTTGTTGTATACGAGTATATCCACACACATAAAGTGAGAAATTTATTTCCAAATATTTTATTTAAAATATTAGCGTATTTAAAATTTCATTTATTATTTTGGGGATTTTTGGAAAAAAAATAAAAAAATTCTTTTAAGTACATCTGTACTGTTCGATCTATATATTATCTTATGTTTTAATGAGAACTTAAGTGTTTTTCATGTTTTTCATGTTTGTTTTTATACGAAGGGATTAACAACATTATGTATGTACTTATAATTCTTATATGTTTTGTTTATTTTCAGGATACTAATATTCTTTTTATGGATGGGATATTGTGCATCTGACGTGACGACAAAAGAACGAATTGAGGTAAGCCCGCAAGTACAAATAAAATATAAAATTCATAACTTAAAGATCAAAGTATGGTTGTGTATACATAATTTCTCTGTACTTCAATAGAATTTAATTTAATTCAAGGTGTGCTTGTGTGTGTGTGTATTTATTTTTACTAACCCGACAAACGCAACATATATACATTGAATATGATTATTTACATTTCGATATATGTAGTTATGTAACATAAAAGAACATGTCTAGATGAATTAGCATAACAATCAAATGAATTTTTGTAGTTGGTTTAAGTACAAGCTGACAATTATATCTTGGCTTAAATCAAATAATTCGATTAAAATTTATTTATTATTTTTCGATTTTACAATTACATATTTCGTAGATCGATTTAGTTTAAGCAAATTAATTCAGCGTTGCGGAATACAGACCGAAGAAATGACAAAATAGCGCACTACGGTATTAACGTGCATACAAGCTTCTAAATCCTTTATAAATGCCATTATTTAATCGGGCGCAAAAAAATAATTTATTATGCACCAAAAATATGATTAATTTTAATTGATTAAAAATTCCCTTCAATTTTTAAAATTCGGTTTTTCGTATCGACGCAAGTTTGAAAACTCAAACTTGATCTTAAAACTTAAAATCATGCTATTCACCACCAGTCGATTAACAAAAAGTCTCCTCACGAAATACATTTTTGATTTACTTGTCACTTCAACTATAACTTAAAAAAATTGAAAGTTGGCCAGAGTGCTTGATTATTAAGGCTATGTGTCAATTAATTAAAAACAATTTGGTATAGGCCGTGTGGAACAAACAAAATAAAATTTGTCCTTTCTGTCAACATTTTAATTTTTAACTATTTATTTAACTAATTGACAGTTATTTTTTATTTGACCGTTTGACGGTTGAAAAGTTGTTATTTGCTGGTTTGACACTACTGCCACCTATGAATGACTGATATGAACCACTCACAAATAATGTGTATCTATTAAATTAAAGTGTTTAAACAGCAATTATAATATTTACTTTAGTTAAGGTTAGTTTAGTGTAACTTGAGGCACATACATACTACATTTTTGTACTGGGGCCATCTATATACGGCAATGTAATAATTACATTACTCGTTTTACTTTAGTTTTACTGTAAATGGAAAAACCTTTATTGAAAGCGATTTGTACTCAAAAATTCGATTTGAATGAATTCGAAAAGTTTGAAAAATTATTCTTAATTTGCTAAAACTCATTTTGCAATTAGGAATTTGGCTCTCGCCACTTTATTCCTCTTGGAACACCACATAAGGTATACAAAGTGATTGTTTGAAACAATTGTTTTATTTTGACTATGTATGTACCTATCGATCTGAAAGCTTAAGACTTTTAAAATTTTAAGATGAACGCTCAATAATAGTAAAAGTTATACGAACATTAAAAAAAATTGTTTTTTAAATAATACCGTGGGTGCTTTAGTGTCTTTTTTCTAGCTCAAAAGATTGGTTTTGAATTTTATTTGGAACCCGGCGAATTAAAATTTAGCTTTCCTTTAGAATTAAGCCGTTGATCTTCTTCGAATTGTAAATTTATCGAAGAGCTGAGCTGATATTCAGTCTATGTGCAACGATGATTGAAAAGGTGGTTTGGGATTGGCACAGCGATTTGTCGAATTTCGGACCTATATAAAATTTGCCATACCAGTTTCTGAATGCATCCAAGATATTCGAATGGCAAATTGGAAGTTTTGCCATTTAAGTGGTCTCAGCTGGGTGAATAAATGTAACATATGAGAAGATGTATGATCGAAGTACACTCAGAGAATTTGCCCAGTGACATACTGAACCTTATATGACACACACAGTGGTCGAAAATAATAATACCTTAAATGCTGTCTGATAGGTCCTATAATTCCGTGGACTACCAAGTTGCTAGTTGCCTTTCCCTTAGGCTTTACCATAGGACAAGCCTTATAAAAGGACAGGTTGCCGGACCTTACCATGGTATTCACGATATATTCTAATTCCTCCGCTATCGCTTGTAGCTCAGACCTTCGGCGTCAAAGATCTCTCCAACATGTCCCAACACACATCACATCGCAACATCCAACATGTCCCAACACACATCACATCGCCATGAAAAATTCGGAATTACCGAAATGGCATCACACACAGGTTTTTTAATCCGTGCGCACATCCAAAATGAATAACGCTCTCCGGTCCGTTTTATTACCGGTAATAATAAATTCTACGCACTGTGTGACTCAACCGCAGCATTCATCATCAAATTATCTCATGATTTCACAAGCCTTGTTAAAAACGTTGGTTAGGTTTATCGATTCACACAGAATTGTCGTCAGAAAAATGTCTAGCAGTGGATCACTTTTAACTTATATCGCATTTAATGAAAGGGCCGCGACAATTAATATAAAATCGTATATGCACTCAAAAACCCGCTTACTGTACGCATCAAAATGACAGGTAATTTTACAGAAAACCCTTATCACGTCATTGCTCTCATCATTCGAGCACTGTTACATCTACAGCAGGTTTTGCACTGTGGGAATCCAGAGTGATAAATCAGTTAAGGATTTTGAGTGCCCAAAAAAGTTTCCTTTGTTTTCGACTTGACATGTAGTCCAGTTGCTGTGATAAATCGTTGTACACCAGGCGTATTTTGTAATTGGCGCAATGGGCTCATAGGTACAAGACAACATATAAGAAATACAGATTTTAATTAATGATTCTCGAGAACCATATGAGTGCCGGCAAAGGTTTCCTTTATTTTTGACTTCATATGATGTCCACTTGCCTATTACAACATACGGCTGGTGTTCAACGATTTATCACAGAAAGTGGCCACCATGTCAAGGCGAAAACAAAGGAAACTTTTTTGGGCACTCATGGTTCTCGAGAACCAGTAGTTAATCTTGTAATTTTATGTAATTTCTGAGCCTATTGTGCCAACTATTTCTTACGACAAGAATATATAAGTTAACACGTCGTTTGCAAATTAATAAAATGATGATATAAAATTTTGGGATGATTTTTAAGATCCTTGGTGGGATGAGAATAGTATTACCATAGATGAACATTTTTAATTTTTCTGGGATGGAATCCTGGGATAACTTCACACACTTTAGCACAAATAAAATTTATTTTAACTTGCCATGGATTGCGAACCAAATTTATTATCAAATCAAGCTGCAGTCCTTTGTGTTTATGCTACAAAAAATCGTGTATATTGCGAAATTATAAAACAAACAAAAATGCACTTCCCGGAATTTATGCAAAATATGGAAATATGAAAATTTTCATTAATCAGTGTTTGTTTATGTTTGCTGGACCGCATGAAATCAATATGAACACACACACATAGATTTATAATGGTAAAATCATATTTTAAAATCACCCATCGACATTTTCAATCAGTTTATTGATTGTTTTTGTGGTCTTCACATTTTCCCGCAATTCATAATATTTAATACATAAATGTATGCGCTCAATCAACTGTGTATGTGCCCACTATACATAATATAATGTTAATGTACTTAATGTTAAATTTTAATTTTCCAAAAAAATTACAAATTTTTTATGTACGTGCATACATTATGTATAGTAGCATAAACAGCATAATATTTTTGCCTACACACCGTGTCTGGTTTTTATCGAACAACACAAAAAATTAGTTTTTCAAAATCTAAATAAATAAAAATAAAAATATAATTTGGAAATACATAGATTTAGTTGCTGCTGTTGACGTGAAAATAATTTTCCATTTTCGATGTACGATACACACAAACTCATACACACACGGTACCTGATGCATTTTAATAATTTAGATAATTTTAGAATTCCAATGTTATGAGTATGTTACGAGGGCCACTATCGAACGTACGCAAATTAATTTGTATCTTCTCTTATATGTATATGAATTAGTGCATACGTGCATGGTTGCGTTAAATACATTACTAAATTAGCTAATTATATTTCATTGTTGTTGTTACCTTATCTAAACAACATATTTTCAATTTTTTTATTTTTTTATTTTTTGGAAATGGGATAAATATTTACATATCGGAGTACAATGCGGGTATTTTCCAGCTTATTGATTAATAAAATACATTTATATTGTTGTTGGTGAAAATTTTGTGTGCGGCTTAATTAAAAAAAAAACATGTTCTGGCTAACATATATACGTTATACGTGGGAATTTGCGATAAATCACAGTGCGACTAATCATTAACCACTAAGCCGCTTTCTAAGTGTTTGAATTAATCAAAAGTCGTTTGTACATAAACAGATTTTGAATTTTTTTTTATTTGTTCGAGGCGGACATAGAATTAAGTGGGTACTTAAGTGTTAAACATATTTTGTTTCGTTTTTTATTGATTTGAATTAAGATTTTTTTAAATTGATAAGATTTACATGTCACAATCAATCAATTTCATTTGGGACGATTAGTCGACGGCTCATCAATAAAACCAGCTGAAAAGTAGATTAAAATATCATTTTCATAAGCTGCCTGCCGGTAATTGTAAGTTAATAGGATAGCTTTGGATTTAATGGTGATATACATAATGTTACTACGGGCCGCAGGCCTCATTTATTAAGTAATCATGGTGGCTCAATGTTGATAACTCCGTTTTGCGGTATATTGATGTATGTTGAATAATACCATTATTGAGCTAAGCAAGCGAACCGATGTTTATAGTTTTTATTAGAGGACAGGTTACGTCATTTATGGGAAGGATTTAATTAATTCACACATTGCCTGTCTTTTGGGCCAATGGTTGCTATAGGTAAGCCATGCCATTGCCCATTTTATATGACTTATTTTTACTTTTTGACATTTGATGAGAGAATATATATATTTGTTGGCAGCCTCCCTCTCCATCCCCCTCCTCTTATAGTTTATTTTGAATGAGGTATTTTATACACTTTCTGTATGTGGTTGGCAGAAATTTGGTTATTTTTGGGGTTGGTGGTGGTAATCATCCGAAGCAAATTTGAGGAGCCTTCTATTCATACTTTAAAAATTGTTTAATTCCTAAATGAAGTCAATTTATTCGTCAATCATTAAGTGCTCGGCACTATACTTTGCCGAAGGGCATGCGTCGTGGGATGAATCTTAGATTAAACTTTTATGATTTGGCAAAAAAGATAATAATTGAAGCCATAAAGTCTCACAAAAAAGTGAGTGGAAATTTCATTCTAACTTTAAATGAATGGGCGAGTATAAGAAATCAACGATACCTAAAACTTGGGACTAATCAGAATACATGGAACCTGCTCGCAATTACACAGTAAATGAGGTTACACAGTAAATGAGTGTTTGGAAACTGTAGCAGAAGATGACGAGCAAGGAAATCGGCAAAACACATAAAGACCAAATTTAAAGGAAATGCTGGCCGAAACGATTATAGCTTCGATGATGTCTAAACCTGCGTCATGTCAAGTTCTCTTGCTAAATATTTTCCATCCATATACTTGCTAAATAATTTCCATCCAGACATTGCTACGACATCTACATAACCAATCACTCTTATTACTTACCTTTTGTAAATTTTTAGGTCTTCTTAATAGGAGTCCCAGTTCAGAGACTCTTTGGCTCTATTAAATGCTGTCCAACAAACTTTCCGATAGGTGCTCAATTCCGTAGAATACTATGTTGGTTTTTGCCTTCCCCTTAGGCCTTACCGAGAAACCATTAAAGGCCTCCAATATGTCCCTGCATTTGTTTTAGTTTGCCCTTTAAGGATTCTTGAAAGTTTTTCGAGTAGTATTGTGATTGTTGTGGGTTATAAGTACATACTCGTGTCAGTGATAAGAGATAAAGTGCTTTTGGAAAACCTACTGCATACTTGTAATCATAAATGTGGATTCTCGCCCAATATTACAAACTGAAGGGTTAATAATTAGTTACCAGATTATGTCATGCGCATTTGCATTACCAAGTATCACACTAATCTTCCTCATTTCTGGTTCTAGTCTCCAAGTTATCCAACGGAATAAAACTTTTTTTTGCGGTTCGTATAGGCTGACGCCAGCGCTATTTTTTTATTGCTAATCTCCAGGCTGGCCGTATTTATGTCACCATTGCTGGGAACAATTTAGACAATTTTTTCCAAAAATGCAAGATTTTATCATCCCAAACTTACTTGAATAGATGATTGTGTACCCTTTCATTCCGGGACTACAAATTTCGTTACGTCTTCTCCACATCTACGTCAGTCTGGGAGCTAGAGTCTCTGAGGCAGCCTATGGGAGGTGGAAGTTCAGTAAACTGTACTAAGCCTGTCACATATAGCCTTTGTCACAAACAAGATTGTTTGTTGATGAACGCATTTTTGCAAAATAACGTTCTGCTCATAGCGTTTAAAACAAATCCTCCGCTAGAGGGATTAGTGTTGGTCACCTATGTTTTGCCAGTCAGATCTTCTTCATTATCTTCACAGCATCTAAGGGGGGAGACTATCAGATTTTTTTTACAAATATAGAGGGCTATCGTAAAGTTAAGTTGGCTTCTCTTCATGTCCGATACTGTCTAAAGTGAGAGTTGACAACCCTTATCAGGGTCTCTGCCTACTAACACTTTTTAGTTAAGTTCTGTGGGCTCGGCTGGAAACCCACTAGGCTACAGCCCTAAAACGAAATTATCAGAAATTACGTATGCACCAAAAGAACTTTCTTTCCAGTACGGTGATATGATGTCCGAAGCTGCCATCTGATAGTAACTTCAGGTACTCATAGGAGTGAAGTTTCTTCTTTTTCCTGCTCTCTCTTTCCTTAGACTCTGCACCAATACAATCAATTGAATTAAAATTTAGCTATAAAGAGCTGACGTACTGTATAGGTAGATTCCAAATTTGAATGAGTTTGAAATGATTATTGGTCAAATATGAGATAAATTAATTTGAACTTGAACAAATTCAGTTAAATTTCAAATTAGATTTAAAAACAAATTTAGTTTGAATAAGCGGTTTGTTGCGATAAATTTGATTACATAAATCAACCTTCATTGAGTTTAAAATTTCACCGCAGTAATGTTTGAATAGCTAAAAAATATTTTAATAAATTCAGACTTCTTTCAATTTTTTTTCAAACTTTACTCATTATCAGTTCAAGTTCCGATAAGATGTTACTCAAATTTAGCTCAAATGCCCTTCTATCGCTAATCAACTCATTGAATTTTATCTCTTCGATTACTTTGAATCGCATGCTTCATAATAAAAATAGTGACGTCATCAGTTTTTTTTATCGATATAGAAAACTACAGGTCCCTTATCAAAAATGTTGTTGCGAAAACACCTATATCCGTGAACTGACCACTTTAAACTTATCAACATATACTATATACTGATGCCTATATCGTTCTGTTATCACAAATTATTTTCAATGTACGAATATATAAGGCGGCACACACGTGAACCGATCAATCAGTCTTACTCAAACACTTCGACCATGAAGTTACTTTACATTCAGCTTTGGTTTGTAATTATAACCGTTTCGCATGGTTTTAATGTGGATTTATTTACCCGTCGACGAATTTCGAACATGCCACCTCTGGCGGCCAATACTAAAGAACGGTTTTTGCGGCAACGTGTTGATAATTTTAATGCGCTGAACACGGACACCTGGAGTAATGTGAGTGCACGTCATATGGTTATATATATACTCGTATGTTTGACAGATTAAAGCATATTTCTATATAATTCTAGCGATTTTATGAAAACGACGCATTTGCTCGTCCCGGTGGACCTATTTTTATTTACATTGCCGGTGGACTAGATATTTTAGAGGTGTATCGCATTGAATCCGGGCTAATGCCGGACATAGCACACGATTTGGGTGCGATGGTATTTACACTCGAGCCACGATTTTTGGGTGAATCACGACCAACACCGAATGTATCACTACAAAATTTACGATTTCTCTCGATCGACCAGACGCTGGCCGACCTATCGAATTTTATTAGTTACATAAAAGTAGAGTATCCCGATCATGCCAATTCTAAAGTGATTTTGTATGGTGATGCGATGGGTGCGTCCCATGCTGTGTGGGCACGACAAAAATTTCCGCATTTAATCGATGGTGTATTTGCGTCCAATTCACGAATCGAATCGGTTTTTAGTTTTTCGCAGTATGGTGAATTATTTGCGGATAATGTTGTGTCGATTGCGGGCCCCACGTGTAACGCCTCGATTGCGGCAATTTTCCGCGAAATGGACGATCTTGTGGAATCGGGTAACACCACGTTACTTGAACACGAATTTAATTTATGTTTTCCGATCGACCACGACAATAGCTACGATGTTGCGTTATTCAACTATATGTTCATCATCGCAATTCAAAAATACTTTAGACGTAATAACGATTCGGTAATTCGTGAATTTTGTGACACAATTGGGAATCCGGCATTTGAAACGCCACTCCTGGCGTACGCTAATTTACTATTCGAGCTACGTGGTGATCTGGACGAATGTATATTTACGCGATACGATGTGGCCGCCCAATTTTTGCACGATGAACAGTGGGATAGTCCTGGTACTGAAGGTTCTGGTTTGCGACAATGGTTGTATCAGGGATGCGCCGAATTAGCCTCGTGGACCAATACCGATGGAGTGTATCAACCGTTTGGCAGGCGTGTACCGAACACATTTTTCACCGATCAATGTCGAATTGCGTTTGGTGTCCATTTTACCGACGACTATATGCGCGAACAGATTCGTTTAAAGAATAATAATTTTGGTGGGCGAACGCCAGCCGTGACAAACGTGTATTTTACGTATAGCAAACAAAATGGGGATCGTTACCTGTCGGTGCAGGTGGATTTAAATCCATCCGCACCAGCTGACATGTATCCTGAAGGCCAGTTGGCCGATTTACGTTCATTAAGCCCAGATGATTCGCCGGCATTGCAAGCGATTAAAGCACGTGTGCGAACTTTGGTTGGTCAATGGGTGGCGTAAACATCCATCTAGAAATATATATATTTATGACAAAGCTATTAATTAGAAATAAAATAATGTTTTGAGCCAAATACTTAATCTTCCTTAACGATTTGATTTTAATGATCGATAAATTTATGTCGTTGACCTTGGTGCGTGATAAATTGAATGGAACAAAAATTTGGTTGAACAAAACGAAATTCTTCGACTTTTAAATTAATTTATATGAAATATAAGTACTTCCTTAATGTAATTTTGTTAATTAATTGAATTTTAAGAAATTAGAGAGAGAGAGAGGGAGAATATGTGTGCGATCTAGCGCCTCAAAGTGGTTATATGTGTAGAAATTTATGTATATAAGAGGCAAAATATTTCAAGCGCGGCTGCATTTCAATTGTATTATGTCATGTCGCTAAAGTACTTTAACAAAAGACCAACCCTTTCTTTTCTATACAATTCTATATGTATAGTCGTATATGAACAGTAATTGATAAACTTTTGAAGGTCGTTAAATTATTAATAGGATTAGAATTAGAATTTATGAATTAGAATGAACAATTTGGAGTTGATGTCTTCTCTGTTGTTGGTACAAAATTGAAATAAATAAAAAAATTAATTTAATTGTTTGATTTTAATGAACCAGAACATGATAATAGACGAAGAGTCATAAAAAAATATGTATTAGGCATATTTAAGACATTGTTGTAAATAATTTTTAATAAATTCTTTAGAATGGTACGCATTTATGTGTGTGTATACATGACCGAGATTTAATTTGGTTTCTTCTCTTTTTGTTTTTTTTTTGTAGCGCAACAAAGCATGGCTGGAGCAACGTGCCCTAATCAAAATGTATAAAAATTCCACCCAAAAAAACGATTACTATCGTAAAATTATCAAATTTTACGATAACGAATCGAAAAATCGGGCCGAAAACGAAATCATTTTCCCGCCAAAAAATCGACGTCAGCCACACTATGAAAATGATTCGTACGAGATTATAGAGAATAGTATAAATAATACGACATTGGCGACGAGTACCACCGCTCGTGCGCCGTCGGACACAACACGGACCACGATTATACGACAACAGATTAGTTCGACCGTTGATGAGATGGATGCAACAACAACGCCCGCCATGACGACAAATAATGTAACGCGTAAAAATAGTGTGACTAAAAAACCGTCGAGTAAGAAAAAGGGTTCCAAGAATAGTGGCAAGAAGGTGAATAAGAAAGCGACACAAGCGGCAACAACGTCAACTAGCACCACCACCACCACACCAAAACCGAGTATAACAACTATTTTGCCCGTGAGTTCCGAGGAGAACGAAACCAGTAAACGGATGGAACGTAAAAAACTGGTCGACTTTAAATGGAGCGCATGGTCTAAGTGGGGATCATGTTCACGATCGTGTGGCGGTGGTGTAAAAATTCAATCGCGGCATTGTTTATCAAAAAGGTAAGTGATTAGTATTTAGTTTATTTATAAATCGGACCGATTATAATTATATTTACATAACGTACGTCAAACCATTTCAATTGATCAATCAAATTTAAATTAAAATGCCAACATTTTTTTTCGTTTCAATTAATAAGTTTTTTTTTAGTGCGGTATTAGAGAAGGTTTGTTAAAACTATTTATATTTATACGAATGGTTCAAAATAAACATTCCAATATAGGCATAAAAATGTTCTAAAACAATTAAATTTTTATTGTCGAATTTGACACTTGTCATACAAGCAATTAAAGATATATTTATGTAGTTTTTATTGCTTTGGACGCGGTTAATGTAACTCGTGTTGTGAATTTTATGGTTTTTCGGAGAAATTATTTCGTTATTAAAACTATATATATATACTCAAGTTCAGCGATACTCTAAAGTTGGAGGCCTTGAACCTTAAGAATCACGTGACATTTTATATATTTTGGTGTTACCTGTTTATCCAGTATTTCCATTTGCGTACTCAATACTGTTGGTTCAACTATCTAACAATACCTTCAGATTCCAAAATACACTTGCTAAAATTCGATTTTAAAGTTCGAGAAGTCTTTCCTAAATATAAAACAAATTCTTATTAGTAAATGATGAATGCCCTATAACCTGGATTCTAGCACTCTATAAAAATATATATATAGCATTTTATATGATGGGTTCCATCTATTACATCAAATTATGGTTAATTGGTAACATTTCTTATAAAGCTTTACAAAGTTTAATATTTAACCAAGCGAATCATTACTGCAAAATCAAAATCTGCTTCCGTATGTAAACTTTGAAAAACTTGAAAAGTTTACTTAGAAATGGCTTCCTTACAGCTTGTATTTGACTACCGTAAAATCTGAGTGATTAGTTTGAGATATTTGTTCTAAAGCATCTCCCATATGACTCCCAAATAATTAATTTAAGATCTATATCGGTACTCAGCCAGTAAATACTCAGCCAACCACAAATGTCAAGGTAAAAAGTTAAACTGTTGGAGATTATATACCTTTTTCACACTTTTGTGTATGGAAATTTACTACATATTTGACTCAGTATGGTATTCGAATATGATAAAAGTTTTCTAAAAATTTAGTGGTAGTCTAGAAACTTATTTATAGTTAAGCCACTAATTTATTCAAAAAACTCGGGGTCACGCACAATCCTCCATTTCAGTAATTACAACCTACTACATTACTTCCTGAAAGTCTGTTACTAAGGCCACACTTGCCATGTACAAATATGAGAAACATTATCTCTAAAATCAAATTAATACTCTGACACTCCTCCTACAGGCCTTATAAACATCTTCCTTAAACGTAATGAAAACGTATTATAGCCATAATGCAGAGTCAAATGTTATTTTTAGATGTATGAATACACTGCTACTAAATATTATTTTCTCTACTCCTGTCCTTCTTCTCATAATCATTTTCAAGATGAAAAATTGATTCTTCCTGGCCCAAATATTCTAAAAAATTCCTAGTTCTTCTTCCATTGTAAAGTTGTGGAGCCAGCTTGCTTTTTCCAGCTGCTTTATGCAGTTTCAGGCATCCTATGACTTTCCACACCGTTATTTTAACAGCCTGTCTTCCATCTTCCTTCTCACTCACTTGTTTATCATCATTTTCCTCTTCTGTCCAGTTCGTCCTATTTTCCTGCCCCTCTTTCTTTTAACTATTTTTCATTGTGCATTCCCGATATCTACAATACCTCCTGCTTTGACTTACTCTTATTCTGCAACCGTTCTCTTTCATTTTTACTTTCCTGATTATCTGGGAACTAATATGTGACTCCGGACCTCATTTTAACATCCTTTCTTCGATTTTGGTTCCCCTTCATTACTCCTCTCCACCGTTTTCCCTTTCTTTTCCTCTTTTGCTTATTTCCTTTGGTTTTCCTGTCAATTTTTCTTTCCATTTTTTGACCTAGATTCAAAGTCAAGATATTTATTCCATTACGCTTTCATCACATCTACAACATTTCCTGCTCTTACGTACTCTTATTCTGTAACTGTTTTCTCTCATTTATACGTTCCTGATTATCTGCCAAGTAATTTGTGACTATTAGATAACTATTACAAATTTTTTTTTTTTAAATTCACATTCTATTCTTTTAACTTTACTTATTACCAAAACATTCATCATGAAATTCTCCATCTCATCGATTAATTTTTTGCTGAAAAGAGACTTTGCATTTATTTGATTGAGACTGGTGGCAAAAAATAAAAGTTCAAAAGTTTTAAGTCAATTATTTGATAGAGAATTTTTTGCCATAGCTACTTCTTCGGTGTATTTTAAAATGTACAATGGTGCATAAACTGGAGTCAGATAGTAATATGGTAGAGTAACCAACTATATAAAGGTTTCGAACTTATTTCTCTTCAGATCAACCACATTTTGTTGATTGTTCCCCTTTTCACTTAATCGTCTTTAAATTTCGATATGGTCAATCCAGTATCTTTATGAATACCCGGTAATTGTGTCAGTAGCTCGATGTGGTTTGCGAAGCTCATTGATTTTTTGAAGGTCTCTGCAGTATGCCCTCTTTGACCGGTGTTTCAAAATTATGTTATCCGCTGTTTTTAGTTTTAGTGAATATCATTTCTTGCATAATTTCTTCCACATAGTTCTCACTGGGAACCTCGGTTTCTCAATTCTTATGTCGAAAGATGGGTTCCAATAATTAATTAAAAATTTCGTATTTCGACAATTTTTAAAAAGTAAAAATTTTTTTACTGTATGTAGTCTTAGACAAAAGTTTTATTTTCGTAGCGTATGTTGAATAATGGAAAATAATGTCTTGTAAGTGACCTTCTTCTGCTATACCGCAAGCTAAAAAACCTGCGGGTCAATTTGTTGAATACAATTAATAATTGGATTATTACTTGCATTGGCAAGTTTTTTTGTATGACCTAATCAGCGAACTGACGGCGTAATTCATAGTCCGATGGCTTTGTTTTTTGGGGTATCTGAATTTTGTATGGCTGCAAAAGAAGATCTTTGTGCAAAATTCTGCGTAATTCTGAATATAGTTGGAATGTGAACGATTGATGTTTTAGACTCTCATATCACTTACAGCAGCAATACTTTCCTCCGAACATCCTTTGCATTTTTCATCCTTTACCGAATCAGTTTTCACACATTTCATAACAATCATATTCAATACGAAATTATCTTACAACTTCTGCAAAACCTTCACCAAATTTAAAATAATTTTTAACAATAGATACGCTTTGTTCAGACGTAATATATATCTCTTCATTTTTCATAACCGGATCAGTCAAATAACATTCAAAACACTGAAATTCTAAATGATGTAAAATAAATAGTAAAGTGCATTAGGATTTAATATAAATATACGAGAGTAAAACACCTCAAATATACTCGAAAATATACACGAGTAAAACCAGAGCCACCTATATATACAGAGCCGTAAGGATCAGCCATGTTTTTTGTTGAGCTTTTTCTAGAGGAACTACTTTTTGCATTATCCCATAAGAATCAATGTAAAAATGACCATTTTCGAATTACTTTTCATCAATGAAAAGTTAAATCTTTCATTTCGATAAACACTTTGTGGAATTGATTATTGAAGCAGCACATATCTGAAAGTCAGAACCTTAAACCTTTTATTAATTTAGTAAACATTAAATCAAAATTAAATATGAATTTATCATATTTATGTAAACATGAATTTATTTGAATGTGTAGGTAAAATAAATAAATAAAACATATATTGTCATCCTTTCGATCGATGATTTTGTCTCTTTTTTAAGAATTAAATCTCACATTTTTTTTTTAATTTTGCTTTTTCTATTGCGATCGCAGCATGCTCGTATAAAGCATTATTCTATTTCCTTTTATACATTTGAAAATGTATCACCACATATTTTTATTTCATTACCTTGTAGCGAAATCGGAAAAGGGATAGAGTGCAAAATTATTCCAATAGGCTGAGATCGCAATAGAAAAAAATCAAAATTGAATTCACGAAATAGCGTAAAATTTAAAAAGAGAACATAAACATCGATCGATAGAAAAAAAATTGTGATATTGACAACTTACAACATGTCATAGGGAGTTCCAATAACAGCTGCCCAATTTATTTAGAACCATAATTATGCACAAATGCGTAATAAAACTTTACCAAAATAAAATAGAACCGTGCCTGAAGAACTCTGATAGTCATGGTGTTCCATTTATAATCTAAAATCCAAAATTTACGTTGAAATTGAAGTGAAATTAGTTTGAGATTTATTCAAACAAAATCATGCAGCTTTTATTGAAATACCCTTTAAATATTTTATTTTATTCACAAAAATATAATTCAAAAGGAAACATAACCACACTTTTACTATTTTCTCTTTTCGTCTTAGTAGTTTAATTTTATTGCGTTGGTATTTGTGTGTATTTATACAAAGCCATCTTAATATATAAAGCCTCCATGTTGAGCAATATTTTGAAACGAGCTTTGTTTAGTTAACCAAAAAATGTGTAATTTACAAAGAAGTCTATGCAACCCCATGGCAAAACATACAAACTTATTTTGAATTGTTCAAGTATTAATAGTGAGAGCTTTTAATATTTTATTACATAAAGTAATAGATAAAGAATTGAATTAGGTGATGGCCAGGGTTATTTTTCGAAATTATATTAATTAAACATAATTTTTATGATTATAAAATTGACATTAATTAATTTAATTTATTTGCGCTTTTAAATTTGTATATATTATTATATTATTATTTGTAATATTTATCTGATATATTCTAATACTCTCTTTCAATATACTGCATTCACTCCAACACAGAAATAGTAATTAGAAAATATACAAAATAGTTCGATTCAAAATCTAAACATCGAAAAATATGTATAAAAATTATGATAACTACGATAAATTAAAATTTAGGAGATTAATCGGATAAACACTGGGAAATTTCTCATTAAACCAAAATAAAAATATTGATCGTATCGATCAAATAAATGATAAAATGTTGTGTTTTGTTTTGAAGGTTACAAAAGGTTATATAATTTATATACAATATGTCAATTAGGATTAGGAGAGGGACAATTTGATCACGCTTTCAATATTATTTTTTATACGATAACTTTTTGTTGTTGCTATGAAATAAAAAATTGTGTTCATATATTTTTTCTCGTTTTTTGCGTTGTTTTATGATCATTATGTTTGTTCCATTTTAAAAAACAACATTGATGTTTTCTTCTTTTGGTTGATTTGTTTGATGGGAATAAATTATTTTGTTGGTTATGTACACGATGTCCCTTTCTTACAAATTTTTATTCTATTTCTATTTGAGCTTTATTAGAGAATAAAGTATCTTATTTTCCTTTAATTAATACAATAAAATGGAAAACCCCACGGAAAAATCCTTCAAGTCAGGTGAAAACCAATGTTTATAGTTTCAATTGATTTCAAAAAATTATAATTTTGAGTTACTTTTCATTCAAATATTTCTATAATCGAAGATCATGTCTCTCCATATAAAATGTATGAAGAGAGCGATTGTTTTTGTCATTTTAGACTCACTAATAAAAGTTCGTTTTGAACATGGAGGCTTGATTTATTAAGATGGCTTTGATTTATATCAATTCAATGGAGAAAAGCTTTTTTTTCTTTAAATTTTATTAATAAATATATCAAAAATTAAACAACTTCTTTGATCAAGCTTTGAATCAATTATAAAATGATAATTGTAGATTCTATTTCAATGTTAAAATACTTAATCCATCGACATTTTCATTGAAAAATATCGCACCGAAAAAAATTTAATTTTTCGTATGTTTTGTATGGAAAAAATGTTTTTTTCGTCAATTTTAGTTCCTCTAGAAAAAGCTCAATTTTTAACATTAGGGCTCTGTATATATAGGTGGCTCTGGTAAAACACCTCAAATTCAAAGTTTCGTATAAATAAAATTCCAATTGGAAAAATGGCCAAACTTAACAGTGTAATTTTTCGTTATTTTTTTAATATTAAGTTCACTGTCATCTGATTTATTGGTTATGGACCAATGTTCGTATGTTCGATCCTTTTTCGGTTAAAAACTAATAACTACGTTTTTGTTGGGTTCCCAGATGTTTTTCACGGATCTTTCAGGGTTCAATATCGGCCACCACTAACCATTCTTTTCAGTAGCTTGTCGGTCTAAAACAGACTTTTACAAAAAAACGCTACAATTGCCTGGATTCAATATTTGAAATCCTCTTTTTTGCTTTGTATTGATAGCATCTGTTTATTGTGCTAATTATTTAAGAAAACAATGCTGGATCGATCTAAGATTGTCGGAGATTTATGACATGAAATCAAACATTTATGAAACTGTATATTCGAATTTATTATAATTTATTATTTTCAATGCTTCAAAAAGTTACCTTGAAATTGTATTAAATGGAAAATGATTTCTACATAAGTTCTTCAGGTTGCCATGTACGTGAGACTGTGCGTAGAACAAACTGAAAATGCAGTCACCTTTATCCAAATACCTTAAAACCTGTACTCCATAAAATTTAGTGTAAATCTTCGCTATCCAAAATTGTGTTTTTGCAACAAAATGAACTAAAAAATACATGATATGCACAGATAAAGGCACAAATTAAAATAATTTTTTAAAAAACGTGTAATTAAGTTAAAATTATTTCGTTTAATATTAACCTTAAACGACCGCTTCTTAAATGTTACCGCAATCGGAAATTAACTAATTGGGGTCTTTCCTCTCTCGAGCTAGGTTCATTACTTACGCCACCCAGGGTTACTCGGTCGAGTAAGGACATTGAAAATCAAGCATCGTCACTTGCATTGGCAAACTCGTGTCCTCTTATCACTAATCAAAAGATTCGGGAGAAACCTTCCTGGAACTCTGATCTTAAAAAATTAGAAGTTCTGCGAGGAAATCAACAGCCTATCTGCTGCCACTGGACTCAATAAAGCTTTGGTCAAGAACAGTTTGTGTTTGATTCTCTTCGTTTACCCCTTCCAACTAGGAAATTGGTGTGCTACCCCTTTCTGTTCATTTTCCTGGTTCAGCGTCAACTCGGATGATGTTGCTGCCGAGCTCATTAGGACGTCTGATGCAAGTCCCGATTGAAATTTGGCTCACAAGCTAATCAATCGTGGCTTTCCTCTAATTCTCTACCATTCGCTCCACCTTATTCAAGCGTACATTGCTTTTAACACTGTTTTAAATTCTTGGAGCAGGAGTAGAGTTGTTTTTATCCCGAAAGCTAGTAAGTGCGATTATTCGGCCCATAATAAGGAATATCTTGTGGGTACTTTTCTGGATATTGCCGAAGCTTTCGATAGCACTTCGTTTGCTACGATCACTTCTGCCTGTACCAATTTTGGTATTGATCGGACCAGTATCTTATGCATTGAATCCCAAGTCTCGCACTGTGGAGGCGGAGCTAGATGGGGTGTTTGTTTCTGTCCTCAGGGAGGTGTGCTCTCACCTCTGCTGAAGCTTTTGGTCTTTGACGAGTTATTTGTAAAGCTGGAGCAATCTGGCTACATTGCACAGAGTTGCGCTGATGATCTTGTTTTGACAGTCTCAGGCAAACATCTCAGTGTCTTATCCAACCTAACTCAGGATTCCTTAACTATTGTGGAGGCATGGTGTGTTCAGAAGGGTCTCACGTCAATCCTTCTAAAACTGATTTAATTGTCTTTACAAGGAAGAGGAATACTCTGGAACCATCCGTTCCCTCTCTTTTTGGGAGAACGATCACTAAATGTGACCATGTCAAGCACCTGGTGTTGTCTTGGATAGTAAAATTTTCTGGAAGAACTGGACTACAAGCTTCAACAAGCAACTGCTAGATTCTGGCATTGTAGAAGAGATTTGGGAATTTCTGGGGTTTAAGCCCTAGAATGCTTTCTTTATTTTATAAATCACTGGTTTGGAAACTACTGTCCTCGGACGCATTTAAGACTTAACTCTTTAAGAAATCCCTTGACAGTTTCTAAACTCGTCAAGGAATGCAAACATTGCATGAACCTTCTTTGTTTTAATAATAAAGATACGGTCATGTCTGTACCGGCCCATTGTGACATCGTAGATGAGATCGCGGATTGTTTAGCCAAAGCTGGTTCCCAATTAACTTTGATTCATTCCTTTATCTTTCAACTACGGGAAGAAACCTCTAAAGGACTACGCTTTGAAAGACCTGAGGTTTCAGTGGTTTGAGACTTTTAGCTGTCGTAAGATGAAGTACTTCAGTAAGGAGCCCAATTTGAGGTCAAAGAAGTATGCTTTATTTTTAAAAAAGAACCAGTTAAGAATCTTGGTAGCGATTCGTACGGGACATTGGCGTTTTATAGATCACCTACATCGCATGTATGCTTAGCTCATGATGTTATATATATTTTGATGACTGCCTTCACTTCGTGACTAGTTGTTCAGCTTTCAGTTCTATTCGGCTTCAGGTATTCAACTTTAGATCTTTAAATTTAGATCAGTTGTCCTCTCTGCCTTGGTCAGTTTGCAAAGGCAGAAGTGCGCGTTTGCGATAGAATCCTGTGTTTGCACCAGGGGCTTTGTGACATTGAGTGCGGAATAAGTAAAAATTAAGTCAATACATAAGACTATAGGTGGCCAAAAAACTATTTGTACGATACCCAGGTTTTGGTAAATTGAGTCTTAACTCCATTTCTCTTTACACATTTATATATCTATAGTGGCGCTTAAGAATACGATTTTCACACGTCTTCACAAAGTCATAAATCGTAAACATATACGAGCGCAAATGAATCAAATCCATTCACAAAAAACCACTATAATGCGCATACACGCACACATATTTTATATAAAAATCGTAAATTTTATTAAACCGGAAGCAACGTTCTACTGTGTCATCTCAATAAAATATACAACAACAAATAGAAGTATGTACATACAAAAAAAAACGAATCATATGTGCTATATGCTGATAAAATCTTGTCTTCACCAGATGATGGGCATCATAAAAATAAATAAGAAAATGTTTATTTATATTTGTATTTATTTATTAGATTTATAATTAATATTTGATTTGATATACGAGTAGTTTATGTATTTGAAAGAAGACAATTATTTATTATAGTTTTATTTGTATACGAGTTTCAATATTTAAAAAGGTTAATTGTTTCAAAATAAATTAAGATTAATTTTGATTTATTTATTTATTTGGACGAACCCAACAAAACTGAAAAATTATTTATTAGTTTCTATTACACACACACACACACATAAATATGTATGATTCTCTGATAGACGAGAACGAGTATATAGATTTTCAAAATTACATTTTATCTTTTAATTATATGTGTCAAATTGGTCATTTGAAAAGCTGTATTGATGATACACGACCGAAGACGGTTCATGTTGGAAAATATAAATCATGCCTGAAATTTTAGTTATTTATTACTGTATACAGTACAAGACGAGGGGAATACGAGTAACTTAAAACGTCTTTTAATTAATTTTAACAAGTCGAAAATTATATATTTTTCGTTTATTGATTCGATAAAACAATTTGATGATTTTTAGATAAAAAGTGGACCGCCCTCCTAAATAAATAATTCGATTCGTTCGAGTGGAAAGTGCGTATACATACATACATCTATTGAAGAGATTTCATTTGATTGATTTATATATCAAGAGCACGAAGAGATTCAATTACATTTCTAAATTAATATTAATTGAGTGTCAAAAGTAATTACAGTTCTATTAATAGATATAATATACGATGGCTATTATATAATTATTTTTAGGAGGAGATTAACTATTTTAATTAAATCATTTGATCTCAATCACAAACCAATATGGAATAGTTTAGTTCACAAAAAATTATTAATATTAAAAAAAATAACTTCCCAAAAGACTTTGATTCAAAATTTAACATTACATAAATGTATTTTCTCGTGAATTCTCCCGTTACTACTTTAACGAAGTTTAAAAGCCAAAGTTTAATAGCCAAAAATACGTAAAAAGCTGAATTTTTAATTTTTAAATTGGCATGTTCCAGTATTCCGGAATTCGAAATACAAATTTCCAAACAACAGCTGCCAATGACTTCAAACACCAAATATTCTATCATCCCAAAATCACAGTTTCCAAAATTCACAACATTCCAATTCAATTTAATTCTTAAAATTAATTATGTACAAATCAAAATATAAAAATTTTACAATTTTGAAAATTCATAATTTCGAAACTCATAAATAAACTCTTTAATTTTTCAAAATTCCTACATTTTTATATTACACCCATAATTCTAAAACTCTCATGTTGCAAAATTTCCGAATTACTAAATAAATAATTTCTTAAAGTTTTGATTTTTAAGAAACCGAATTCAAAATTTGTGAATTGTTAATTCTTAATTTTTAAAATTTTCGAAAAAATAAAATTTCGAAATTACAAAACTTTTAGATCCTTACTATCAAAATTCCAAATTTTATAAAATCCATAATTCCAAATTCTGAGTCTTGGGAAATTCTAGATTTTTAAAAATTTGAACATTTAAATCTCAAAATTCAATTTTTTGAAAATGAACAAAATGGTTCAAATCCAAAACATTTCATACTTTTGAAAACAATAGTACTAAATTATTAAATTACATTATTCTAAATTCTACAACTTTTATGTTTTAAGTTTAAAAATTCAATTCACTGAAATATTTCAAAATTTTAAAATTTTGATTCATATTTCGTTAAACCCGTTAAACGGTACAACCAAATTTATTAAATTAGAAAATTCATCAAAATCCTAGATTTAAAAAAAAAAATTCAAAAATTACTAAATCTTAAATTTCAGAATTTCTAATTTCTTAAATTTTTAAATTCTGAAATACGTTAGTTCCAAAATTTATAAAATCTAATATGTACCAAAATTTTAGATTTACTAAAATTTCTACAATTTCTATCTTTCTCTGTCCAAAATTCTATTCTAAATTTAAGATTTGGATCTTTTGAATTTTGAAACTTTGAAATTTAGTTATAGTTTGTGAAGTTAAAGATTTAATATGGTTTTGCAAATTACGAATTTTGAAAATTATTTAAGTTTATAAAATTTAAAAATCTTAGAAAATGGAAGTTTCGAATTTTATAACTAGAAATTTTAAAAATTAAGTTGGCTGCTAATTATGAAATTAAAAATAGAATTTTGGGGAGTTGAAGCGAGGGATTTTTGAAACTTGGGAATCAAAGAAACCTAAAATTTTGTAATTTAAAAATGAGCGTTTAGGAATAGTAGAATTTCAAAGTATGTGAATTAAAAATTCAGTAACTTATAAATTAATTCTAGGATTTCGAAATTATGGAATTGATTGCTAGATAGAAAATCTCTAAAATTCTCAAATGACGATATTTGAAAACCTTAACTTCCAAAAAATTCTAAACGATTCTGATTTTATTCCTAATTTTTAAAATTTCATCATTTCCAAAATTACAAAATTTCTAAATCTTAAAACTCCTAACTATCAAAATTACAAAGTTTATGGATTCTTATTCAAAAACTCTAAAATTTCAAATGCTGCAGTTTAGAAAATTCAGAAAATTTCTCTTTGATCAAAATTCGGTTTTAAGCTCAAAATTAAGGGTTAAAACTTTAGTAGCATGCAAATTTGAAATTTCATGTATTGAAGTAGCTTAATTGTTAATCTACATTCTTTAATTTTAAACACGTTTAAAATATAAAAATTCATAAATTCCGAGTTTCATGAAATCCTGAATTCTTAAATAACTGAAAAATTAATTCATGCACTCCAAATTGTCAAAATTTACTAATTTATAATATTTCAAAATCCTTGATTTAAAAAACAATTCAAAAATTCCTAAACTTTAATTTCTAAAATTTTTTTTAATTTAATTTGAGAATACCTTGTTTCCAAAATTCTAAATTGACTAGCTTCCATAATTCTTCCAGTTTCTCATCTTCCGTTCAAAACTCTTTCTTTACTTTGATATTTTGAAATTTTTAAAATTTGATGTATAAAATTTTATAATTTGGGTATTTAAGGAAATTTGGACCGTAGACTTTTTTAAATAATTTATTGAACTTAAGCCTTTTAGGTTTTGGATTTATCAAAAAAAAAATCGTAATTCATAATGATTTTTAGGAATTATGAATTTCGTTTTGGAATTAACGAATTAGGATTTACGAAAATTTACTCGATCAATAATTTTGGTTTTTTTGGTTTAGGAGTCTTAGAATATTCGAGTTTACAAATTTTAGGAATTTTAATTATAATTTTATGGAATTTACGATTTCTTTATTTTTAAAAATTCTAGATTTTAAGAATTTAGAATTTTTGGTTTATACACCATTTACAAATTTTGAATTTTTATTTTATAAATTAGAAAGATTAAAATTTATAAAGTTGCAAATTTTGGAATTAAAAATTCAGTAATTTAGATATGAATTCTAGAATTTTGGTAATGGAGCTAAAAAATTGGAAATTTGAACAATTTAATAGTTTAAAATTTTGGAAAAAAAAACAAAATAGAGTTTATGGATTTTCGAATAATGATTTTAATAATTTTTAATTTTGAAATTTTTTGGAATTTAAGAATTCAAGATTCTTCAAGATTGTGTAGCTAATAAAATTTGCAGTTTAACAATTTTTATTTAAAAATTTAGGAAATAAAGAAACTAGAAAATGTATAATTTTAAAATTTTAAAACAGAAAGTACGAATTTTAGATATTTGCGAATTTTATAATTTTAAATATTTTAATATTTGGGTGTTTAATAATTTCAGAAACCTGCCTTATGAATTAATTTCAACGTTTTTCGACCTTTGGATTTGAGATATGGTGGACTACAATTTTCAATGATACGAGTATATCGAAATTTAATATTTTATTGTAGTGTTTGAAGAATTAAGTATCTTAAGCATCCAGAATTTTATAAAATTCTGAAATTAAGAATTCCAAAATTTTGGATAAATTTAAAATTTTAGAAATACGGAAATTTATGAATTTCAGAATTAAAATTTTAGGATATTTGGAAATTTTCGAATTTTGTAATTTAGGAGATTAAGCTATTTTATATTTTCTGGGATTAAAAACTTTGAAATTATGGATTTGATAAATTTTAATAGACCCCGAATTACAAATTTCTAGAAGATTTATGTACATTTTTGAATTAAGAAATATTTTTAAAATTTTGAAATTTGCAATTTGCAACTCGGAATTTCATAATATAATAAATTTGAATTATTTGATTTGGGATGTTAGGAATTTTGTAATAATTTAGGAATTTTATTGTTTTATAATATACATAAATAAAGAATTTAATAATTTAGTGGTTTAGGAATTTACTATTCCGTAACTTATAAGAAGAGTTAGACTTTTGAGAAAATAAAAATTTAAGAATTTCAGAATAATATGGAACTTGTCAGTTTAGGAATTTATAATTCAGCAATTGAATAATTTTTGGAAATAAGAGAATTTAATTTTTAGGGGTTTGCTAATTTCAGAGTTGATGAATAGAGACAGAAAGGAATCTATTACGCTGGGAAGCTAAAAATTAGGTTTTTTTTAAATTAACAAAATAGGGTTTAAAAAATTTCGAATAAAATTTAGAAAGATAATTTTAAGAAATTCAGGCAACGAATAATTCAATATAATTTTAAAGAGATTAAGGATATTTTGAATTTTTAAAATTTAGGAGTTTAAGAATTAAGAATTCCGTTTCATTTTAAGTTTTTAAAACTTTATGAAGTTAAGGGGAACTGGTTCGTACTTTAATTTGTTAATTCGGTACTTTAAAATTTATCATTTAGAAAAATTGGAATGAAAAACTAAAAAAGCTGGAGTTCTAATTTAAGATGCTGGGTAACTAGAAATTTATGCTTTTCGTAGTTTGAGTATTTCGTACTTTCGGTTTAAGAAGGTTGAAAATGTATTATTTTGATTTTAGGAAGTTTTAGTATTTAGTAAGCATTTAGTTACTGAAGATTTTTTTTAGAATTTATGAATCTCGGAATTCCTGATTCTCTGATGAGATATCGAAATTTAAGAATATTTAAATTCAGTAACTCAAGAATGTAGAAAATTAAAATTTTTAAAGTTCTGAATTTAAGAATTTTGAACAAATCTATGAATTAAGGAATTTAAAAATTCAGATATACTGAAATGTATAAATTTCGGAATATTCTATAATTTATGAAATTTCTTCCATTACTTTCTAGTAGTTTGTAAGTTTAAATTTTTAGAATTTAGAATTTTTGGTGTTTGAATTTTCTAAATTAGGAATAATTAGCAATTCAGGAAATAGCAGTTGTTTAAGAATTGAGAGTAGTAATTTTGGAATTTAGGAACATTGAAATCTTAGGATTTAAAAGTTTATTAATTATGAGCCTGGTAATTTAAGAATTTATGATTTGGGATTTGAGAATTGGACCGTATAGGAATAATAGGAACATATCGAAGTCTTATGAGCAAGGAATTAAGGGATTAAGCATTTTTATATTTTTTTAAGGAATTCTAGGATTAAGAATTATTATCATATTGATTTGATATCATGATTACTTCTGCTACATTCCATTGCCGCGGAACATATTTTAACCGAAAGGTCGCACTGGTTATGTGTAATTTGACAACTAATGAAGTTGTACCCTGGGGCTTTTTTAACATTCATGATTCATTTCACTTCTGCTCTTAATTCTTTGAGATTTACTGGGCGTATCTTGTGAATTGACATTATATTTTCGTTGGTATTTTATCCTGGTAGTGGTTGAAAGGTTTCCTGGAGATACTTTCTCAAGCGAATATCTGAATCGCTAGCATTTTTTTCAGATAGCTTGCTTTCTGAACAGAGTGCTGGCTGCAGTATCTGTTGGCCATCGCTGGGTCTGGGAACTTTTGGCAGTTTGGGTACTTACTGTACTATTTCTCAAGCGGAACTAATCGCGGTTACTCGCTGTGCCATTACATCTATTAAACAGCTGTTCATTTTCGTTAGACCTGCACCTGCTGCTCCGTTTCCTCTTTACATTGGTAAAAAAATAATCAAAAATCCTGCTCTACTTCACTTAAAGCAAGCGTGGTCATCCAATCCCACCTGCCGTAAGGCGAAATACTTTATTAGTGAGGCCAACTCGAAGCTGACTAATTACGCTCTTTCATTAAAATAAAGGTAACTTGAGAATACTGGTAGCGATTCTTGCTGGCCATGGCCGTTTCAAGGGTCATTTCCATCACATAGGACTAACCAGCAATGTCGTATACGATTAATGACTTTAAGATGATGATGATAGCGTACACTTCATCGGCAGATGCCCTGTTTTCGATTGTATTAAGTCTCATGTGTGTTTAGTTCCAGGGCAATTCCAGTGCAATTTTTATCCTTTCTGCCTTTGTTCTAACTTCTTCAATTTGCTAAGAATGCAGAACGGTTTGCATCATGGGCAATTTGTGACATTGGTTACGGAACCTTAATCGGTTCCAGCCAAATTTAAAAAAAAAAAAAAGATTGTAAGAGATTCTAGGAATTTTTGAAATTTGGTATTTTGAGATTAGAATCAATGAATTTTAAAAATTCTCTAATTTAGGGCGAACTAATAATTCGTAATATTAAGAATACAGAATTAGAAATTATTAGTTCATGAATTTAGCAATTTTGGAACATGATGATTTACAATTTAAGAACTCTGAAGTTTATTTTATTTTGAATTTTGCGATTTTAGGAATAAATAAATAAAAGAAATTACAAATTTTAAGATCTAGGAATCTATGGAACTCTGAAATGAAAAAGAGTTCTGGAATTTTGAAAATAGGAAGTTACAATTTTAAATATTTAAAAGTTACGGAATTTTTTTAGATTTCTGGAAATTAAGAAGTTATGGTTTTATAAAATTACGAATGTTTTGGATTTTCAGAATATATACGGAGTTTTTAATTATTTTGCCAATAAAGCTAGGAATTTTAAAATGTTGAGTTTAAGAGATTTCGAAATTACGGTATTTTTGAAATTTGTTTATAAGAAATTTTGGAATTTATCAACTAGGAATCTCAAAATTTTTGTTGTTTAAAATAGAAACGTGTTTTGACTTAAGCAGTTTAGGAGTTTTTCAGTTTGGGAGTTTACGTATGAGTTTTAGAAATTTCGGAATTTCAGAATTTCAGAATTTTATAATATTCTTAGGTTGTTAGGGATTTTGGCATTTAGGTAAATTTTGGATTGGATTATAAAAATTTAGTGGTCGGTGAATTAGAATTAGTTAGCTTAATAGTTTAGGAATTTCCGAAATTTCAGAAACTTGGTAGTTTTAAGAATACATAAGAAATGTATTTCAATAATTTGGATCTGAGAAAATGGGAATATAGAAATAGAATTTCTGGAAATTATTGATTTCAGAATTTATAGGTACAGCAATTAGGTGGCTTTTATAGGTACACAAAGAGGAATTTATGAAACTAGGAATTTAAATTTTTTTAAAATGGGAGTTTGCCAATTTCGCAGATAGGAATTTAAAATACTCGAAATTTGGAAGTTAATATTTGTTTAATCTGGCGTGTGACTGAAACACCTAAATACTGTTCTCATTCCAGAGTATCATCCATACAATTCTTTTCCCGTTTTGTTCCATAAATTATTTGAATCGATTTTCCAGCCATTTCCAAATAAAATCGCGTTGCAGTTTCCCTAAAAATTGCCTATATATGTATATAAATTGTATAAATTTTCAATAAATATTGATCTTGCCAAATTAGAATAAACCAATTTAATTTTTCAGTTTCGGTTTGGTATTGTTTCAGATTTTTTGTGCAAAAAAAAAAATGATTTTATTTGTACAATATAAATTGAACAATAAAATTGTACAACCAATAAAAATCACCACAAATTACCATTGTTATTGTATGTACGAGTATGTACTACAATTTTATGGTTTTATTGTTGGATTTTATTTTTTTCAATGCGACAAATTCGGAATAATAATTTCAATAATTCCTCTCTGTTGTGTATATAGTAATATGGTGTTTGTTGGTGGTTTTGCGTAAAGTACATAAAGACTTATAGTCATACAAACGGAAAATTCTTTAATTCAATTTTGGCATCGAATCGACACAATTTATAATACAAAATACTGATTAGAAAATATTATAATGAAGTACCCAAAAATGGTGTAATTAAATTTAATTAAATTGTGAATGATGAAAATTAAATTAAACGATTGAATTGGAAATAAAAACAAAATTAAACCGTGTACACACCCAAATTGTATAGAAATTGTGCGATTCGAATCATTATAAACTATTTTTGGTTTGTGTGTACACACGTATATAGTTGCGGCTTTACCTATTTTTATAAACATATACATATGTTGTATGTACATATAAATCGATCTGGCGGTTGATGATGATGAGTCTGCGGCTAGACATGTAAAATTTAATTTTTTGTTTTTTGTTTTTCATTTTCAGTTCCGATAAAGTGTTGACGCCTAACAACGATACCAATGTGGATTGTATTGGAATTTTTCGGCGGTACCATATATGCAATGAACAGGTATACATATAGTTGTTTTGTGTGATGTGTGGTTACTCTCTATATCCATTTTTTTTATTTTTAGAACTGCCCAAATCTAAATGCAGATTTTAGAGCGGAACAGTGTACCCATTTTAACACGCACGTATTTCAGGGAAAGCAATACGAATGGGAACCGTACATAAAAGGTATTTAGTAAATAGGATTAAGCTTTCCACATATATTCCTAATTAATTTATGTTTTATTCGTGCAATTTTAGACGATGCTGAATGTGAGCTTAATTGTAAACCTCTCGGTATCAATTATTTTGCAACGCTTAATGAAACGGTGGTCGACGGTACACCATGTGCCAAACCGATAGATATTGCTAAACATACGTTCACCGGCCGATCGATATGTGTCGAGGGTATTTGTAAGGTAAGTCAAATTTTTGTACCGCCTCAAAATGATTCGACTGAAATTCTACGAACTATATTTAATTATTTTATAATAAATGAATTTAATTAAAAATGAATTCCATTCATTCTTGTATATACATATACATACATGTGTACGCGAAATTATGATAAATGGCAGATTTTTATTAAGCAAACATTGAATAATTAGATAATTGTTTAAGAAATATATAATATGCACACACACACACACACAATTTGTTATTAATTAACAGATCAAGATAATATTGTAAATTTTGTTTTGCTGCGGTTAAGTGGCAGGCGATGATTATAGTCATGAATGGACCTTTGACTCGTTCAGAGTTGGAATTAATTTCTTTTGTCTTAACGCCTCATGTATTCGTATATTGTAATTATAATCTACTCAATATGTATAGTCGATCGCGATGGTATATGATTACAGATAACGCATATATGTATGTAATTGCAAATTCGATAATTTAATTTAATTTAAATTGAATAACCGTTATTATTTTTAATTAGTGATTGTTTCCTCCTTATTTCAAATTAATTAGCAAATCACTAAAAATAGTTGAAACAACCAAAACTAATACAATTTTTGAGTGCCAATATCTTCACAAGGCCTCGCCTTTGAGATGTCGTTTTGATACGAAGAACATGTTCCCTGGTGGTCATAGCCTTTAACATATCCAACGTGTACTTACAATTCTTAAAAATATTACTACTATATCGGTATGCTTAACCAGGTTACACAGTGACCATCGCTGTCAACGAGGAGGCGCATACTCGTCTACTATTTACTAGCCTTAAACATTTTACTTAAGGAACAAATCTTGTGTACTAATACTTATATATCTACCTACTGCTCCAGGCGGTTTCACAAAATTTCTTGAAAGAGTTGAGGTTGTTTGGCAGCATTATAGTGAGTTTACTTGCTGGCCACTCAACTCTTGAGTCTGTTATAAGTTGATCTCTAGCTTCTTGAGCTAGATCACAGTTATAGAGGATTTGTTCTATGGTATCCTTGGCTCACATTCACAAGTACTTGCGTCCGCTAGACTCAGTTGGTTGGAGATTTGGCAGATAAGTATATGTTATTCTACCATCCATTGAATGCGACCAGCTATCTTTCCATATTGAAACAGACCATTTTCTCGTTTTCCTCTTGAGCGAGCCAATGAGGTTTGACCGAATTTGATCGCCTTCTACTATCACGTTTTCGTAGCTCATGTCTTGTCTTTTCCTTATCTGGTAGTTGGCAATTTAGGCAATAGAGGAAGGGCGTCAGTTGACACTGTTCCGTATGCCTTGGTAATTCCGAGCAAGATACTTCTTTGGGCACTAACTAGTGTACGCCGATGGTGACAGTTCATTCTGTCTGCCCATGCCGCAAACTCGTATGTCAGAAGAGACCACAAGGGCCTCGTATATTATTGACAAAGTATACGTTGCTTTAGACCCCAGTTCTCTTTAGCAACTCGTTTCAGCACAGCGAAAACCTTCTTACTGTTTTCCGCGGCTCTTTTGACATGTGAAGTTTTTTTTTTTTATTAAAACGGTTGGAACCTACTGAGGTTCCGCACTCAATGCCATAATGGGTTCACGGTGCAAACCAAGAGGATCTATCTTAAATCGCACGAGCGTACTGTAATCTTAGCAAACTGTAAAAGTTTTAACCAAGAAATGGATACTAACTGATCTACATTCAAAGATCCGGAAGAGAACACCTGAGGTAGTGTAAGCAGTCGTCCACTTCACCTAAGCAGTCGTCACAAAGGGCATCCTGTGCTAGTCACATGCGTTGGAGATAAACCTTGCAACGTCCATGGCCGGTGATAAGTACGACCAGAATTCGGAGTTGGTTCTTTTTAAAGATAATACATATTTAGTCAACAGTGGTTCAATAATGAAATGTTTCACCTTTCGACAGCTAGGGGTAGAACGCCACTTCAGTCCTAGTTCAAGTAGAGCGAACTTCTTAATAGCATCTTTACCACCATTGAAGGATAGAGGAATAGCTCTTTCGGGGCCAACAAATTTACTGCGCGAACCAGCTTTCGCTAAACAGCCAGCAACTACCCGAGAATCTTAGCTCATACTTAGGACAATAAAATCCAAACCCTGCACTGACTTCCGCACGACAGCCATCCGCAAAAAAAACGATCGACTCAGACAGCTGTCTATAGAAATCCTGAGATAACCACCATTCTCTCGAAGGAAAAACGACGGAGAATGAATTGATGAAGCCAAATTCAAATAGCCTGTCATTCACTACTTCCAACTCCGGAATATTTGAGTTATACTTATTAAGAATATGTTTATGCCCCGTACAAGCCCCAAAAACATTCCATGCAACAATACACTTTAGTCGATACACAGCAGGATACGTTGATGTAGGATAGACTCCATAGCAAGAAGAGGAGCAGACGACATATCCCCGGTTAAAGCCCTACGGCCTGTCATCTGCAATCCATCCAGCCTTGCTACCGAAGAGTTAATTTCATAACCGGGCAGCAAACAACTGGAGCATACGACAGTAAGGGTACAATTAGTGATTTATAGATGAACGATCATCACCCCAGGAATTGCCAATAAGTTCCTTCTGCATTGCCAAAAAATTGCAATGGCCTTTGGCAGCTTATAACCAAGGTGAAACTTCCAGGATAGGTTACCATCTAGAATGACTCCTAGTTGCTTAACCTGCCCTGTCCTTGTGATCGCTCTACCAAAGAGAGTAGAACAGACAGATTAGCTCTGTCTCTTCGTCTCGTAAAGACAACCAGATCAGTCTTTGAGGGATTGATGTACAAGCCCTTTTCAAAACACCAAACTTCTACCATATTAAGGGCGTTCTGCGTCAGATTAGATAAGACGTTAGGTTTTTACCAGAAACTGTCAAAACAAGCTCATCCGCATAGCTTTTCACGATAAACCCAGATCGCTGCAATTTAAAAAGTAGTTCATCGATAATAATGAGCTACAGGAAGGGTGAGAAACCCCTCCTTGTGGGCAGCCGTTAGCTACTTTGACGGTTACTGATGAGTCATCCAGCTCAGTCTCAATTATCCGAGACTTAAGCATGGAATCGATGAATTTAACAATGGTTTGATCAATATTAAAATTGGTACACGCACTTTTGTAACGAAGTGCTATCAAAAGCTCCCCCAATGTCCAGGAAGGTACTTTCTAGAAACTTTTTGTAGTTAAGTGATCTTTTGATCCTAGTTCAAGTTCATGTAGAGCAGTTTCTCAGCAGCTTTGTAAGTATGTTGCATGTTACTGAGAGGAGAGGTAATAATAATTATCCCTAATAAATCTGTCGATGATCCTCTCTAAAGCTTTAAAAAAAGTAGAGGTCCGACTAATGGGCCTAAAAGCCTTTGGGTCAGTATAATCCGACTTGCAAGCTTTAGGTATGAATACTACTCCAGGCGGACGGTGCTAAAAGCAACGCAGGCTTGGAACAGATTGAGCAAGTAAGTGCTGATGTGTATAGAAAACCATGCTGTAGTTAAGCAGGGAAAACGCCGTCCGGACCACTCGATTTGAAAGGTGCAAACGAGAAAACACTGAAGCGTAAAACATCAGTAGTGATCAGCCTACGGGCTAAGTTCCAATCCGGAGTACCGACAAAAATGTCAGGTGGCTAAGTGGCAACCACATCCGAAACAACAATGTTACACCCAGGAAAGTGGACAGACAATAGTACCTCACCGACTTCTTGCCTGCACGAGGTTAGTTTCCCGGAAGGTAGACGAAGATTATCGATTCTCCAGGTATCATTCTTAGCTAGTTTTGTGAAGTCTGGTGACAACAGATAAGCTGTCTATTTCTTCACAGAAGTTTCTCCACGCAGTCCTGTGCGCGGATCTTAAGCTTTTTTTATAAGCCTTTTGAGCTAATTAAAATCGATTCCAATCTGAAATGAGGTTCGTTGTTTTGCCTTTATTTTTAATTTTACGCACACTCTTCCTTAACTGTTTACGTTCAAAACACCAGAAGGGTTTGTTACGCTTCTGCTAGTTGTTAATAAGAGGGCATGACTTTTTAAAAGCTGTCGAGATCGCTTTCGTTAGTACAGTTGCCTGCAAATCGTGATCTGCGATAGACCTAACCTGGTTAAACAAATCTAGTTGTAAAACGATCTCAGAGGAGAAAGTATCCTTTGTAAGTTTTCTATTGCGATATGGTTTAACCGGTGGTCTTTTAAAGTTAATATTAAAAGAGATGCACCTATGATCAGAGGTGATCATATCATCCGTCACACTCTGTCACGCAATATGTGAAGTTATTCCAAGTCGTTTATCGAAAGGAGAGTCGTTCATCCTGAGGGGGTATGTATAGCTGTGCCAACTCAAGACAATTATTTCAGAATGGTAGTTTTAAATGTAATTTCAGAAAATTAAAAAACGCCAATCTATCAGTCGTCTAGCAAAAATCTTTAACAGCCCTGAATTATACTTGTTCGTCTGCGAAATATGTGTATACGTTTTAACAAATTAAAAACTGTAAATTAGGATGTATGATGTAAACGAGTGAATTTTGACAAAATTTGGCGTATGCATGATGAGGTTTTGGCCACATGGTCGGTACCACCGAAGAGCCGTCGTCAAAAATAGAAACATTTTTTAAAAAACAGTTTGATAATGAAAGATGTCAACAGAGATTGGTTGTATGAGCATCGCATATTTTAGTTTTACAGGCGTCGTCACTCGTCGATGTAGCTTTAGTTCTGTTTAAACCGTTATAATTAAAAAGATAAAATTTGAATTTAGACATAATTCTAAAAATTCTAAATTACAAAAATTTATTTTTCAAATTTTAAATTAGACGCTTTGTACTTGATTCCAAATTTTTTGCCTGATGTTTATTTTGACTAATCTTTTTGATGATTAGTTCCGTCATTCAAATGTGACACTAAAAGACACTAATTTCAAAGTTTAAACTAAACTGAATTTCGATATTTTATACGTTAAAGTGTACATGAACAGAAAATGACATAAAATAATGCGCATCTATGAAATATTAGCGAAAGCTTCAATTTTTTTTAAGTATAGTCGATTGTGGCACGCAGCATAAAACTCAAGTAGCCTTGAAATGGGTGTATAATAAAACCTGGTGGTTAATAGCATAACCAGAAACGAAGTTTACTCGACAATAAATTTTTTTCGGCTAAATCGCTGACTTTTCTAAATTCATGATTAGTTATGCTATTAACTACTGGGTGGCTACTAAATGGTTAATTAATTTAGTCTTCTCATGAGGTTGCTCGTCATTTTAGGTATCACTTTGTTTAGGTTGGACTACACCAATTGGAATGTTTACATATTTTGAAAATAAGAATCATAATGTCTCTGACTTATACTAGTGCTATCTATAAATGAATTACCAAACTAATCAACCATTTAGAAAAGACGGTGAATCAGACGAAAATATTGGTGTGAGAGTTTAAAAAATCGGCGTCCGACTCACCGTATTAATCGAATAAACTAATTAAATTTATGTAAGACGAGTTAAGCTAATACCATATGCTAATAGATGGCACAAGTATAAATGTCTGTATAAACTGTATAAACTTAATTAAATGTCAAATTCGTGTGTTAAGGTAGCCAGATATTCATTTGAGTAAAAGGAGACATTACAAAAAATTTACTTAAATGCTTTATTGAACAGGTTAGTTTTAACATGTCTCCAATGTTCTAGTTATAAATATTCAAAATCAAGAGTAGCTTATTGTAGACATTTGGTTTTGTTTATTAATTTGGACAGAGAAAGGCACTATTTTAGGGAAGGACAAATTATTGCAAAGAAGGATAGTCCTTCCGAAAACCGGACGTCTAGGTAGGTAGCCTTAGATGCATGGATCGACCTGCATAAGTTTGCATGTACTTGGTACACATCGGTTTCTAGTCTCCCACTAGACATTTTGATTAAAATTTCAAAGTGATCGGACCTCGCAGCCGAACGGTTCCCATAGATAATTCTGAAAAAATTTATAAACTATGCCCGAATAATTGTATCTTGCTAGACGTTTTGACCCATAGCCATTTGAAAGTGGTGCGACTTTGGAGTTCCTTTGTATGACAGCCGGTTAAAAAAATTGAACATTTTCTTAGGTTCGTGCGGTCATCACAAGGAGACAGCTAGCTGAATGTAATATTTAACTATCAAAATAATTACATTTTTCTTTACAAATTTCTTCTATAATATGCGTGGTAAAACTAATGTCGAATCTTAATTCTACCGAGTAACCATAATTGCCTTTTTACTGATGGACCGGATTTACCGGTTTGATCACTAGATGGATATAATGTATTTATTGTTGGAATCTATTGAGGTTCCGCACTTAATGTCACAATGTGACTATGGTGCAAACCTATAGAAGATCTATCGTTAATCATAGTAGCGTACTGCAACCTTGGCAAACTATAAAAGTTTGACCCAAGAAATGCGGATCATAACTGATCTGTGTTCAAAGAAACTAGCGTTGACAGACTGCAAAGATATAGTGTAAGGAATCTTCCACTTCTTCCAGACAGTCGTCACAAAGAGCATCTAGGGATAATTTAATAATTTTTAAATTTGTTTACATACCAACACACATACATTAATTAGAGACTGCTCGGCTAGTGGATTTATTGTCCTTTGAAAGCTGAACAGTATCCCTATTTTGAACACGGCTACAGCTCCGTCTTTCAATTGGCCTCCCGATCCAAACGTCGTAGCTTTAGCGACTGCGCTATTTGCTCAATAAATGCGCTCAGAATTCTGAGTTGGTTGTTTATTAACGATAACACATATTTAGTGAAGTACCTTAGTGCTTGGGGTGCTCTGTCCTTGCGATTGGTCTCCCAAAAAGAGTGAGAACAGACAAAATAGCACTTTTTCTAAGTCTAGTAAAGATAATCAGATCAGCCTTATGCGAATTGATCTATAACCCCTTTTCAAAACACCACAGTTTCACTATATTAAAGGCGCTCAGGGTCAGATCAGATAAAACGTTCACGTATTTATCAGAAACTGTCAAAACGAGATCATCTTCATAGCTGTACACGATAAAGTAATTCATTAATAACCAAGAGCCACAGCAATAATGAAAGTACTCCTTCTTGCGGACCAGCCTTGACCACCCTGACGGAAACTGATGAACCATCTCGATCAGTTTCAATTATGTGAGACTTGAGCATAGAATCGATGAAAAAAAGTAATGTCAAAAGCTCTCGCAATGTACAGGAAGGTTCCTACTAGAAACTCTTTATTCTTAAGTGATCGTTCGATGCTAGTTTCGAGTTTATGTGGACCAGTTTCGCAGGACTTGCCAGCTCTGTAAGCATATTGCATGTCACTGAGAGGTGATGTAGTTAAATAAAGTCAGACTAATGAGCCGAAAAGCCTTAGGGTCAGTATAATTTGACTTTTCAGCTTTATGTATGAAAACTATTACACTGCAATTCAGCAGGCAAAATGCCATTAGGACCACAATAAGCATATGGGCTAAGTTTCAATCCGAACAATCCCACATTCAGGAAAATGGGCAGACAAGAGTAGCTCACCGACTTCTCGCCTGCAAGAGGAGAGTTTACTTGAAAATAGACGAATATTATCGAGTCTATAAGTGTCACCCTTTGCCAGATTTTTTTAAGTCTGGCAAGAACAGATAAACTATCAAACCATCTTAGGTTTTTTTATCCCAATATATGGATGTTTTATTAAAACTAGTTATCTTTACTTAAAAATTAACAAAGTGCCTCCTGTTTGTTAATAAAACTAACTAACTGCAGATAACAATCGCAAGTGAATTAAATTCTGATACACCAAAACAAGATATCTGACATATTTTCAATTAAATCTATAAATATTTCAAAACTATTTGAATTACAGTCAGTTTGAGGATGATTTTGCAGTTAACCAGTCTCTCAAAAAAACTCACAGTAATCTCGAAGAAAGATATTGTGAAGATTATGTCTAACATGATAGAGATCACATCAGTATCTATACGTTACTGTAGTAGTGATCGATGGTTCGATCCTCACCAGGATCGATATAGAATGATGTATATTTAAGGCTTCAAAAGGCGTTAAACGTGACCAATAGGACGCATGAGGTGAAGGTAGAGAGACCGTGGGATTGCGACCACTATCATCAGCAGTGCAAGTCATAGTATGACGGTCATCATCACCTGTAGGGCTAACTCCCGAAACCAAAATGGAGTCAGTAGCAAGAAAGAACAAGCGGAAATAGTAACGGCTGCTACTGCGCAACCGGAGGAACTGACAAACATTGAAGCTGTTCTCAACGCTCTGCTGATAGAAATGAAGCTGCAGATAGAACAATCGTGCCAACAATTTGATCAGTTAAATACGAAAGTTGATCAACAGACACAACAATTTTATCAGCTAAGTGAAACTCTGTACTACTCTGAAGTGAAACAGCAAAATTCGAAATTTGATCAGCTAAACACTAAAGTTGATCAACAAAATAAGAAACTGGAGTAGGTGGAAGAGTTGGAGGCAGACATGGCAAACTGGATAAAGCAATTGGGGGACAAGATAAATGAGGTTGAAGCCCGCCAGGAAAACGCTCCCTCGCACCACAACAATATTCCGATACCAAGCAGTACAACCACATTCATAAAGAAGCCTATTGGAGGCCATAAAGATCTTTTGAAGGCAGCTGTGCAGCATGGGGTGCAGAGGAACGGCTTAATGCCTTAATCTTGGCACCAAGAGGCAAGGCATTTGATGTGCTACATACAGTACCTGCATCAGAGATGAGTAGCGACGAATTCTGAAGGAATTTATTTTGACGTACGGACAGAGCTATGTCGAGGAATTATGCAAAATCCAGGCGCATAATAACCAACAACAACGAGGAGAACGCCTTCAAGATGTGGAACGAGAAATAAGATAGCTAGCGAACTAGGCTTACTGTAAAGTTCCGAGTGATCTCTTGAATGACAGTGGATACATTCATTAACGCCGTAAAGGAGGATCACTTCAAGCTTCACTTGAGGACGACAGAGCATAAGGGAAAAGCGTGAGCGAAGTCTTCGGATCGGCGTTAGAGTACGAAGCAGCTAGAGCCAGCCTAATCTCTGATTCCGATAAACTGCAAAAGCTCGAGGTAGAAGATATAGCGCAAATAGCGGCAATGATAGAAGCACGGTGAACATGATCAGTACAAGGCTACCAGAACAACAGGCGTAGGAGATCTAGCTCTCAGTCTAGATATTTTAGATGTCAAGAACCTGGTCACTATATCAGAGAGTGGATTGCTTGCGCTCTGGGAGATCAGAGCAGATAGACAGTCGCTATACCCAACCAGAAAATTTACGACAGATAGTTGAGCAGCGTGAAGATAGTGAGATGGAACATACAAGAGGCCTGGTATAGTAGTCGAAGTAAGCACTATTCCAGACTAGAACAAAGGAATCCAATTTATAAGCAGGATGAGAGTAGATGCCATATAACATATAAGGAGGATCATAGTAGATGCCGTAGATCGCTGACCCAGAAAGCAATTGGTGGAGGACCAACGACACGACGATTTCCATCGCTCCGATCATCAAATGTATGGAAAGAAGTACCAGAAATCGCGACAGAAGGTGCAACCATGAAAAGTTATTCTGTCAGTGGAAGTCATTGAAATTTGAGAATTGGTTGCTGGTTCGACTATGGAAACACCAACAGATTGTGCTACCAGAAAACAGGATAAGGGAATTTCTGGAAGAAATCCACAATCTGAAGCGCATTTGGAATAAAACGCAGTCATATTTGGCAGAGAATTCCGGTTGTCATGAAACATTAAATTTTGATCACCGGAGAGCGAAGCAAGAATCTGCAGATTTGAGGCAAAGGATAATCTGCAGTAAGTGACAACATAGTGAAGGCCAGAGACCGAATGAAAACGAGATATGACCTTCGGTCAAATAGCACAGGATTTATGAAGGGAGATATGGTTTGGCTTTACAACCCCAATCGAAGAAACGCGAAATCTCCGAAGTTATCAAACAGATCAACGATGTTGTATACCGGATTCAACAAAGTGGTTCACATAGATCGGTTGACACGTTACTACGCCGGGAGTACAGATAAATTCGGGACGAATAGAGCTTAGGTGGGCGTATTGTGATGATTATGCCTAAAGTTAAACTCAATCACATCAGCATCGTCGTTAGTACATGCGCCCACAGAAGTCAGCCAGCCCCAAGATAAAGACTCATTTTACAATGACTTGGACGATCTGATGGGATCTATACCCGAACACGATGTTAGAATGGTAATTGGGGACTTTAATGCTAGAGCTGGCAGAAATCAGGCCGACTTGTGTGAAAACATAGGTCCGTACTCCCGACACGAAACTGCGACCGATAATGGTGAGAGAATGATGTACTTTGCAATTGCTCATGATCTTAGAGTAGCAAGCACATTCTTCCCTCACAAACAGATACACCTAGAGACATGGACACATCCTCGCAAAACATCCCGGAGCCAAATTGACCATGTGTTAATTTCAAAAGGGCGAGCTCGGGTTGTTCAGGATGTGAGAACTTATCGGTCAGCAACCAAATACGTAGGCAGCGATCATTATTTGGTCGCTGCAAAGCTACGGTGGAAGTTTTCGTACAGGTCGGGGAACACAGCGAAACGGATGGAACGTTTCGACTGTGAAGGTCTGATAAATGAAGATCAAAGGAAACGATATCAGGAACTTGTCAGCGACAACATTGAGGGAGCTAATTACCAGTCTGACTGCGTGAACTCTGTCTTGGAGGTACTGAAAACTTCGGTTGTCAGTTCTGCTCAACAGACTTTAGGTATAGTGAAAGTCAGACCCAAGAATGATTGGTTTGATGACGAGTGTCGTCTTGCAGTTGAGCAACAAAATATAGCCCATAATGAAGTGCAACAACGTCTCACAATCGCAAGGAAAAACAAGGCAGCTCTTGCAAGAAGGGCAGCTAAGCGGATTTGTAGACGGAAGAAGCGAGAATGGTGGAAGGCCGAGGTTCTGAAAGTACAACAACTCAGCAATGAGCGTAGTTCACGTAATTTCTTTAAAGGAATTACTGGATTGCACCATACTTTCAGGCCTTCGTCAACCGCCACTCGGGACCGGGATGGAAACCTCTGTGTCAACATCGACGCAGTACTTGACGCATGGAGTGGACACTTTACTGAGCTGCTTGATGTTCATCATGCGTCACAGACTGTTGTTGAGCCACCTCTAAAACAGTCTGCGGAGATTTGCACTGAGGAGCCATCCCATGAGGAATTCACTAAGGCCATGCAGAGAATGAAACGAAACCGCTCACCTGGAGTGGACTGCATTAATTCGGAGCTCTTGATATTCGGAGGGGATACTTTGTGGAACTGTCTTTTCGACCTTATTCGATTAGTATGGCGAACCGAAGTTATGCCTGATGAATGGAAAGTGGCCGCGATATGCCCCATCTTCAAGAAGGGAGACCGCTTGAAGTGTGAGAATTATCGCGGTATAGCTCTCCTTTGCACAGCATACAAGTTACTGTCATACATTTTATTGGATAGAATCACTCCTCTGGCGGAGGGCTTGGTTGGTGACTATCAGGGAGGATTTCGTCCGAATCGATCAGTCACTGATCAGGTCTTTTCGCTGCGGATGATTCTATCTAAATATTATGAGACATCCATCTCCGTACATCAGGTTTTCCTGGATTTCCGGCAGGCCTACGACTCGATCAATCGAGAGAGTTTGTGGTCTGCCCTGGTAATTGGTACGACTGTGTAGGATGAGAGTGACGCAGTCTCAATGCTATGTTAAAGTTGAGAACAGGCTATCGACAATTTTTGCAGTTAACTCGGGTGTTCGGCAGGGAGATGCTCTGTCCCCGATACTCTTTAATCTCATGTTGGAGTACATCTTTCGTAAAACTGAAACACCTCAGCGCAACATCTTATATCGCCAGTCCAATCAAGTGCTTGCATATGCAGATGACATATGCGTGATTGGACTGAATAGCAACGGAGTGAAAGAAATACTTGATCCGCTTGTAGAGTTTTCAGCTTCTGTTGGACTCCAGATCAATGAGTCCAAAACGAAATACCTGATCTCTGGTTTTAGAGACAATGGCACACCAGATTTTAGTAGTGGCCACCACACGTTTGAGGGAGTGAGGAGGTTCAAATATTTGGGCTCTCTTATCACTCACGATAACAGTGTGGGTGAGGATATTAAAGTGCGGCTGGCAGCTGGCAGTCGTTCTTTGTATCCTCTAAGGCCACTGCTAAAATCTAAACACTTACCAAGTGCCGTGAAGCTGAAGCTTTACAAAGTGTTGATCAGGCCCGTTGTTATGATTGGATGTGAAAGTTGGGCGCTGACAGGTAAGTACGAGAGATGGCTCCTTACATTTGAGAGAAGAATCATGCGTGTGATTTACGGCCCTAAACGCGAAATAGATGGTACATACCGAGCTCTGTACAATTTCGAGATCAGAGATCTGATGAAGATCCCCGATATTGTACATGAAGTTAGATCTCAGCGAGTACGCTGGCTCGGTCACGTTCTGCGTGCTGATCCGGAACGAATTGTGCAGCGATCTCTGAAAGGAGAGCCACCATATGGTAGGCGCAGAGGTCGTTGCAGGCGACGATGGCTCCACGATGTAGAGAACGACTTGGCCTCTTCAGATTGTCTAAGACAGTATGAAGACCAAGGTCAGGATCGAAACCGTTGGAGCCAGATTGTTGATTCAGTAAGGGGCCAGTAATGGCCTTTAACACTGTTATTATTATTATTATCGTCGTTAGTGTGGTGGTTAGAGTTGCACCTACAGATCATGATGTGGTAGTGAGAAGTACTTGCGTCACAAATTATGTGCAAATTGCGATATAGTTATGTCTCGAATAAATACACGCATATACTTGTAGAATTTTCATGAACGAGTGTATAAACATTGAACTTTCACATAGACCATAATCTTAGTCCTAATATAAACAAAGTTGAACTTGCGCACTATGTACCTTTACATAACATAATTGACCAACGTATTAATCTTAATTTGAACTCCGCCCACAATAAATGTGTTAATAATTTTTCGAACATTGTAAAAAAGTGATTGATTAAGGATCAATACCCATTCAATATTTATGCAGAGTTCGAAGTTTATCCAAACAATTAGAGCTAATTTATCTAATTTTCGAAATAAAGAAGATAGACAAAAACAACAAATCAAACAACCGCAGGTCAAACATTTATAATATATCCATAAATATATACATATAAACTATTAAATTCCATTAATTGAACTATTTCATAGATAGAAATATACAACTATGTAGTTCAAAAGTTATACCGACACAGTATATATTTGGATGTAGCTGCGTTGTTGAGTTCATTTACAGACTCACACACTCAATGTACATATGTATATATGGGAACAATTTTTGATTTACATTTTTACGCCACACTTTTGTTGTCGAGAGTACGGTGATGTGATGTGTGATCTCATGAATATTTTATATGCGATAAGGATTCTTATCTCAAAATCACATCGTACATATCACAAAAAAAAAAAAACAACAAAACAATAGACAACATATCGGTTTTCTAGGTTATACAGAACAATCATCTTACATATATGTACATATAATAAATAATCATCATCATCATCGGTGGTCGTATACGTCTCATCATATATACAATCTCGTCTAATATACCGTCTCGATAAATTCATTTATCATTTGTTCGGGTACAACAAAATATGAAAAACTGAAGAAGAAAAAATCGAAATCAAAACAGATTGATATAAATGATACCATGCAACACAACACATATATACGTACATATATAACCAAGAGATACCAAAGTGATGCTGTTTTATGTATCAAAAACATTTTATGTATCTATCTGTCTGTATAATCGAATTTTATCATTCAATTTTATTTTCAATCAAAAATTTATTTTTGTAATCAGCATGTCATCAATCACACAGATTGATCGAAGACGAAGACGAAAAGAATGTTGAGAATAAGTTTGTGTATTTATATGTATGTATGTACATGTGTACAAGCGCGCATGCAGAATATAAATACATATATGTTTCGAAGTACCATAACATTGTCGTAATTGATAATATATACATTATACTATTATGTATGTTACAGTATACACAATGAAGTTATCTGCTGTACGTTTTTTTTTCTTCTTGGATTTAATTATATTTGGGTATAATTATTAATTATCGACATATATAGCTTTCATATTTATTATGATACCTGCGGCGAGAGATCAGCAGGTGTAATTATGATAGATGCTAATTATTTTGGTATGGAAATGGAAAATTATTAATAGTTTTGTAATTGGAAATTGTTTTGGTTGTATTGTTATGGGCAATTGCGGGAGATTAATCTAGATTTTTTATTTCACAAAAATTGGTTGGCCAAAGTGTACTCTTTCTGGATATCTGCCTAAATTAGGTTTCGGAATGTTCATTATGATGTTTCCTAATTCCTTAGAATCGTGCCCGCTTCGACCATTCTAATACGAAGAGTTGTATTCTCCATTAAATTTGTCGTATATTATGAAGATAAAGTGATGATTTTTATGAAAACATTAAAACCACAATTCAAATATAGTTATAAAATGTGGTGCGGACGGGCCAGGTCTCCTCGGATCATCTTCATCAGAAATTTCTTCGTGCGAGCACTAGATTCCTTACAATTTTGAAGAGAACATGGTTCACAAACCCGAATATAGGTGCATGTGAAGTTATCCAAGTTTTTCATTCCAGAAAAAACAAAAACTATCTTGCCATATTGCTATAGACGCTTTTCTTGTTTACCTCTTAAGTGAGCCCATGAGGTTTGGACGAAGTTGATCGCCTTCTATACTGTCACGTTTCCGTAGCTCACGTCTTGTCTTTTTCTCATCTTGTAGTTGGCAATTTTCTCGTTTAAGAGTATATCAATAGGAATCATGTTCTGTAATCTTCGAATACTAACTAGTGTACGGCGATGGTGACAGTTCATTCTGTCTGCCCATGTCAATGAAGAGACCACAAGGCCGTCGTATATTATTGACACAGTACGTTGCTTGAGACCCCAGTTCTCTTTAGCAACTCGTTTCAGCACAGCGAAAACCTTCTTACTGTTTTCCGCGACTCTTTTGACATGGGAAGTTACTCCAAATCGTTCATCGAAGTCGGGAGTTGACTTCGATGAACGATTTGGAGTAACTTCCCATGTCAAAAGAGCCATTTAACAATTTTCACTATCTTGATTCTTTGGCCATATATGGGAACCAATGGTGGTCTACTTATGTCCAGTGAACCTTTAAGTTGGATCATAACTCTCTTTGTAGAGGATAGCTCCATTTTCTAACTTCTGGTGCAGAAATCCTGACTACCATTCTGTCTATGGCTAATTACGCTTTTCCTTGAATACTTTGCCTTGAGTTCCCAGCAAAGAGCAATACCTTATCGTCCGCGAATACGACTTCTTGAACTTCTTTGTTTATGCTTCCGTCGAAGACAATATTCCAAAGCTGTGGACCAATGATGGAACCTTGCTTGTGCCATGACTTGAAATAACAGTGGCTATTCTTTCAGAGAAAAAGTTGTTAATGAATATCTTTAGCTCCAACATAATGTTGGGCCACTACAGGTTGTCGAATGCGCTAGATATATATAGGTGCCACTTTTTTGGAATTGGTCGATAAACCTGACGGCAATTAATTTTATAATAAATTTACCTAGCACAGGCAACAGCGTGATAGGTCTATAGGATTTGGGATCGGTTTGACACCTATCTCCGGTTTTTCTTATGATAACTAATTTACTATTTTTCCATGCTTTGGGAAATACTCCTTTGCTAAGACAAGTAATTATAAAGTTGGTGATACAGGGCCCTATAAAATTCCAAGCACGTTGTATCACGTCGACCTCGATATTGTACAGGCCTGGCGCTTTGCCAGCTTTCATCGACATGATAGCCAAAGAGGCCTCTTCATCACTGAAGTGGCTCACGTTTGGTGTAGTTAGTGCAGAGTTACGATCGACGCGGATTAAGAAGGTATTGAGCAAACATTTTGTAGTGTCCTCCCAACAATTTATTGTGTGTCCACCACCGCTCACCAGGATACTAAGTATCTCATTGGTTTTCAATTTACCTGTGCTGAACTTATAGACAAAGCTCCACGGTTCAGCATTACCATGCTTAGTGATGAACTCTTTTAAGCTCATTTGGCTTTTGTCTCTTATACTTTTGAAATACGCCTTTCGGTGTATCGCTTCAGGTCTTTTGCGCTTTGCCAGATGCTACGTAGTTGGCTGTAGAAACATTCCCAATTGGTATGCCTCAAGACATACCGAGGAACTTTCTTTACTTCTTGGGAATCATTATGTGTGTTCTCCGAACCCCAGATCGAGACAATGGCTCTGTGGTCACTTGATGTTCAATTTCCATGGAAGGACCCAACTTAAAAATTTTCTTAATAGCCCGCCCGTCACTCTCATGAGATCATTATTCGACCCCCATTGTGAAATTTTAAGAACCTCAAGATCGTTGTTGAGGATGCCAATTGCTGCTTTAATATTTTCATTGTTTCCAATGACTATTCTTGTGGACGTGGTGATTCCACCTATAACCTCTTTAACCTGCATATTCAGTTGGGTGATCTTCAATTTAACGGTCAAAGACAGTTCTCTTCATCATTAGGTTCAAAGCCGTTTTGTATAAGGTACAAACTTTACTGCTTGACGAATGGTCAAAAGCCCTATTTGCCTTTTGGTAAAAAGCGCATTAATGATTTTTGGTCATGCCCATTGCCGGCGCAGTGAGCACGAATATGGTGCTGTTCCTTAGAGAACTTGGCAATGTGTCCAAATGTCTAGCATTTGTAGCATTTTGTTAACCTGACGAAGTCTGAGGGTCAACATGCGGACCGGCCTAGATATACACGACGGTTTTTGATGAGGATTTTTCTGGCAATTGGCGAAACCTGTATCACCCAATGGACTGACTTAGCCTATTTTAGCCCAGTCATGAAACCTCGTTTCAAGTCCTCTATCTTGTGGCAGAGAAAGACAAGACAACAACAACTTGACCATCAACGTCAAGCAACCATTGCTTGGGTTAGTAAAAATTTGGGTGACCGCTTGGGAACATCATAGAAGAAAAGCAGTATATAATGGAATGGAACGAAATCTCCCCCCGGCATGCCAGTATGCCTTATCCAGCAGCCCTGAAAACTGGCTAGGATTCAATGGACCAATCAATCTGAAACAAAACTGATTACAGAAACGAATACTAGAAGAAACAATAACACAAACCGGCAAAATCAAATATCGACCCGTGGCTATCGTACACGGACACGCATTGGGAACTGAAACATCAGAACTCTTACAGAAACATCAAGACTAGAGAAGGAAATGAAACGTTATCACATCGAGATTCTAGGCCTCAGTGAAGTCAGATGGAAAAACAGAAATAAACACAAGCAATGGCAATTATATGATATTCTCTGGTAGAGACGACACACAATGAACAAGGCGTGGGCATATTAACAACAAATAAAGCGAAGAAAGCACTGATGGAATGGAAACCAGTTAACAGCAGAATAATTGTGGCAAGATTCCATTCGAAAATAAGAAACACAGCCATCATTCAGTGCTATGCCCCAACCGAAGATGCAGATGAAACAACGAAAGATGAGTTCTAAGAACAATTTTACAAGCCACATTAGCAAGTGCGCACAGGAATGACGTCAAAATCATACAAGGAGATTTCAATGCAAAAATTGGAACAGACAACACCGACCTGACAACTGTCATGGGTAAAAATGCATTGGATTCTGTGCGAAACAACAATGGTGAAAGACTCGTCGACTTCTGTATCACAAATCAGTTGTTCATAGGCGGCAGTAGGTTTCCACACAAAAATATCCATAAATATACATGGACATCACCGGATGGCAGAACCAAAAACCAGATAGACCACGTAATGGTCAACAAAAAATTCCTCACTTCACTACAAGATGTCAGAACAATGAGGGGCGCTGACGTACACAGTGATCATCAACTAGTAATAACACAATTTCAAATCAAGCCAGCAGCTGTGAAACATACAAAGACAAATAGGAGGAAATTTAACACAAACAGATTGAGAAATATTGAAACAAGACACGTCTTCAATGAAACGCTCCAACTCAATCTCCATAGAAATGAAGCCACCAGTATAGAACAAAGGTGGAACCAAATTGAAGAAGCATATATCAAAGCTGCCTCGGACGTACTCGGCTACCAAGAACACAATCGGAAACCTTGGATTAGTGATGATACATGGAATAAAATTGAGGAACGCCGTCAACTTAAGTTACAAATGCACCAACATAACACGGCAGAGGTGAAACACAAATATGAGGAAATAGCGCGACAGGTAAAGAAAATGGCAAGGAATGATCGTAGACAATTTGCAGAGAACATTCTCAAGGATGCTGAAGAGGCAGCAGCAATCCATAATATGCGAGCACTACACCATTGTGTAAGAAAGGTCACAGGGAAAATTACAAATATACCACCTATAAAAGATGCAAATGGTCAAATCTTAACAACGGACGAAGCACAGTTAAAGAGATGGAAAGGATATTTCGAAGAAGACGTCATCGACAGCACCGAAAATCTCTGGTCGTCAATTGGCACCAATAACGAAACTAGCAACACCCATCCACCAACGGAGCGGGAAGTTAAAAGTGTCATTGAGAAACTGAAGAACAACAAGGCTGCTGGAACAGACAACATAACCGCCGAAATATTCAAAGGAAATTCATCTACAACTGCAAGTGCACTAACACCTATAATTCAAGAAGTGTGGAATTCTGGCAAAATACCACAAAAATGGAAAGGTTTGACCATTACAATCCCCAAGAAAGGTGATCTAAGGGAATGCAAAAACTGGCGAGGTATCTCTCTCCTCAACACAACAATAAAGAAACTCGCAATGATCATCCTTGACAGAATCTCACCTACGATCAATGCTAAATTAAGAAACGAACAAGCTTGTTTTAGACCAGGAAGAAGTTGCACTGATCATATCAACTCAATCCGTATCATTACTGAGCAATCTAACGAATGGAATTCACCACTGTACCTGCTATTCGTCGATTTCGAACGCGCATTTGATACGATAAATAGGAACGCAATATGGCAGACACTTTATGAAATGGGCATCCCAAAGAAATTAATAGAACTCATACAAGAAATGTATCGGGATGCTGGAAACCGAGTTCAATATAAAGGAAAGCAAAGTGAAACATACTATAACAACCAAGGAGTAAGGCAAGGATGCGTACTCTCACCAAAGCTGTTCCTGATCGTACTGGATGGTGTAATGCGGAAATTAGACACTACATCCCCTAACAGCATACAATGGGGATTAACTGGTAGACTCAATGATCTGGACTATGCAGACGACATATGCCTCACACACAAACACTCAGATATGCAGCAGAAAGTATACAACAGCTATCAGATTTAGCTAACAAAGTTGGTCTCAAAATTAACATCAGGAAAATCAAGATAATGAGATTCAACACGAATATAACCACACCGATCCACATCAATGAAATACAAATCGAAGATGTAAACGAATTCGTATACCTTGGATGCACAGTAGCAAAAACAGGTGGGACAGAGGAAGACATAAACAAACGCATAAATAAGGCCAGACATACATTCAACATGCTACATAAAGTCTGGAATACCTCCGTCCTATCACGCAAGACCAAGATACGAATGTTCAACTCGTGTGTGAAATCGGTACTACTGTATGGGTGTGAAACATGGAAACACACAGAAAAAATCAGAAAGAAGCTACAAGTATTCGTAAACAAATGCCTTCGACGACTACTGAAATGCTTCTGGCCCATCGTGATAAGTAATATCGACCTGCATAGAAAAACAAACCAGTCAGACATTGCGACAGAAATTAAGAGACGAAAGTGGAGATGGATTGGCCACACACTGTGGAAATCACCAAGTGATATAACGAGGATGTCATTGGACTGGAACCCGCAAGGGAAAAGAAAAATCGGAAGACCAGCCATGACTTGGAGGAGAACGATGCTAGCTGAAGCGAAACAACTCGGTAAATCATGGGAGGAAATAAAAGCTGTAGCCCCCAACAGAGTAAGATGGAAAAGCCTAGTAGACGCCCTATGCTCATAAAATTGGAGAATAAAGGGGAAAAAAATATGAAGGTTGGCCGATTGTGCCAACGGCTGGTGTTGGTGATTTAACGAGAGCTTATGCCAACTTAAAAGATAAACAATTATTTCCGGCCTTGGAAGTTCTTAGGAGTTAGAATTTATTAATTTGGTTGACCGATTGTGGAAATTACACCGTACGGCTGGTGTTTGGTATTTCACCAAAGCTTGCTCTTACGATGGCCAACTCAAAACATGATGAACAATTTCCGGCCTCGGAATTTCTTAAGGTTGGATTTTTTTTCATATTTAATTATTTGGACCATAAGAAGGTTGGCCGATTGTGCAAATTGCACACCATGTGTTGAAGATTTTACCAGAGATTTTGCGTCAAAACATAAGACTTGGAAATTCTTAGGGTTGGAATTTTTTTTCATATTTTATTATATTGGACCATATGAAGGTTGGCAGATTGTGCAAATTGAACTATACGGCTGTTGTTGGAAATGTGGCCAGAGCTTACTATGGCCAACTCAAGACATATGAATTTATTTCCGGCCTCGAAAGTTCTTAGGAGTTAGAAGTTTGTTCATATTAAATTATTTGAGGCCACAGGAAGGTTGGCCGATTGTACATCATGTACCATACGGCTAGTATTGGGAATTATACCAGAGGTTGCTCTTGCCATGGCCAACTCAAAACATAAGGAATTATTTCCGGCCTCAGAAGTTCTTAGCAGTTACAATTTTTTTCATATTAAATTTTATGGCACCATTTTAAGGTTGGCCGATTGTGCCAACTGCACTATACGGCTGGTGGTGGGGATTTTACCAAAGCTTGCTCTTACCATGGCTAACTCAAAACATATGAATTTATTTCCGCCCTCGGAAGTTCTTAGGAGTTAGAATATTTTTCATATTTAATTATATGAGGCCATATGAATGTTGGCCGACTGTGCTAATTGCACCATACGGAAGGTGTTGGGAATGAGCTTTCCCTTAAGTACTATGGCCAACTCCTCGGAAATTCTAAGGAGTTTAAATTTTCTTATATTAAATTTTATGGGGCTATATAAAGGTTGGCCGATTGTGCTAATTGCACCATACATCGCTGGTGTTGGGTATTTTACCAGAGCTTACGCTTATCATGGCCACCTCAAAACAAGTTATTTCCAATATCAGAAGTTCTTAGGAGTTATCTTTTATCATATATTAATCGTATTGAGGGATAGAATGGTATAGTTATGGAAGAATAGCTTCTTATATGTACCGACTGAGTCCAGCGGACTGAAGTACCTGTGAATGTGATACCGTCTTGAGCGGTAGGTAGATATAAGCATCAGTACACAAGATTTTTATTATAAGTTAAATTTAAAAACTAGTAAATAGTAGGCGAGTAAGGCGTATGCGCCCTCTCATTGGCAGGGACGATAACAGGGTAACCTGGCTAAGCATACCGATATAGTAGTAATATTTAAGGAATTGTAAGTCGGCGTTGAATATGTTTAAGGCACGACCACCTGGGAACACATTCTTCGTATCAAAGCGACACATCAAATGAAATCAAATATCATGTTCTGCTGATCCGCGGAACGAATTGTGCAGTGATCTCTGAAAGGAGAGCCTCCATATTGTAGAGGTCATTGCAGGCGGAGATGGCTCCACGGTGTTTAGAACGACTTGGCTTCTTCAGGTTGTCTAAGTCAGTATGAAAACCAAGTGTAGGATCGAAACCGTTGGAGCCGGATTATTGACTCAGTAATGGCATTTATATACTGTTTATTATTATTATATTATTAGTAATATGGCCCTGACAACAGTTGTTCAATGAACTTATGTCTGCTTTATCTACAGGCCTTCGATCAGGTGTCACCTCTTGATAAACGCAATTGGCTAAATTGCACAGTAGTATCACACATCCGAATATTTCTCGCATCACAATATCAAATAATATGATGCGCCTTGTACTTCCTCCAAAATATTTAAAATTCTCCACGCACACACATACGGTACCACACAAAATATGTAGAGCATAAAATATTCACAACATGAACTATATTTACATACATAAGTATGTATAAATAATCAATGAATCCAATGAAACATAAAAACAATTTTAATTTCATATATTTCGTAGAAATCAAAATTTTATTTCTCGACGACGTACATAAAAATAAAATGCATTAATTATAGGCCATAAAATAGTTTTAGTTCTGTGACTTGGTTGGCTGCTGTTTTGCGTTTTGTGAAAAAAAAAAAAATTAAAAAATTTCACAAGATAAAATTTTATCGGTTTGTTAAGTTCTTAAGATTTTTTTGTTTGTTTTACGCAATTCGAAAATTTTCTTCAGTTTCGGGTTGTATAGTAAGTAATTAATGTCAGTTATATACTCAGTATATACCGCATTTATACATATTCACATGAACGTACAATTTCATGGTAATTAGAGAAATAGAATTTTTTTTTTTTGTTGACTCGTGTCCTATATGTACATACATACTTGTTGTGTGTTAAAAACCGCATCAACATAATATCAAGATCAAAAATATCTCGATGACACAATTGGAACAATTTAAATAAATTCAGCCTCATCATATTCTGCTTAATCATTTTCAATGACTTGTCAATATACGGAATATACATATATCTTAAATATTGTTGTAGATGTAATTATGACAATAGATTAAGAATATAACAAACCAACCATAAGTATAGTTGGATGATGCGCGACTCGATACAATTTATATTCAAGATCAAATTATTTAACGATATGTATACGTACATAATATACTGAACTGAATGATTTTTGTAATTTTGTTTACGATTGGGTTGAGTTACAAATAGTTATACACGGGTAGAAGGTATGCATAGACTATTGTTAACGATTGTTTCAATCGATTATCATTATATACCCGATTAGTTAACAGAAGATTGTGATATTATCTGGATAATGTGATTGTTTTATATTGTTGTTGAAATAGCTTAAATATAGACATTATAGTTAAATCTATAATGTTAAAAGCATAATTTAATGGTATCGCGGTCATAAAAATTACGTCTACCAAATTTGTATAATTGCTAAAATACTTACGAAATTAATTTTTTCAATATGATTTCAACTCTTTTTGTACAAAGCTTTGCATTACCCCATCAATACTATATTACCGGATCCAGCCGAGATTATACCCTTGCCATTCTAGTTCCTTTTGTAGTATAACTTTACTTATTGGTTTATGTCTTGGCTAAACCGCCCTTTTACTTCTATGTTTTGGGGGTGTAATTGTCCGGTAGATGTGTTTCCAACATTTATTTGATGTATAGGGAGGTAAGTAATGTATTTGTTGTGGGAGGAGTGGGGAATAAAAATGACAGTGTTATGACAAGGGGGTAAAACTGCAAATTTTTGGGGAGGGACGTTAAATGTCATACAACCGGCATCACTCGGAGCTAATTCGCCACGAATGAATCGAGTAATATTTATATCTAATCACCTATGACACCTCTTGCTAAATAAAAGCGCATTACTTATACTTTTACACAAATGAACGACAACAACGGTTCAAGAAGATCGTGATAAGCGTTTCTACTTCTTCGTCTTTAGCTCGATTGTATAGTGTTCACAAGTGATTAGTGCGCCTTCTATATATAATGACACTAAATCACGACCTCTTCCAATTCAAGAGAACATAACACTGAAGCCGGTGGTATAAAACATTCCGATACTGCGCTGGAGGTAGGTTCTCGTGCAATTTTTTTAAACGTATATGTGCAACTATATACTTGCAAAATCAGTTAATCGAAATTGTTGTCTGTATATCAAAAACACTTGAGAAAAGCAGTACGAAAGCCTAGCAAAACCGAGTGCTTATCCACTGAAGGTTTCCTTTACACATAATAATGAAGTTTTAAGACTGCGGTGCTCGACTAGCGCAAAGCAGAGTTAGATTTATAGTAGCCCCCATCTGAACGACCTGACGAATCTTAGTGGGATTGTGGTCAGGTATATACAATGTTTCATGGAAAGGTCAAGTTGGTTCAATGAGTAGGGAAGAGGAACATTTAAATGTGGTACACAGCTATAGTGGTAACCAGTTTATATCTGTAGGCTGTCCTTTATGACAGCCACATTAATCTAACCTGCCCTAAGGTAGTGCCGTAATTCTGTTATTGCCGGTTTAAGAAATTGTTTATTAGTTTCCACTTTGCACACCGAACAATGATTTACTGTGGCATTTAATATTAATAAATACATTATAGCACTTTCAAACGATTGAGCGGAGTTAAGTTACAATGGTCAATGTAAATGAATTGAATGGTGTTTAAATTGCCGTTTCTGGAATATCACGCTCATCAATTGGTATACTTGGAATCACTACAATATCAATCGTCGTTGGATAAATTCGAAACTTGAAGTATTCCCCGCGCAGAAACGTGCAGTAGCGCAGCAAGCAAAATGAGTATGTGTCTATTCCTATATTCAATTTAATTGACCACGCAACTCAAGCATCGGTTGTGTCTTGATATAGTGTTTCCGCATATCTTCTTATTCGTTTTATTTTCATATGACCTGTCAATCACTATGTGTGCGATCATTGAAATATATTTTTGCATCAAGGCAGTCATCTGTATTGTATCCAGCTATATACCATACCATTGGTAGTTATTCTAACGAAGGCTCTATAGTTTTGGCCCAAGCCCCATGTGCTACGGCCAAAGCTATACAGAAGGGTTTATGAAAGTTTAGTCTTATTGGCCAACAATCGAAAGGCATTCCGTTTGCCGAAATTTTTTAAATAATTTTTGGGGAAGCTGTGGTGCTGAGCGGAGTCGGTCTTACGAGTCTCGCACATTTTTACATTGATCCCGAAGTTTCTGAAACTTAACCTTGGACATCATTGGTACGGCTTTTCAGAAGTTTCAGAACTCCATGGACTACAGCAATGACTGCATATTAAAAGAAACAGGCCACTTCTTTGAAGACACTTTGCTGCGTTTTTATTTATCTATTTCTTTTCTATACATTTTCTCCCTGGCTTGTTAATGCTACAGTTAGCAGATTTTCTGCTGTTGCTTTTCGTTGTATAAATATGGCAAGCAGACTGAACAACTTCAAGACCATGACAACAATAAAAACACATTTTGTGTCTATGCTAATCGTTTAGGACGACCACCCTTACCTAACCTAACCTACTTTTCTTTCTTTCAAACTTATAGTTTGATATACATTTGGGTCACATGAGTGCGCCACTGGTTCGGACGCCTCTGATACGATTTTTTGGTTCGTTTGGACTTTTGAAGTTTACGATTTGGTTTTCGTTAGAAATAAGTTTGTTTGTATAAGGAAGCATGAACAAATGCAAAAAATGTATGTTTTGAACCGATAATCGAATTGGAAACCTGGTAAACGAAAACTTTATGAGTTCCTGGTTTTTCACAATGGAATTACGTCATGGAAACCTAGAAAATAAAATGCCTCTGGATTCAATCGAACTTTTAGTTAAATACTTCATAAATGCTTCGCAACTTCTATATCTGTAGAGTATTGAAGGTATTGGAGCTTTGTCTATCTGTATAAATATTTTATTATATTTTAAAATTTAGTTTTTATAAAATTGTCCTTCCCTGTTCTTCTCTAAACAATACAAAAAAACCTGAAACGTTATTTGGCAGCCTTATGTTGGACTAATCGTGTGCTAAAATGTTTACCTTTCCGCACCAACTAAAGCTTAACATAACAAATTCCAAATCTATCAACCAGATATTACCAGCAGCGTTATTGATATCAAGTTAAAGCAGTCAATTCCGAACTCTTTGTTTCCTAAATTCCACGGAATTGTATGAATTCACTGCTGCGATGATCAGTTGATTGTTGGATCGTTCTAAGGGTATCACATCTGAGTTGACGAAGTATTGCAATAACACCGATAGATGTATTGGTCATATACTATAACACGAACAGCAATGACGTCGGGGCTTTAAGATGACAGGTAAACTTTAAATTTTCAGAGTTCGAACAGAAGTGTAAATATAGTTTGTTAATTTGACGAAAGCCTTCAGAATTTTAAAAAAATTATTCTTTTGTTGGTTAAATTCAGAGTTTGGCAAAATTAAAAAAAATTATTTAAAATTTCAGAATCGATATTTCAGAATTGGTCAACATTTTAAAATTAAATTCAAATGTAATCGAAGTTCAAACACTATTAATCCAGAATATCCAGAATTTGACAACAAAATTTCTCGAAATTTTAAATTTAACATTTTTCATAGAATTTGAAAAAAAATTCAGAATTTAACAAAATTTGGCAAAATTTTTGGAATTCTGAAAATTTTCAAATTTTTTAAATTCTAGAATTTGATAAAAATTCTAGAAATCTGTGAAATTCGACAAAGTGCTAAATTAATTATAAAATGTAAAATCAAACTTCAAGACCATCATTTTTTGACAGTGAAAATTTGAATCAAATTTACGAATTTCAGAATTTGTTAAAAACCCAAAATAATAATTTATCCCTGGAACCGAATGAGAAAGTCAGGTGTGATAAGTATTCTTCAGGTTTTATATTGATTACAAGCTAGGTCTAGATGAATTCATAATAATTGTCAAGTACGCTTAGAGGAGTCTCGCCTTAAAGATTATCGGAGCTGTTAGTATATCATTGAGACTCTCGTGTAGCAATTGATGTACGGTGAGTTTAACACTATCGAAAATTTATAATATTTTTCAAGCATATTGTCGGCATTAATTCTCACTTTGAAACAGACATTGTAGAGATTTTGATTCGATCTTGATACAATTAAAATTCAAATTACGCTCGATTGTCACTAGTTCTTAGTTCTTAAGCGGTTATCTCGAAATGAACATCGCAACTGGTGGTTTGCGAAATAGAGAGTTTTTTTTTTAAATAATCTAGTCACTCCCGTAACATACTCGATAGTCGAGAGCTATGATATTTCAAAAAATTGAACTGACCAACTTGATTTCTCTAATTTTTAATCCTCGTACCTCTTCCAGACTTAATTCATACTCGCACTGAATCTGCCAATTTTAATGACCTATCGACCACTGCAATAGTGAGATTGATAGGTAACATTGACAAAGTGTTGAGTGGTAAATCGTTGAATTTACAAATTATGCGAAGATTCCAATTTTTGAAAGAATTCCATTTAGTATTGCTCCAAACTCGGACTGAATTAGCCTACGATTAAGTTCAAAGCGTCTATATATACTGAGATCGATCGGAAAATCAAACTCGAACCTGACTATAGGGTTATGGCATATCAAATACGCGTATTATAGTAAGATTGATAAATTATGACAAATCAAAATTTTATATTTGTAAAGTATCTCCTTCAAACTATAACTCCATATTTGAACTGAACCTGCACATATAAGATGGCCAATCGTTTAATTTGCAAATTATGGGAACCTCGTGAGTTTTCCAAATGTTCTGTTTAGACTTCCTCCAAACTCCAACTGAATCTGCCGAAGTCTCAGGTCTATCATCGATCAAGTAAACCAAAATTGAGTTTTAAAAAATACGATAATCAAAAATTGCACGTTCATCAAACTTGGTTCAAACTATAGAGTTGAATCTGCTGAAAAATCACTGAAACTCGACGATTTCAATATGCGCACATTTTCACTTTACATTGTTAAAAAGATTTTAATAATCGATGGTCGACTGTACCCCAAATTTTACTATGATCAGTTCAAAATGAAATGAAAATCTATGAGTACTATATATAGATATCTTCAAACTGTTTATGCTGCCATCTATGATCGACTAGACGAACCAATTTATGTATTATCTACTCGTATACATTCTTAATTATTTCTATTCGTGTTCTTATTTATTTTATACAATTTTTTTTATATTTTGTATATAAGTTAATTTCTTAATTAATTTTAGACTATTTCCAAGCATGTGTATGTTTGTTTACATTTCCACTTTCTAAATCAACAAAATCTGTTTTCAATAATAATCGCGTACGCAATTTTATTTTTGTTTTCACTTAATCGACGGCGAACATGATCGAATCTGACGATCTGTTTAATATCTTATGGTTTATGTGAAGATTATAATTTAGATTGTTATATAATGAAATTTTCGATTTGATCGCGGGCACGCGGTTAATAAAGAAATTTTATGATAAGAATATAATAAGATCGATATCCGATCCAACAAAACGTTTATATAGTGTTGAATGATCGAGTTACGAGATATAAGGAACAATATAAGTATAATGTTAAGAAATTATAGAGTTTAATGATTTTATTGACCCCGCATGTGACCCGCACTGTATAATATACATATAGTTCATTATTACATGAACGCGTTTAATCCGCTATTATATGGTTTTTAGGTTCGTTCGAATCTCTCCTCTGCAACTCTATAATATACATATATAATAGAGTAGATAGTAAGTGATTTTAATTTGCATAATTATGATTAGTTTTAAAATGTTTAATAATCGTAAACCTAAAAAATCATAAATACATACATATATATGTTTTTGATGTAAGCGCAGATTAAAAATTTTTGTTGTTGCCGAGTTGAAAGCTGACCTTGGACGCAAAAGCCCGCACGTAACTTTAACATCGGAAAGTGTTCACCTTTAACGCAAAAAGATTTTTTTTTATGAATCATTAAACTTATGCTGTGCAATGTTGATTATTTTTTATGATAAATCACGATTGTTGGCTGCTCATTGTGCCGTGCGCTGTTGTTGTTCTCTATACATATATATATATACATATACATATTATTCTCTTGGCAATAAAAGTTTTTAACAAACAATAACATAATTGTTTATGATTTTTTAAACAACAAAACAACAACAAAATTGTTTTTATTTTTATTTTCTGCGAAATTATGATACATCATTCTGGCAGCGCACACAAAATATGCTTTCGGAATGGTGCGGGTTACGTACGTACATACATATAAATACAAATGTAACCTGTCGTTTATGATTACGAAACAATTTTTTTTATGTTGATATTTTCAATTTTCTTTTCTTTTATTTTCCAGGTAAGCAACGCATTTTGTGTAACATCATTCAATCTGAGATTTTGTGAATATTTAAACAAGGTACGTACATACAATAAATCGTACAACGAATTTCAGGTCTATTATATAAGGCGTGCGGCGTATCGATCTAATTTATCGAAGTTTTATATATACATACCTACATATACGACAACCAATTAAGTAATTTTGTATAAATTTATATGTGAATAAATTAATTAGTCGTAAATATTGAAATCGTAAAATAGCAGCTTAATTATTTTGACGATCGTAAAAATCGTAAGCTGGTTAGTTAGCACCTTGTTAGTCTAGCATATTATTTGAATTATTTCAGTAAAGTGAATCGAACTGCGAAGATGAAACTGGTTACAAAATTTAATCTGTACCCAAAGTGATCTTTCGTAAAAATTTAGAGATCTTAGTGATGTTATAGATACTGCGGAGACCAAGTTCGTTTAGGTGTCTGACCCGGAATATAGAAGACTGAAATATTTGATTGGTTGAAGAAGGTCCAGGCCAAATGTTGTTTCATTAAAGTTTCGATGATTTTTTGAGGTAACTGCATAACCGTTGCCACGCTTTGAACAGTAGTTCAGTAATTGGCAGTGTTTCGAACAAAATTTAGACTGTGATACGAATTTTCTGAATATTCCTCAGAATTCGAAATAATTCATAAAATATTTTTTGTTTTAAATTTAATAAAATTCCGGTAAGAAAGTCAGGCGCCCCACTATAAAATTTAAATGGGTTGGTTGTCTATATAATAATATTGAACTTAAATTGTACGGTAATTGAGTGATGCAGGTTGCATCGTACATATAACTGACCTATTGTATACCCAACGTTCAATATTAAAATTATGCCGGAGATTATTGCAATTAACTTAAATATAATAATTAGTTAATTAATTAAAATACATATATCATTTCAATTCATGACGAGAAAAGTGATTTTTAAGCTATACCACCAACCCTCACGGGACGAATAAAAATAGTTTCGCACAAATATTTTAAGTACCATAAATCACAAAAAAACTTTGCTGCTGAAATTATCAATTTTATCAATCAGTTTGAAAATTCATATAAATAAAAAACTGCACTACTCTTACTGTCAGGCGATACCTGAATGAAACGAATACGGTAGCCAAAACCATTTACAATAACATTAAAAAAACTATTTCAAATTTTACTCGACTTTTCCAAACACTTACATATTAAAAGTTACGGAAAATCGTCTTGCATCAGTGCTAGACAATTTTTCGTGTGTGTTACTATGTGAATGATTGACAAGGTCGACTAAAATTTGGTATATAATTTATATTTTTATAAAATTTAAATTACAATAATTTTTAACTACAATAATAATAAAATAAAAACTATTAATCCTAGCGTAAAGCTTAAGCTGGCAAAGGTTATAAATCAAATAGTTTAGCTATCTAAAATATCTATGAAGTATGGCGCGCAACATTGTTATGGGTAAACTATAATACGCTAGTTTACAAACAGAAGGAGTAGTGAAACTTCAAATGTTTTAATAATGATTGCTTAGCTTTTCCAAAGACTAAAATAAATTGTGGTGGCTTTTCCGAAACACCCCCACTGAGCGAATAAAATTATTGGCTTTACCTGTGTATAAAAACCCAGAGCGCGTGATTTTCTATAACTGTCTATTATACTTACATGAGTGTAAGAATATTTCTTCATATTACACGAGCGTGAAGGTGCTGGCAAATTTTTAATAATTTTTAAATAGCAAGTTTACACAAACAGCTACTGTATTTGAAATGGTTCTAAGATTCTCTTAGTCAAACACAAAAATACCGAAGTAAGTTTGATCCCTTTCTTAAAATTGCTCGGTACTCGAAGGATCGCCGACATAGCCTGCTTTGCCTTCTCCCTCGTGTACACTTTAAGAACAATTGACTAGTGAAATCGATAATTCTTTTCATCTTAGGTAGAGGAGCTACAAATTTCTTTATTGAACACCATGATGGATAATAGAAAGCTTGCCTTTCTATGAATCTCTTACCTGCTAACCATCGCAAGCCTGACACCCTGCTTCATTTGGCCAATTTTGGCTACGGTATTTTGGATAAACTGGGGAGATTTTCCTTAGAAAAACGGAGTTCAGTTCATTATACACCTATGCCCATCTCTCCGACAAGCTTCTTCAGGACATCACTGAACAATTTTGCCCTGTTTATATTGGGATCTTCTGACATAGCATCCTTCAGTATCCTATAGCTCGCTTGCTGTCGATCGATTCATTTCATCCTATAGGACTACTGTCTTTTAGACACGGAGTCCTTATCCGAGGTTTCACAGTTATTTCTGCTATCCTGTAAGCTGCCCCTTTAGTAATTGCAGCTCAATTTTCCAGTATCCTGAAGGCCAACCGTCGATTATTAAATCGGCTGGTTCCTAAGGCATGTTTCTCAGATAATTCAGAAATCAAATCCTTTTTATTTTGTTTCTTTACCATAATTATTGCGGTACAGTGCGAGACGTTAAATATGTTCAATAATTGTTCAACAATCTTCATGGATTGTTTCTAAAGTACAATCAAAGAAGATTGTTGAGCAATATTAAAAATTTCAAAATCTGGCCGTTTATTAACATTCAAAAATACTTCACTAATCATTTATCTAATTTTAAACTGGCTAGAATATTTCACAAACATTGAGGTCAATTTGATCTGGTTTACTAAAATCTTCATTCTGAAAAATGGTATACAAACATCAGTTGCGATACCTTCAAAATTATTGTCATTTAGTTTAATTTCTAAACCGTCCACTAATGATTAAATATCACATTTTCTCAAAAACTGCGAAAATCTTTTAAAGTCGTCATTTAAATTACAACAACTAGTCCAAAGTTCCATAAGCCAATAAATGTTTGTTTGGAAAGGAAAAATTCAAGGGCTCCTCTACTCTCCAACTTCCTGAAGATCATCAATTTATGGTCACTATATCATCCTGCAGCTGGTATGCTTTACGGCTTGTAAGTGTCCCTCCAACATCTCAAAATTATTTCGCATTATAGTTTGCTTGTCTATAAGTCTCGTTCGTATAATTTTTATTCCAGTGTCTGAATTTGAGGTAACGTTTCCCCCATATCGTTTGTTCTATTAAGCTCATGTTCATTGAAAAATTGAAAATGTTTTAAATATTTTAATAAATATGGTTTGAATTCCTATGATCAACCAACGATCACACGTTAATAGGATCAGCTTTGCTATCAAAATGTAATCTTTGTGCTGTTGTACAACATACTGTTACATTTTAGCCTTGATAACCAGGGTTCGGTTCACTGGATCATGAATAGAACAACCAAATTTAATTCAACCATTAATTAAACACGTTTAACTCTTTCACTTTTTACCATTAACAAAATTAACTCTTTGGATTTTTACTTCTCACTAACCCTATCACGGTTAAAATCTATCAACATTACTATCTACGAGAATGTTCTCTAATATTCTTGAATAAGTGTCTAGACTACTCTTGAATATTCTAGACTCTATAGACTCATATTTAGTATAATTTACATTTAGGATAGTTTGTCTATCTAAATAGAGATGTCACCCTAAACGTAACACTACCCTATACGTAATTATTTAATTCATTTGCTTAATGTATAGCGCTAATCGGTCTAAGCACAGTACTTTCGGGTTTCTTAATTAAAATTGAACACGTCGTTTATTTACTCGCCCGCCTACACCATTCATCCGGTCATTTGACACCATTATTTCCCCCCGTACAACTGTTTCCGACGCTTTTCCCGCTGATCACTACTAATAGCCTGACTTTTGCTTCTGCATCATCTATACGAAATGGCAAATCGAAACTATTGCAGTACAGTACTTCTCGTCCATCATCCATCACACAGTCATAAAACCCATTCGTGTTTGAACTGAGTATTGACGATCCTTATCGTTGCAGTTTTCTGACCCGTTATAATTGCACTCTGTGGCTGTTCCCAATTACTCATACCAATCTCGCAACAGCGATGGAGTAAGAAAATTCGATGCTACTCAGCTTGGATCGCGGCAACACTGAATATCTGATGCTATTGAACCCCCGACATCGTCCCTCCTCCTGTTGCTTGGGCCCCCACCTTTGATAGCTACTATAAACGCAATTGCTTGATTTTCCCTGTTCACACTTATTTCGGTACCTCGAAGTCTAGAACTGTATGCTGTATAAGCTAGAACTCTTCAATCTCCGTTTGAACTTTTCTATTATTGTCGAGAACATTTATTTCCATCTCATGACTGTTTGCTTACGCTGCTCCGTAATCGTTGAGAAGTTTCTGCTCCAACTCTTGAATATCAGCCTTTGATTCATGCTCATCCTGTTGAACGGCCGATTGCTCCTTCTTCACCTTTCCCTGTAGAGCAGTACTCATTTCCTAATATTCCTCGACCATTGACTGCTTAATTATTTATTTATTTTTCTAACCGACAGTTGACAAACCCCGCGGCGCCTACTCCTCCTTTAATTAACTCCTCTAGAATCATCTGTTTATCCACAATCTCACCGCTACCACCAATTGCTATGTTTTAGACCTGTCAAACAAGCCCTGTATTTCACAAAACACTAATTCATTTATTTAACTTATTTTGCACTACTTTACTACACTTTAAACACTTTAACTCTTTCAGTTTTTACTTTGTTCTAAGTTTATCGCGGGTCAAACCCCAACTACATTACTAACTTCTAAGTTCTAACATTTCATCTCGTATTTATACCAACTACGAGTATGTTCTCTAATATTCCTGAATGTCTAGGCTATTCCAGATTAGTCTAGACACACATTTGGTACATTTACATTTGTGGTGCCTCTATTCAAATGGAGATGTCACCATAATCCGAACAATACACAAAGTAATAAAGTACCCCATCTTCTGAATTTGCCTAGGGTTAGTACAAACTTGACAGGGTGCAGACGCGTGACGATTGTCCTAAATTTATTCTAAATGTTACATATGTACAGTAACAACATTTCTGTTTTGACTTAAATGGGTACTCTTTGTTAGTTAGAATCTTCCCATTCTTAACTATGTTTCTCCTTAATTCTGGTATTGTTGCTTTTGCGTTTCGCTGACCATGGAACTAACTCAATTGGTTTCGTGGTTACGAAGAACCTATTTATGCTTCCGTGCAGCTTGCAATTTCTCTCAGTATGCTATGCTTGGGAGTTCCTTCACAAGAGCCAAATTTTTGGTGTTTGAGTCTGAGATCTTTGCATTTTTTTATTGACATGCACCTTCCATCGCAGTTTAGAATCTAGGTTCATTCCTAGATATTTTGCCGAGTTGGTTTAATTCTCTATTAGTGTAGTCAACACATCTTCATTCAATCTGATCTGTCATTGCTTGGTCCATTTGGTAATTCATCGCACTTTGGAGTTTAATGGATTCTTCTATGGTGGTCACCTACTAGCCATGATAGCATGGTAATCTTCAACAGTACTCAATTTTAGTTCTCTAGGAGATATCTTATTTCATGTATTTAATTTATATATTCTCTTTTATTGAAGGTCGAGGTAGAGAGATTATCTGTTCACTTCAAAATTTGGGTAACATTTTTATTCTAAAATTCTTAGATAGTATATAGTTCTTCTGGAGTCCCATGTACTTCTTCTTTCGTTAAGAGTAAGGGTGAGTGCTCTGCAGGTCTCTGCTTCTGGTACATTATTCTTAAGGTATAGATTTCAAATCAAATCCATTATAATATCTCTTATCTCACGGTAGTTTTCAATTTTGCTTACAATTACTGGTGGTGGTTGTGGTGGTTTTGGTGGTTGCTGCATCTTTTTACTGCGATCGATCTGTTGTTGAATTTTATTAAGATTTTGTGGGTTCTGTGTTTTCGGGAGAGGTCGACTTGCAAATTTTTCCCTCGTTTGTTATTTTAGACTGGCCTTAGACTTCACTTTTCAGTTCATCTTGTACAAGTTATATTCTTTCGTTGTGATCAGTTCATCTTTCTCGAAAATATTGATCTCGGTTTTTGAATTTTTTGTTTTTTCTTCTTTTATAGCAGTGATTGGCTTTCTCTAGAGCCCATGAAGCCGGCCTTCCCTGAGAAGAGTGGAATTTTCAGGATATAGCCAGGTTTGCAACCAGAGGAAGCTAAAAACTGTGGTATTTAAATTATATATACGCGCCCTACAGCAAAACGAACTCTAGCGTCTGGATCCTTTTAGGGCATATACTATTGATCCGGACTTGCTCATAAATTTATAAAAAATTCACGATCTACGATTTCCAGTTGGTATAGGATTTATCTGCGAGCAAAAGAAACATAATTTGCGATGTTTCGTTAACTTTTCTATAGTTACGAATTATATATAAACATAATAATATTTACGCACGAGCATCATAACTTGTTTGCCCAATTATAACTTTTTGTGTTGCTGTATTCGCATGTCTTGCATACCCCCCTCCCGCCCCCACATATATATAAGAATACGGATTGCGTGTTAAGGACATATACCAATAATAACCCCAATTTAATTTGTGTTGCCAGCACAAAAATGAAAATAAATTGGACAAAAATCACTTTATCAGCAGTTCAGTTGAATTTTTGTCTGTTTTCAAGGAAAAATAAAAGTTTTTCATACACACACATACACAATATAATTAGTTTCAGTTAAATTACCATCGTTTTCTTTTTTATTACACATTTAATATTACAAAAAATATATCTCGTAAGTGCAAAAGCACAAAACCATGTATTAGTATGAATATGTAAGATGAGAGAAAAACAATTTTTCTTCTTTTACTTTATGGTGTGCTTTAGTTTCTGCATACAAAACATATTCTATTCAATAATAATTTTTCCTATTTTCTTTTTTTCGATTCGATTCGATTCTATTGTGTTCAACATGTTCAATTACCTATATAATAATCGTAAATACAATGAAATTGAATATTTTTATTTTGTTATTTAAAAAAGTAAAATTATCGGTGGGAGGATGGAGGGTGTGTTTTTCTTAAGGAAAATATATGTATATTTTTTTTTTCTTCGTCTATTATCTACTCACCCATAATACTATAATACGAGTATAAACAGACATGATGAGTGTGAGCGGTGTCTTTTTATGGTTGTGCTGCACACATATGCTCTACATGACTATGATTGTCTTCTAACACACATACATATATGTACCACATATGAAGAATGTATAATAATCTTAGAGCATTACAAAAACAATAGGAATTCGATCAATATGGATAATAATAATCATAATATAGGTATTCCGATGTATATGTTCGATATTAAATTTATTTATATATTTTAGATAGCATATCGATATGGTTTTCTAATATATAAAATGAATAGAAAATTGGAAAATTTCGTATTCCGAGGTGATAATATTGAATTTTGAATTGGTTTTTGTTTTTTGTTGGCCCAGAATCTAACCAAATATTAGATTTGGATGTGCGTGCTATATTAAAATATGTTTATGGTAATATTGTTGTCTGATTTAGGATATATAAATATTGTGCGTGTGTGCGGGGGTGAACTAGAAACTGAAGCTGTAAAGAAAATTATATTTGCCTAAGGGAATAATATTGGCCTGGTGATATTCCACTCACAATAACATCTTTTGGGATTTTACTATATAATAACTTTTTAGAAGCGTAATTGCTAAACGTGCTGCAAACTAACTAAACTGTTTAATTTTTGGATACCATCACGATACTATCGTTGTACTATAGAAAATATGTCAGGATAGTCATAATGCGCCTAAATGCAAGCAAAAACTATTACACTGCATCTAATATGATTAGAATAGTAGGTCATGAAATTTATTATTTTTAACTCCGATAGGAGCGATTAATTCAACATTTTCAACATTCACGTTAGTTTCGGTAGTCACTTCTTCGTTTGAGATGAATCTTTGTCCTGCGAGTCATTTTTTCAAGTTTGGAAACAGGAAAAAGTCACTAGGAGCTAAATCTGGACTATGAAGTGGATGATCAACCAATTCGAAGTGTATATTTCACTTAATTTTAACATCGTATCTAATGCTGTGTGAATCGGTGCGTTGTCTTGAAGAAAAAGCACTTTTTTCTTCTTTAAATGTGGTCGTTTTTCCTTGATTGCATCAACCAATTGATCCAATAATGCACGATAATACTTTCCTGTGATTGTGGATCCTTTTTCAAGATAATCGATGAGCAATATTCCGTGTGCATCCCAAAATATAGTGGCCATAACCTTGCCAGCCGATTTCACTGCCTTTGCCTTCTTCGGAGCACTTCCACCAGCTTCCACCCATTGTTTCGATTGATTTTTGGTTTCAGGTGTGTAGTGGTGGGCCCACGTTTCATCAACAGTAATTAATCGACGCCAAAAATCAACAGGATTACGCTTTATCATATCATGTCCAAACACCGCTGTGAAGTGGTCTGTCGAACTCGTTTTTGTCCGACACTGAGCAAACGCGGCACCCATCTTGCCGATAGCTTTTTAATATGCAAATGTTCATGCAAAATGTTGAACCCACGTTCATATGATATGTTTACCATTTCAACAATCTCACGCAACTTGATTTGGCGATCATTCATAACGATATCGAGGATTTTCTTGATATTTTCTTCAGTAACCAGCTTTTTTGGCCTTCCTGTTGATGGTATTGTTGCAATGTTTCTTCGGCCGCGTTTAAATTCAGCAATCCAATATTTTACCATGTAATCTGACGGAGCAGACTCACCGTAATGTTTATCGAGTTTTTCTTTTGTCTCTTTCGCCGTTTTCCCTTTCAAATAATAGTGTTCAATCACTGCACGAAATTCGTTTTTTTCCATTTTTCAAGAAACACAAAAGTTGCTTACTTCAAACGACTACAACAAATAAACTAATCGATGAATTTGGGTGAAATTATAACAGCTGTCGTTTGACAGATCGCAATTTCTAAAAAACAAAAAAATTTTGTGTTTGTGCTGCCATTTAGCGCTAGGTAGCTTCATTTTCAATCCGCCCTCGTATGTCGCGGACTTCCAACGTATGTTGCTGGCAGAATGGTCATTCTGTGCATTTCTGTCAGCATTGATGACATCCCGAAGATGACAGTATTCCTCGGAACGGAGTTCTGCCTGGTTCAACCTGATAAATGTCTATCGCTCAGTTTCAAGTTTGACGTATATATGTATATCCACAGCATATTGGTGAAATAGACGGTGACATTTAAAGATGTTATTGTCCTCATTTTCGGGAACCATCACTCTGTATGAATAACAATTCATAGAACTAACTTTTTTGTTAGTTTCGGCGCCTGTAAAAAATATGCTGTGTTAATAAGATAAAGTAACGTTGTGATTATGGTAGCAAAAGTAGATTGGTTATTTACCTGCGTAACTGGATTTTACATCTTAATTAAAAAATGATACTCATCTTCACCTTCGGACACACACTGCTGACTGTAGTTGATCGTTCCGCCGACATACAACAATGTCTCGATTTTCTAAATTTTGACCCACGACGACACTATAAGCGATTTCATCAATTGTTGGCGCATTAAAACTTCCGGCGTGTTTTCCTGCAGGCCAGGCGTCTTATCGGCTCTGATGACAATTTTGTTATCCGATTACATGCGATCTAATGCTGCCTTGAATAATGCAACCAATTCCTTATGTTGATGGGAAATGTTTGGAGTTGTTCCGCAATTGGCCTTTTCACCGAATTGTTGTGCGATGATCGACTTGTCTTGCTGAATCAGCCATAAAATAAATTTGTAAAAATTTGTAGTTACTATTCGGCGTTGGCAATAAGGAACCTGTTCGTTGATATATTTTACCCTGAATCTGCGAAGGTAAATAGATGTAATATACGTAATTAATTGTATAGCCAAGTGTTTGTATCCACATGTGGCTAGCAAAATACATTGGTAGCACTGCCATTCACCCATCAACTTTTGTAAACTCACTCACTTCTAGTTGTTTTGGCAATTTATCTGGTGAAAGTTTATTGTTTCTCATTATACTTATACCTAGAAAGTAGGCATAAAATTATCTCGAATACATTTTGCGCCTAACGACGTCATTTGAAACCAGTTATTTCCGGGTGCTTCATTTTTATGCTTAAATGCCTTGCATTGGACTCACAACGTTCATTGGTCCAATAGCAACGATTTGCAGTGAACTGTGATTCCGTTCAACATCATTTCGCGCTTCGCGATGTTCGTCAGTTTGACTTGCTTGTATATATCTTGGACTTGCAGCATTCCGAGTTCTGCGACCTAAGTTGGAACGTCTAATTGGCGGCATTTTGAAGAACCAAAATTCAACTGAAAATAAAAAATTTAATTTAGTCGTTAAGTTTTCTGAAATTCCCCATTTTTCTGCGCAATAAAACCAAAAAGATGAAATCGTGACGTTATGGCGTGACCAAGGAAAATAGGGATTCATTTTTATACAATAAATTTCTAATGAGTATGATCATAACTCATATATAGATATATAGACGCCATTATGACGATGTGCCTTCAATCGACTTTGTTATTGTAATCGACTTTAAGCCCCTTTATATCGATTTATAATTGAATCCGACATTGGAATATTTTTTAGAAGTTTTAAAGTCCAAAAAGTAAAAAAAAATTTTTTTTAATATTTTCAAACAATCAATTTATCAGACACTATGGAACACCAGTGGGAAGAAGCCATAGATTAATACAACATAGTAAATTAAGTTAGAATAAAATTGCTCATTAGTCCAGGTGACTAGATTGTAATAATTGTTTATTTAAAATATTTAAATAAAATTGAAAAAAAAAAAAAAAAAAATATTTTCAAACAAAATTTTAAACTTAATTGAAGTGGAATTTAATTTAATTTTATTATTTAAAATTTTTAATAAATAATAAAATTAAATTAATTATTAATTAATTAAATTATCAATTTTTACGGTTAACAGTCCTTCACAGCTAGCAAATGCAAGATTTTAGGGAATTATTAAAATTTCGATATTACGTCATAGTAATATATTTAATAACGTATATAAATTGTTAAAATTGATTGAATTAAAAAAAAATTAAGATTTGGAGTTCTGGAATTGAATTTTTGTTAGGTTTAAAAAAAAACAAATTATATAAATTTATATGGAGAGTTAAAAATTTTAAGGATTTATAAATTTTAAATGATCGTTCCAGAATTTTAAAAAAATATTTACTAATTCATATTTTTAATTGCATTTTTTTTGTAAATCAGTTATACAATTTTTGAATTTAAAATATTTTGCCAATTTTAATAATTTTCATTTTCAAGTAGTTTCATGTTAATTAGGATCATTTTATATCACGGCATTTCTAGGCTTTCAAATTTTAAAATTGATTAAAGATCTAAGTTTTTTGAGAATTTTTAAATATTAAATTTTTTTAACAACATTAAGAATTTTTAATTGATGTTAACCCAATTTTACAGTTTCTTAGAATTTGATTTTAATATTTGTATTGTGAAAAATGCTTCAGAATTTTAATTAATTTTTGAATATATTTAATGGTTTTACAGTGGATTTTTGGAACTTAAAGACAAAGAATATGCCATTTAAAATATCCAGATTTGAAATTTTTTCCGTATTTTAAAATTATACTTAGAAATTAAATCAATTTAAATAATTTGTTTGTTTAACAGACTAGTAATAGTTAAAAAAAATTTCATATTTGGCTTACAGAATTTATATGGTTTTAAATTTAACTATTTACAGAATTTTTATGTATTTAAGAAGATTAATTTTAAGAATTTTTGAGTGTGTGTTCTATTTAAATTTGATAAAAAATTTCAAATAAAATTTAAAGAACTATTCCTAGGAGTGATGTTTAAATTAATTAAATTTTAATATTTGTTGCATTCGTAAAAAAATGTTTGAGTTCTTAAAATTATGATATTAAGAATTAAGATATTATTTACATATTTAAAATTAACAAGAAACAAAGTTTATTTGAAAGAAAATTTCAAATAAAAATAGTTTATAAATTATTATTTTTCTTATTTTGAGAATTAAATTTAGTGTGATGTGGAACTTTTATAATGAAAAAAACCTAAAACTGTATGGAAAGTTCATAATTTTAAATAGTTACCAAATTGAATGTTTTAAAAATTTATAAATTATACAAATTTAAAATTTATTTACAATTTTTTTTAATGATCGTTTCAGAATTATAAAACTAATTTCATTAATTCTAATTTTAATTAATTTTAATTTGGATTTTCTATTGCAATTATATGAGTTTAACGACTTGAATCCCAATGGTTTTTTGGAATTTTAATTTTAATTATGAGAATTTTTAATAATGTTAAAATATACAAATTTTAAATTTTAAATAACATAACATTTATATTAAAATTAAATCAAAACATTTTTTATATAGTTTGAATGGTTTATCAGTGGGTTTTAAGAACTTAGTAACCAACAATTGCAAAATTAAATTTGAAAATGTTGTGGGATTTTAAAATCATTGAATATTTTATTCTTCTATTATTTTATTCTAGATGTTATCTAGATTTTACATATTTTGCACATTATTGCAAATGCTCAGAAATTAAATAATTTGTGTGTTTTAAGAATTTCATTTATAGATTTGCAATAAACAACAAATTTTTCATATTTGACTTACTCAATTATGGTTTTAAACTTAACCATTTACAGAATTTTTATGTATTTAAGAAGAAGAAAATTTTTTAAAAATAAAATTATAGATTATTTCTGGGAGTGATATTTAATTTAATTCAATTTTGATATTTGTCGCTTCTAACTCTCGTAACAAACTTGTTGAGTTACTAAAATTATGGTATTAAGGATGCGGACCAATTCACGGGTAAATCAATTAGTAAGGTAAAGTCGATTTTTAGTATTTTTATTTTATTGAAATACGTGATTTTTTTTATTTTCAGCTTAGTCAATCCGTACATCATTAAAAAATGACCAGCCTAAACGTTAAATATTTACTTTTGTGTACTCGCTTTACCCTACTTTTTGAAAGGGTAAATGAATTTACCAAAAATTAAAGTAATAGTCGACTTTTACCCGTGAATTGGTCCGCAACCTAAGACGTAAATGTTATTTACAAATTTAAAATTTACAAGAAATTAAATTTTCTTAAAAGCATATTTCAAAAATAAAAAGCTTTAAAATCTCCTGGATAAATTTAAAAAATCTTAATAAATTAATTTTTTACATATTTTAAATTTTCTGGAACTATATATTTTAAAGTTTTGCAAATTTTCGGAAATCTACGAATATTAATAAACCTGGAATTTATAAATATATATGTTAAATCACTTTAAAAAGTATAGAATTGTGAAGGATTCATGTTTCGATTTTATTATATATTATTAGAATTTAAAAAGCTCGAAGAATTTTAAAATTTCAAAAGAAAAAGTATCATTTTTAAGAGCCAAATTGAAAATTTTAAAAATGTATTAGTTTTTCAAGTAAAAAGCTTTAATATTAAAAATAATAAAAATTATTTTATTAATTCTAATATTAAATAAATTCGGATTTTTAATTGCTTTAATAAGATTTTATAAAGTTCAATTAAACGATTTTTTTGATATCAGTTAGGCAATTATACGATTTTTGAATTTAAAGTATTTTACAAATTTTAAAAATTTTAATTTACCGATATTTTAAAAATCTTTAGGATTTTTTCTTTTCAACATATTTAAATTTAATTTTGTTGGTATTTTATATGAATTTTTTTAAAAATAACAAGAAAATTGAAAATGTTTAGCTTTAAATATTGTGAAACGAGTTTCAGAATTTTATAAATTTAAAATATACATATTTAAGTTTTTAAAATTTTTGATTTTTTTTATAGTTTAAATAAAATAAATGCTTAATCAATTTTTAGGGCAGTTTTAGGAACATAGTTTGAAATTTCATTTACAGACTTGTAATAATTAAGCAATTTTGCATATTTCGCTTACAGAATTTATTTGATTTTAAATTTAATCATTTACAGAATTTTTATTTTAAAAGGGGTGATATTTAATTTAATTCAGTTTTAATATTTATTACACTTTTAATATATTTCTTGAGTTCTTTAAATTATGACATTAAAATTTAATAGAAATTTAATTTTTTTAGAAAACAATTTCAAATATAAAGAATTGAAAAATTTTCAGAATATTTAAAAATTATTTTTTTATAAACTTAAATCTTTCCTGATTTTATGATTTATGTCAAAGTTTTGCAAATTTTCGGAATTCTATGAATTTTCGATTGTAAACTTAGAATCTACAGATTTTAAAAAGTTTAGAATTAAGAAGATTTCATGTTTCAATGAAACATATGAACATTTTAAAAACAATAAATTTATACATATTTATATATCAGTCGTTAACAGAAATCAAATTAATATATATTCAAGTTTTTAATAAAATTGTATAATTTCTTAGAACTAATTATTTTATTTCATATTTTGAGAATTAAATTTAGATTGAAGTTTGTAATTTATAATAGTTTTAAAAAAATATAAATTTAACATTTTAAATAACTGTCCAATTGGAAGTATTAAGAATTTTTAAATTCTACAATTATTAAATTCTACTTTATTAATTCTTCTATTTATTTGAATATAATTAATTTTTAATCTGTTAGGCGACTTTGCGATTTTTAATTTTTATTCATTTTAACATTTTCATAAAATTTAAAATATATTTGTAGAAAGTTTTTAAATAAGAAAATGTTTAGAATTAAATAGTGTGAAAACATTTTCAAAATTATATAAAATTGAAATATTCAAATTTAAACTTTTAGAATTTATGATTATTTCTAGATTTTAAATAATTTAACATTCTTGTTAAAAATAAGCTTACAAATTTTTCGAATATTTATAATTTTTAGAACATATAGGAGAGTACTGGAATTAAAAGGCAAGTATATTCAGTTTTTTTGAACAAAAAATTAAGAATTAAATTTTATTTTTATTTTAAATATACATATGTACATATATATAAATTTAAAGTAACCAAGCCCCATTGACCATTCATATATCACACAAAGATTTAAAAACAGCTCGTATATACTCTTGAGATTTAAACTTTTCTTCTAAAAAAATTAAGTTTCTTGTAAATTTTAAATTTAAAGAACTCAAAAAATTTGAAGAGGGCTACGAAACTGTTCAATTTGAAAATGTTGATTTTCATTTTTCAATTCAAATTCAATAACAGGTACATTTTATTTGCCCATATTCAAATTAATATTTATTTCGAAATCGCGTCTCGGCTATATTTCGTAAAAAAAAACTCTGCTAAATTTTCTAAAAATAAATCCAAAAATTATATTTGATTTTCAGTGACACAGTAGGCGGCGTAGATGAATACAAACGGTCGATTCGAAATATTCATTTTCATTCAAATGTACATTTAGCGAAGACACATCGAAAACTGCAATGTCCACTCTGAAAAAATTATTTATTATTAAATACATTTTGGGTGTGTCCGAATTGCGTAGTTAAACTCGATTTCGTTATAATTCTAAATTCGTATTTTCCATTTAAATAATATCTAATATAGAAATCTGTGTGCCTGATACCAACAGTTTCGACCAAATGGCCGACTTTTATAAATTGATGACTAGTTATACTATTGACCGCCAAACGGCTAACAATTGGTTTAATTTTAATTTAGCCTCCTCACGGGATTGCTTTTCGTTTTAATTGCGGGATGGACAACAACAATATGAATGCTGACATATTTAGAATCATTATTTATTGTGTTGCTACTAGTGGTATCTATGAATTAATGAACGAACTAATCAATCTTCACAAACATATTGTGTTGTAGTTTTCAAGACTTTAAAATTCTTCTGAAATTACAATGAAATTTGCCAAAAGTGAATTTCAAGGTGGACAGATTTCAATAAATTGCTCCACATTAAATCGCTGCCATTTAATCGTCTTAAAATATTACAAACATTATCAATTATCACTTTAAAATGTTGCTTTATTTAATGTGAATATGCAAATATATTGTTAAGCTTTAAGACGCGACATCGCGCGCTTATAGACAAATCATCTAAATCATTGCAATGATCCATAGAGGCGTCGTCGCTATAATACATACATATACAGATGTGAAAACTATTTTTGTTAACAAAAACAAAACTATCTTATGACCATATCTCAATCCATTAGTATTTTATGTATTTTTTATGATTCTAAAAAATTAAATTATTTAGTTTAAAAATTCATAAATTTTTGATTGGTGATTTTTGATTTTTTGTGTTTATGGTTTTTGTGCGGCATATGACGACGCGCTCTATACTTTCATCTGTGTATTTATGTAAAGACGCCGCCGCCTCGGTTAATTTATATTCACATGCTTTTAGTGTCCGGACCGGAAATTTTATTACATAAATTGTATGTATGTAGCTATGGGTTGTGAATGTACATAGTACTACACAATACATGACCTATGATGGCTATTTATAAAAAAAAATATACTTCCAATCGATCGCGAAACAGAAAAATTCTCTTTTTATATCTGTTCGTGTTGAAGGCCAAAATACTTAAGAAACTCTCTAACTATCTATATACACAAAGAAAATCGTTAAATTGATTATTGAGTAATGATCGATATTTGATTGAAAAATAAAAGCAAAAACTTCAATTTCGTAATTTACTTCAATTCAATTATTTATGATTTGATTGATAAGATCAGATTTATTTTTGGATATACATAGAGACGCGGTGGTTATGATCTGCACATTATTGCAATGTTGGCCTTCTATATACATACGTATACATAATATGCGTGTGCTCTAAATTTAAACCGTATGGTCGTTATAAATTTATTAAGCGCCACATTAGCATATGCCACTTTAAATGTAAAAATCACACATATTTTAACTACCCTTGGCATGCAATAAAAATTTTTCGACTTATGCAAATACACTAAAAACGTGTCTTCATATGATAATAATCCCATAGTGGTTAAAAAAAAAAAGCAAAACATAAAATTTGTGCCCAACAACATTAAAATTTATGTATTTTGGTAATAAAAACATATTTTTGTTGTTTTTTGATATACGAGAATTATTATTATTTTTTGTTAACACCATCATTATACATATTACATCATACATACATACATATACATATATATGAATTGCTATGGTTGCATCTGCTTAGTATTTTATAGACAAAATTTTATAAAAAAATAAATTATTTTTCATGACATAATAAATGTTTATGTTTAGCCAGAGAACTAAATAATCATAAAATAATTTTTCCGGAAATAATTTATATTTTTGAAATTCTTATTTGACAATATTCGCTATAAAAAATTTTTTTTGCTAAACTATTTCAATGCTAAATTATTTTATTGGCAATAAAATACACAAAATAAAATTTAATAATCAAATGTGCGATAAATTACAAATAAATGTCTTCTTTTTTTTTAATTTGCTAAATTTTTTTATGTGCTACGAATTAATTAACATAACATGCTAATCATCTGGAAGATGAGTCTTTCATAGATATGCATATCATACATATGATCAGTTTTCAGCGAAAAATGAAAATATTTATAAAAAGATTGTACAAATCTTAAATATTTGAAGAGATTCCAACAAAGCAACAAATAATTTTTCATTCGTTATAAAATCAGTCCTTGATTTTGAGCCAAATCACCAGGGATGGGCTTTTACGTGTCATCTATTATTTTCTACATTGACGTGTAGATAACGTCAACAACGTAAACAACGTCAATAATGAAGAAAATTCCTAGAGTGGTTTTGTCAATTAGTTTTAAGCTAAAGGGTGACCAAATTTCTTTTGGAACAATGCGTCATTCGTGATAGTTTTATAGAATGTCCGTCAATGCATTTAAATCACTTTTCAAAAAGCTCGAAATTTAAAACTAATCGTGCTCAAATACCATGAATCTATACTTCAGCGTCATGTTTATCCATTACAAAATTATTAAATTGGCCCAAAACAACGATATATAGCGTTATATAGAAAGGGGCCCTCTTTATAACGGTGGAACGGTATAGAACAGCTCGCAAAAAAATCATGAAAAACGGCTCACAAAAAATCAGACAAAAAGGTTATAACCTTCATTAAAAATAATCCGGGGAACTTTAACTATGACCATGCCATAAAATATAGCACACCCCACTCCATGGTAAAACGAATTCAGAAGGCTATAAGTGCTATACCGAGTTATTAAAAAGGTTCATGGGTATGTAAAAAGGTGGTGTGTTCAATTCGAAGAATACTCACTGGGGTTCTAGATTAACTATACAACTAAAGGAAAAGAATTACTGATTGCCATGGATGCCATGTGAATCCATTTCAACTGGAAAACCAACATATTGGCCAACTGACCCAGGAAAAACGTCAGGTGTTTGAGCTGATCGATTTTTTTTATAACCAAAAGTATTTCTGGATTCTGCTTATTTGACCATCGCCGTTTATTTTCATTGCTGCTACATCCCTCTTTTATACTTGGCAATTAATTGGCTGAATTTGAAAATAAGGTTAAGAAAATGTCTAACCGAGACAAAGAGCATATTTTACTCTTCGACGAAATTAAGATAAGATCTAATCTAAAATATAACCGAGCAAGTGATCAAACTATTGGAGTAGTCGACTTTGGAGATGATGAACAACAGCATAAAATCGCTAAATACATACATATGTGTATTTAAGTAACGGGGATTATTTAGCACAGACAAATTTATTTTAAGCTATTTTGCAACTGAAGGTCCCATATGTGGAACAAAACTAAAGGAGTTAATTTTAAAAAGTAACACAGAATTACAGTAATTGGGGTTAAATATTAGAGGAATTGTGTGATCAAGGTACAAATAACCATACACGTGCGTATACAAGATGTTAGGAGTAAGTAAAACTCAACCATTCTTTATTGTGGATAACCAAAAATTGTTTGCCTCGTTCGATATACCACATTTATTTAAGTCAGTTCGGAATACTCTTCTAGCATATGATATAGTAACAGCGGAAAGGTTAACTAAGTGGAGTATAGTCAGTGAGCTATACCAAATAGACAGTGAATACGGTTACAAGAATTTGCCCTAATCTAACTTTAAGGCACATATACCCCAACACATTTGAGCGAATGAGAGTTAACTTAGCTACACAAATTTTAAGACGTAGTTGCGCGAATGAAGTTCGAACTTTCGACCATTTAAAGAAATTTAAGACCAATAAAATAAAACAGCAAGCTTTAGCAACGGCAATATTTATTGAAAAACTGGACAAACTATTTGACGCGTAAAAGTCAATTCTGCTCAAATAAGGCAAACTCAGGGTTGTTTCTGAACAGTAATAATGATTCCCACAATAAGTAGTATTTTAGAATTAACTTCTGCAATAAGTGATACACACCTGAATATCTCATACATCTCAACGTCAAAATTATACAAACGGATGCAGTAGAAAATTAATTTTCTCAAATTCGTTCAAAAGGAGGTAACAATTTTATTCCATCGGTGTATGATTTTAATTTTACTATTGCTAAAATTACATATATCAAGTAAGTTAATTTTTCATTCGTCGATTTTAAGTTATGAACCAGATAATTGCACTTTATTGGAAACGGCTCGGGGGTAAAAGAGGCTGTTTGATTGAATTTTAATCATGAATAGTTCTAGCCTCAATATATATTTTAAATTTTATTGCATATTGGTAATTTTTAAATCAAAAAGCGATTTTTTAAATTTAAATGAGAAACTAAATTTGTTATCACTTCATCGAGGTTCGAACACTGCACAACATCCACGATTACAAATGCTATGACACCGCCTACTTTACCACCTCACCATTTCCATATATAGATTTGCCGCTATACTCATCCTTTATATTTGTCAATTGTAGCGAGAAATTAAATAAATTAAATTAAATGCCAAACCGAGGCTAGAATTCAAGTTCACTATTCCAAATTCAACGACTCTGCTTACTGGACCACCGTCGTATATACATTTGGTGCTATACAAATCTTTTATGTGTGCCAATTCAATAGAGAAAATTGAAAATTTTAGCAACAGGAATGGACTATGCTTGTTTGACCATTACACAGGAGCTGTGTTGATCCAATTTTACAGCAGAAACTTAATTAAAAATGTATAGTCGCTGACCAGTCTTGAACTCGAGTTCACTGCTTACTCGACCATCGGCATATAAAATATTGGTGCTGAACAACGATAACAATCTTTACATGGCGCAACTGATAGAAATTATGACCGTACCATAACATTTAGCTAAATGGAAAATAGCGCCTACTTCTTGGAACCAAATGTCGTCGAGGTGGGGCTTCAATTTCAGGCAGCAAATATTCCGTTATCATGGTGCAATAACGAGCAATATTCACAAGTACTTCCCGGCCGTCTTCTTTTTTGAAGAAACATGGACGAATGATTTCACAGGCGCATAAACCACACCAAACCGTCTATTTAGTCGCGTATCATCCAATACTGTAAACTGGGATTCAAACTTTTCGATGGTATTCCAAATGGTGGTCTCGACAGGCAGGATTATGTCAACTGTAACTTGGTCTAAGCGCACGAAACACATTCCTCACAGAACGCTGATTTTCGTAATAAAGCTGAACCATTTGTTGACGCTATGCCGGGCTCAGTCTTTCCATGATGAAATGGCAAACGATATTGAATAAATAAAACACGATGATAGTTTGAATCTATTCATGCGTCATTTGTCAAAAAGAAACAAATGAAAAAATCACCTCTAGATGTACGGTTTTACAAAATACTTCCGCGAACTGGCGTATTCGATTTCAAACCGCTAACATTTCGTATAGGTTGTTGATATTATTTTAACTGTCGACGTTGACAAAAAATACTGCGAAGTAATCTACGTTATATTTTACGTGTTGACAACCGTGTAAATTACATGGCGTAATCTAGCTCGCCCATCCCTGATCACAATTCTGCAAAAATTCTAAACAAACTTAAACGATATTCGAACTTAACATCGATAATTTATATTTCAAAATTTCAAAAAGATTTTAAAATTCATAGTATTCGAATAAAAATTTGTGATATACTGAATTTTATAAGTAAAATTTAACAATATTTCTTAAAATTCGAAATTTAAATTCGATAAAAATCGTAGAGCGCCATACATTAAGTTACAGTTTATATAAAATTGAAATTCGACCGACCCACAGTAACTTGTCATTCAAAAACATGAATATTGAATATTTCACTTCTCAATTTCAACATCTGTAAATTTAAAATTTGTAAATCCGAAAAGAATTGAAAACAAAACTATATGAAAAAATTTAGTAATTTTAAGATGAATTTTAAAGTTTGTGCGAATTTGGTAAGATTAGGATATTAAATCCCATTTAGGAGTATTGCTTTAAGGGTTCAACGTTTCCTTAGAATTTAAAAATATATTAATACTTAATAATCGGTCTCTGAATTTCATGATTTTTCGATTTTAAATAGTTTATTTTTAAAATATTAAATACGTTTAAATATTTTTAATGTTAAAATTTTGCAATTTATCTAATATTTATGTAAGTTTTGGTAGTTTATAAAAATTTTATAATTAACAAAAATTTAATTTGGTATAATTTAAGGTTCGCATCATAACTAAAAATGATGCAATTCGGATTTTAAAAATTGGCAGAATTTAAAGATTTTAAATATTATTTATTAGTGTTTTAAAGCTAAAAATTTAAGCTAATATTAGTTTTTTATTGGCATACCAAGTTTAAATTAAATTAAATTAATTATTTAAAATTCACGTATTTCAATATTTTATAAGATTTAAGATTTTTAAAAATTTTGAAATTATACAATTTGAAAAATTTCAAAAATTGAGATTTGTGGTTGGGATTATAAAGAGTTTATCAACATTCTTTAATTATATTTAAGTTTTGATTCACATTAAAAAAAAATAAAAAATAAATTTAAAATTTGAATGGAATAATTAATTAAATTAAAATTCCAAGAAATATTAAAAATTCCAATTAATTTTAAATGTTTCACAATTTATTTAAAATTTTAGAATTTTAACTATGTTTTTAAAAGAGGTTAAACTAACGGTTGTTTAAAAATTTGGAAAGGATAATGGCCGTAATATTTAGCAATATTTTAAAGATGCAATTTTAGAACGATTTTATAAAAGTTAAAAATCCTCCAAGCTTTTAAAAAAATTTAAAATTTTTAAGATTTATGTACTACAGAATTTTAAGAAATAATTTTGATTAAAAATCAATGGATTTAAAAAAGTTTAGGCATTTAAAGTTTTAGGATCGAAGAAAAATATGTACTTCGGAATTTTAAATTAAATTTAAAATTTCAAGAGTTTAAAAATTTTAAAATCATAGGTATAATTAGAAATTCAAATAACGACGAATTCCACAAAGTTTAATATTCCGAAATCAAATTTAAAAATTAAAAGTCCTAAAATCCTTAAATTCGATGATTTAGAAATTTGTTTGAATTTGAGTAAAATTTGATCAAATTTGATCGCCGAATTACAAAAGTTTATCGTCTAGAAAATAACCAAACACTCTGTAACGAAAAAACATTTATGTACTAAAAATAAAATATCACAAAAAATTACAACGGATCGGACCTTGGGGTTAAACAGAAGTCCAAATACAAACAAAATTTATTTTAAAATGCCTAACATCCCTTTCTTAGCTCCGGTGACTATTTGTGACAGGAATGACTTGGAAATGTCTAATAAGCTGTCGTAGGGGCCTGAAATTTTTTTAAAATTGACATAATTTTTAATATACCACTAATAATTCATTTAAAACGGTTCTACTACAATGTCAAAGTGAGCATCACACGGCTGACATACAATTAAATGAAATTCTATTTACCGTATATCGAAAGTATGTTTTGTGACGCACATGTTTAAGTGATTTCAGCGTTCAAATACGGTCTCGAGTACGAATTTTATTATGAATTTTTTTTTTAATTCGACTGACATCTGTTGAGTGTTAGAACAACTATTTAAATCTAGACAATTATTTAGAGATTCATGACTTGAATTTTGAATTAAGTTGCTATATGCCTCAAATGAAAATTCAAAATTTAGAAATTTCAGAATAACAAAGTTTAGGAATTTTGAATGGTAAATAAAAATTAAAAATTTTAAGTTTGTTTGAATTAAAAAAAACTTTAAAAAACATAATTTTTTTTTTAATCGGAATTAAGTAATTTAAACCAAATTGTGCACCACTCGTACACATACATTCATATGATGCAAAATTAGACGTGCTGTCAACAATCTGCCAAACACATATTTCAAATGAAGATGAAATATATAATCTCATACACAAAACTGTTATATTATCGCTTCAAACATTGTATGCTGTATACATAAAATGAAAATGTTCATCCAGATAAAATAAAATTCTCACACACACACACACACATACGAAATTATTAAATCCAGGAAAATTATATTAAATCTGTCATGAATTGTTTTTGTTATTCTGCGCTATTTTAACATACAGACATACGATATGCTGTGCAATATGATGCCAAAAGTGTTGAAAACTATTAACACTGTATATGTGTGTGTACGATGAGTCACACAAAAAAGTTTTCACCACATGCATTTTTCATCGATGTTGTTATTGTTGGTGTTGTGCTGTTGTTAAATTGCACGAAGAAAATTTAATTTAAAATTTATACTCTTGACCATATCAAAATGTGATAAAATAATTAAAAAAATAAAAATAAAATAAAATTTATAATTTTTTATGATTGACATAAAAAAATTAATTTTAATAAAATTAGGTTTTATGCTTTTTATTTTTATAAAATTTGAAATGAAACTTTGTTGGTGAAATCGAATCGAACGATATGTGTTTTGTGTCTTCTGCATTCTTCAGTTCACACACAAAAGAGCGGGAATACGATGAAATTAACCCAAATGATTTATGAGTATCGTTTGTTTTTATGCTTTATACGATATATGTGTCACAACATAAAAATGAGCAAATAGTCCAATGACCTATAATATGACGCACTTATATGTATGTACAAACCATATTTACATATATGCGCGCATACAATCTAATCAATCAGTTTCAATCGAACGGAATAAAAACGAAAATTACTCCGTGTGGTTTTATATCCCCGCACCCGATAACACCACTAAACACAAAGTATGTTGTGAATGTATGAAAATCAATTTTGATTTGGGTCATGATGTTACTCGTACACAAAGACAGTTTTTTTGTGTGTGTGTGCTTGGGAAAATACGTTTTCTGTTTAAAAATTAAAGTGAAAATTATCTGGTATTGATTTGAACGTATCGCTTCCCCTAATGTATTTGTTGTTGTTGTTGTTGTTGATGGTGTTTCATATTCCGCTATAAGATAAAATCCCCCGCGGCACAATAAAAGGTTTAAGACAATAATTTATCATGGCTGTTTTATTTATTTATTTTTATTTAAAGGGGACGACGCGAAAAGATGACATTATAAATTTATCAATATTGATGTTATTGGGGTTGGTATTGGAAGAATTGGTATTTGTGGTTGAATATGGTTAATGGTATAGAGTTATTTACATTTGAAGAAGGAAATGTTTAATGGCAAAGTTGATTTTTATCCACTACGGTTTATACACACTATACGTTATTGGTATAGACCCAAAAACATGGTATACTAGATGGTATGGCTGAAGTATATATCGATTCTTTAAGCCGCGTCTAACTATTAGAACAGTTTGTTTCATGTATTTGGTGTCAAAGCTACTTCCTCTCGATATCTGTCTGCTTCACAACAGGTAGGTAATTGAAGACCAACCCACGAGATTTAATCAACTTCCATCGGTATTCTTTTGAATTTGAGTTTCGCCAAATTTCAAAATTAATTTGAATTTACAATTATTCAAAACACAACATTTAAATTTTAGTAATTTTTAGGTTTCGGGGAATAAGATGTACTTGACATTTACAAAATTTATGTTTGATGAGTAGAATACGCGTTATTAAAGAAAACACAACAAAATACATTTCCAAAAGGTTAGATGAGTTACGATTCGTCGATGAAGAAGTTCGAGGTATCTGCAACTAAAAAATTTATTCTGAGCGTAAAACCAAATTTTTTATTATTAATACACAAAACAGAAAGAATCGCATGCCACTTTTTCAAGTTAGATAAATTTGCAAACGCAGAATTATGATTTAACGGTTATCGCATATCAGTTTGACCGGAAGCGAAGCAATATCTCCCAAAGTATTGGTTGCATCGTTAGATCTACCTATCGTTAGACCTATAATTAACATATTATTCAACAACATCCCACTAGAATTTCTGCATGACCCATCAAATACTACACGCACCATAGTAGTTGAATTGCTCGTTTTTACTATCGCATGATGTGGCAAATTAAACTCATATTTTAAATTTAAGTCTCAGGGTCCACCCTCCGCATGTGTCGTAATCATTCTTATTCCTTAAGGAATATTGCAATATGCGACCTTTGAATTATAATGATCGGACCACAACCGCTTCTCAATTGAAGTTATTCATTCACCATTGCGATTCTGTAGTCTGCAATAGCAAAATTATTGTTGGTATAAATACTAGAGCTATCTTCTGTGTTTCGAACGGGCACTTAATGTTGCCCGATATTAAAATAAAATATATTGTCAGCACGAAGATTATACGTAACGGAATTTTGTTTGGCTCCTTGAAGGTGAGTGGTAACTTAGCACAATCTTTTGTGCTGATGAAACCTGATTTGTTCGAGACACTTGCTGTTGACGGATTACAAGGAAGTGTGGCAAGTAACCGATGCTGGAATCAATTACATTTTATAGAACCAACCAAAGCAAACTTGACTGATCCTTGAATACAGTGAACTCATATACCTCTATGAATGGAATAAATCTCTTAACACGCTTCACTTCTGCTAAATATCCTTGTTCAGTGATGGTGTTTATTGTGCCTTGTTCAATTTATGGAACATGAACGCTGTAGAGAGTGTTCGTCTCTATTATGAAAACTTTGGGAGGAAACTATTCCGATTCCTGTTTTGTAAAGTCTGGATTACTGTACATAGAAGTGTTTTGTAAAGTCTCGAAGCTGTAACAAGTGCCTTTTTTTAATTATCGAATGCTCTAAAAGCTTGAGTATTCCACAAGAAATGCTTGCCCTGTTTGAATAAATCGATAATTGGAGCAACTTTACTTGAATACTTTGGTAAGAAACGAAGTTGCCAGCCGGTCCTCCCATGAAATGTACGAATTTGTTTGATAGTTTAGGACTTGTGTCTACATTTATAGATTTGGTAATTTTAGCAATCCTTCAACCTCAGATAATAATGACATATACTTTCCACAAGATGCCGATATCTCGAAAAGTCTAAACAAAGGTGCGATCATGGAGCAGGTGAGGTTTCTCTTAGAACTGACCCCGAGCAAATTTGGCATGACCCAAATGACTCTGATCAGAGTGGCTTCGGCCTGGTCAATTCTTCCCACATCCGTAGCTCTAATGGATATGAGTGCATTCATCATGTTTAATTTCTGGATATTTAGTTAGCTAGTTCACACTACTCTAAAGGCGCAATGAGTTGGTATGAAAATAATCAATTCAATGTTATCTCATAGGAGCTGAGCCAACCGGGTTTTAAGCTACCCAAACATATTTGGCAATAATGAAAAGAATGCTGATGCATAATGGCCGATACGATGAAAATGCTGAACGTCATGGGGAGCATCAAACAACAGTTCGGTATTTTATCCAATAACAAAATTTGAAATTTAGATCAATTCGAACGTTTAGTGTAACAAATGTTCTTTAATTAAAGCTATTGTTTGTTTTTTTCCTAACTGAATCGCTAAATATCGTAGGTCGTCGACTTTGTCTTAAATGTGAACGTTGACAAAAAACCTAGCCAAGTAATCTATACGTAATATTTTAGCCGCGTACATTACAAGGGGTAATCCACCTCGTCCAACTATGCCGAGGCCTCAATATAAAGTATTTAAAGTTCCCTGGTGTCGCATTGGTAAAAATATTGCGACTCATAACGAAAAATTCCGGAAAATGTTACATCAACTAGAATGCGATAGTCTTAAGTTGTTAATGGGGCAAAATGACCCAAAAGGAAAGAATACAAATAGTAGCAGATGCACGAGAGTGTTGACGAAATAAATGTTGACTACGAGCTACAAAATACGAACATGTTTGATTCTCAATTTAGCAAACTATAGCCTAAAGCCGTGTAGTGGCTCAATATTCGCTTTTCAAAAAACCTGCTGTATTTCGAACGAACACTTAATGTTGCCCGATATAAAATTCTACTTTTAGCACAAAGGTTATATGTAACGGCATTTTGTTAATGATTCCGATTCAGAATATACCTCCTCAAGAGCTACACACAAAAAATGTTGCTACAAGTATAGATGAAATCGAGGTTTTAAGCTATGTGAACCTTATAGTATAACTCCACCAAGTGCCGACCTCTTGTTTGCATCCTTTCGACTGCTCAAATATTTATTCCGCGAAATTAGAGAAAAACGTGTTGTGACAATTATGATATGACATAAATAAATATTTGGTTTATGGCTTTAGATCGCGGGTTTTCAAAGCCTACCAAAAGTTACTTCTAGAGTTCCCCCGAAAAATTTCCATCCAATTTCATTGCAATGCAAACATTATACAACCCTAAATCTTTGATATTATGGGTGAAAAGATATCAATCTACTAAGTTGCATTCCGACCATGAAGCAGATTAGTATTAGATTCACTAATACACACCAAAGTTGGTTTATAAGCACAAAAAATCAACTGCTGCAAATTCGTATACCTATATACTTATAAGATTGTCTTGAAATAAAAATAATAATAAAGCAGAGAAGCGAATGAGCTCCTCAAGGGATTGACTTTTAATATATTTACATACTCGTTCATGTTTAAAAATCACTTTTGAACTGGGCCACAAAATCCTGGAATAAAATGTTCTGTAGGGTGTTCTTTAATTCCATCTCAATTATAGGATTACATGACATAATAAATTTGGTTTGTCAAATATTATTACTATTACTGTGTTAGGAGTGACACTCTGCTGACACGGTTCTGTTCTCAATACAGAAAATAATTTAATGGCACCAAAGCTATGAACCAGCGGAGCCCGTCGTACGGTGTCGAGAATATCACAGGACAGGTGAGCTGCAACCACTGAAGAGTAACTCACAGCTGAGCATGGGGAGTCCATGTCATGGGCTAGGGAAACTTTTGAGCTGCGACAGCTCAAGAAGGGACGACGTGTCAAATGACCGTGCTCCCGTAGGTTGAGGTAGAAGCGGTCAACAGCAAGAAGGGTCAATATGCAGACGATGAAGGAACTTCTCTCAAAGTATAAAAACCTGAGCTACTTATCGACAGTGTGAAGGAGCATGCGTTGGTGCCAACCGTCATAGACAAGAGTCATCAGGATAGAAGCATCACTGAGATCAGTTTTTCTAAGGGTTCTAGGAGATAATCAATCACCCCCTCTATCCTGTACAAATGCGGGATGGTACCAAGAGTTAAGTTAATGGCGTGCTCAGACTCCAGATTAGTCAATTTGTACAAGAAGGCTGAGGTAGTGGGTGCGGGGCGCAGAGGCGAGGCTTACAACTGTGAGCAAGGATAAAATTTACAGCAGGCCAAGAGCGTGCCTTAGGGTACCAACCGAACCGGCTAGCTCAAACGAGATCCTTAACATCATATGGAACCGGTCTTTTAATGCTGCTTGTCCTACAGTAAACATTGATCCAAGCAAAAACCGCAGAATGCTAGTCTACCTACGGATCTATACCGAAAGGCTCACAGGAAAGCTTTGAATAGAGCCAAAAGTACGAACTAAAGGAAGACCTAAAATTTTATAAGAACGAATTAAGAAAGTCACAAAGAAAGTCTTGGATAGTGTTCTGTGATAAAATGGAGAAAATCTCCTAAACATCTCGCCTCAGAAGGTTCTGTCTACTCCTTCAACCGCAGTTCCATTTCTATTATATATATATCTATCTATATATATATATATATATATATATATATATATATGTATATATATATTTATATATATATATATATATATATATATATATATATATATATATATATATATATATATATATATATATATATATATATATATATATATATATATTATACCGGACGGAGAGACTAGTACTCATCGAGAACTCCACTACTCTACTCTGACTGTAGTATCCTTTGAGTAAAAGGAATAAAGTAGCTAAAACGGTATACAAAAATACAATCAATCGAACAGTCAAATTTTTTAAAGTGTTCGATACCAAATTGTAGTCACCTTTTCAAGAACTCACTTATAGTGAAACACACGAATAATTGCGTTGCATCAGCCCTAGACAATTTTTCGTGTGTTTTACTACGTGAATGCCAGGCGAGGTCAACTAAAATTTGTTTGATGCCAAAGAATCTGTTTTTATAAATAATTTTTTCTTGGATGATGAAATTACTTGCGCACTATATTAATGGTGAGAGCACTATCCACCTAAAATGATTTTAGCAAAGGTATCTAAACCATTAAAAATGGATAAAAATTGATAAACTAGGCGATTTAACTAAATGCATTCAGCGGGATTGAACAGTAGAGTTTAAATTTAGAGAATTGTGATATGAAGAATATTGGGACACACATTTAGAGTCTGATCAGATCTGAGATTTCGTTATTTTTGAAAAATTCGAACTTAAAATTTAATTATTAGATTTTCAATCTAATTATCTTTAAAAAAATTAATTATAAAATTTCTAAATGTCAAAATTTAATTTAAGAAAATTTTTATTTATAAATTTAACAGATTCAAATTGAAAAATTATAATCTCTAGATCAAAATGTTAATTTAACAAATGTTTAAGTTATGTTAAGTAGCTTGAGATTAATTTAAACGAAATTTCAATATTTACGTAATTTTTATATTCTTTAAATTTAAAGTTTAGTTCAGATATAATTTTAAAAATCAAAATTTAAACAAAAACAAAACCAAAAACTTGGTTAAAGGTCTAATTATAATTAAATATTTTAATTTTAATTATAATTTCAAATATCTATAAGCGATTAAATTTAAAAAAATTTAAATCTTAAATATAAATCTAAATTCTTTAAATTTATCTAAAAAATTTTAAATTATAAATTTGAAACCAAGTTTCAAAATTCGACAGTCCGCGAGGTAGTTGGTCAATTATTGACTTTTTTTTACAATTTTTTCGTATCGACATGGTTCAAAAATTTAAAATTGCCAAATTTTTAAAATCGAGTTTTGATGTGTAACTCGTTAAATTTTGAAATAGAATTTTAATTATATACAAAATGCAATATTTGTATATAATTTAAATTTAAATTTTAAAAATTTAATTTGATAATATTTAACAAATCTGAAATTTTTGAAATATTTGCGTACTCTTTACAGAGTGATTATTGGTTCGATTTTTAATTAATTTCTTGACCAGTTTATATAGGACCTTAAATCAGTTGATGGAGTGGTTTGCAATCATTTAGAGGTGATTATTTCATTTGTTTCATTTTGACGAATGAAGCATGAATAGTTTGAAAATATCATCGAAAGACTGGTAACGTCTACAAATTGTTCAGCTTTGTGTGTTTGGGTGTTTCGTGCGCTTAGACCAAGTTACGGTTGACATAACCGGCCTGTTGAGACCACTATTTGGACTACCATCGAAAAGTTTGAATCCCAGTTTACAATATTGGATGATACGAAAAGTCTAAAGTCTATGTGAATAAACCAGCTAGATTTGAGGCATTGGAAGCCAACATTATTCGTGTCATTCGCCAAATACCATTCGATATTCTTCAAAAATTGGACTTTGCGAAAGGACCATCGCAGTTGTGGCCATCATTTGAAAGAAGTAATCTTGCAAAAATAAATGGCAAGAAATGTTCTTTCGAATGATAATAAAGTTTCCATACGATTAAATTGAATTGTTTGAGTGTTTTTAATTTTTGCACAAATCACCTCTGTGACTTTTGCACTTCAACACTCTTTCCACTATACCCCAAAATTTTTCGATACATCGAAAACCTGTGACCTCTTTGAGATAACATTGATTTGATTAATCACGTGCAAATTTATTGCTTCTGTTGGAATTAGAGTCGTGTGAACGAGCTATATGAAAAATGTGACAAAAACCTGGCTCCACAACTGCAAATTGCTGGCCAAATCATACATCCTTTTGAAAATGAAGTGTTTCTTCTAACTTGAAGTGTTTTAAAACCAATTTCATGTACGTTGCGTCATCCATCACAACACATCCACTAAATTTTGTGAAAATTTTGTTATCAGTCTGACACATATTCTATCCAAAGAGGGTTGGTTATCTCAACGCTTTGACTTTTTAATAACTCGGACGCACTCATGGCCTTCCTGAACTCGAATTCGTTTTACTATGGAGTGGGGTGTGTTAAATTTTATGCCACGGTCAATGTTAAATTTCCCCGGATTATTTTTAATGAAAGTTATAACCCTTTTTGTTTGATTACTTGTGAGCCGTTTTTTCCGATTTTTCTGCGAGCTGTTCTATACCGTTCCAACGTTATAAAGAGGGCCCCACTCTATATAATGCTATATCTCGTTGTTTTGGGTTAATTTAATAATTTTGTAATGGCTAAACATAACGCTGAAGTAGATTCATGGTATTTGAGCACGATTAGTTTTAAGTTCCGCTATTTTTGAAAAGAAATTTCAATGCATTGACGGAAATTCTATAAAACTATCAACACTACGTTGTTGACGTTATCTACGGGTTATCAACACGTCAATGTAGAAAATAATAGATGAATAAAAACCTTAAACTTAAATTTGTTAAATTTTAAATTTTAAGACTTAGAGGCAGTCTTTCAGATTTAATTTTCAAATTTCATATTTTAAACGGAGTTTCTGCAAAATTTAAAAATTTATCAAAATTCAAAGTTTTGGTATCTCTTAATTTGGACTCATTGAGGCAGCGTGTCAATTAGTTCAAAAAAATAATATTTTGACAGGATAATCTAGGTTTTCGATTAATTTGTACACTTTGTGATGAACAAACAAAAGAAGAAATTGAGTTTTCTGTAAACATTTTAATTTATCACAATATTTTTAACTAATTGACACACGGCCTGAACTAGAAATGTTAATAAATTTTGAATTTCCGAGATTAGCGTCTGTTTTCAAAATTCAAATTTGTAAACTAACAAATTAGCTATTCTTCAGATATAACTTCGATGTAGTGAATTACAATTTCAAATTCAGAATAATGAATTCCTAATTTAAGATTTGTCAGTTTTAGTTCAAGATTACAATTTTAGTTTGAAACATGGAAAAATGTTACTAAAGACAGAGAAGTTTATTGCGTTACATGTTCTACCACTAAGACACAATATATACAGTTTTCACAAATTTGATAAAACGGATGTTCTGATAACATGATTTCAAATTTTTCAGGTGACCTATTCTCAACAATTTCTTCAATTAAATTATAAAAATTCTTTAACTGAAATTATACCTGCGAAGCATTTTTTTTATGTATATTTAAAACGACTGCGCGCTTTTAGTGCGTTGGATGACAGAAGGACATACATATTCAAATTAAATTATATAAAATGTAAGATACAGTCCTTGAAGACAAGAGTTCGAAGAATATGTACACAGCTTATGCGATTATTATTAAAATTTTGTGCGGTCATTCCGTATTTCAATTTAAATATAATATATCAAAACCTGACCCCAAACAAATAAATCGAAATCCTTTACGCCTTGGATACAAAACACAATTTTTGTTTAAAGGATTCTTTTATTGTTGATCCCATATATATATATGCGTATATATGTGTATGCATCAAATATTTACCATCTTCAAGAATGCTAAACAAATATTTACTATATGACAAAAAATATATATAGAGAACATGACACCCAGAAATATAAATTTCGTAGAACGCACAAAAAACAATTGGATGAATAAAAAGCTTCTTTTTGTTTTTGTTTTTGGTGAAAAGCTAATGGATAAACAGTATAATGTTCCACCTCCGCATCCATCAAAATTAATTGAATTTGATTTAGGCGCTCGAAATTTATATACACACACAATATATATATACCCAAGTGCTACTGCTGCTAATCTTTATATGATATGTGAGATAAGTACCGAAGACAAGAATACAAAAAAAGGTTAATGTCCAAGTAAACGACAACATCATTAACAATATATGAAGCAACCCCTCATCACACATCTAAATATAATATCACATCATGTACACAACGATGATGATGAATTGAATTAGATGGTGGACAGACAAACCATATATACAGATCTTTTTAATTAAGAATTAAGAACATGCATGTGTGTGTGTGTGTGGTATATGTATATATACTTATATATGTTTATGACAACATACCAAACACATAAGATTTCAGCTTTTCTTAATTATCTAGATATATCTCTAAAAACATAAAGATATCATTTTCATCTTGTTGAGAATATGTATGTATACGTACTCGTATATATAGACAAAAATCTTTTTTTCGAGTTGGAGTGAAATAATCTCGTTCATTCATCAAGAAAAAAGCTGTTGAACTTTTCTTATTTCGTTACCATCTCTCGGAAAATTTATAGATATGAAATCTAGATAAAAAAAACAACAAAATATCAAAATAGAAAATGATAATTATACAAAAGTTTCGATAGATGTATATTATAGACAGGGTGGTCGTAAAAAAATGATGGAATAATTAAAAATGTAGTTGACTATAGTTTGCGCGCTCATTTTACGTGCGCTTTGTGCTTTATGATAATCTGGATGGATATATAAAAAAGTTTTCACGGAAAAAGTTTTTCCTCCTTTTTGCTTTTGTTTTGTAATTCGTTTGCACTTTGCGAAAAGTTTGAAGAGTCTCTGAATTAGTAATGTATAATTGTATTAAAAAATATAAGAAAACTCGTATAATCATGGTAATTATGAATAATTCATGTGGGTGTGTACGAGAAAATGGGGTTGAGTGGATATAATTATATTATCGTGATGTATATGTAATTACCCATATATGAACATATATACAGTAAGTTCGATGACATATAATCATATATATGTAGAACAAGTAACCTATTATTCACCTAAAATTAAACAACAAAATATTTCGTGTAATCCATATACATACATACGGAAGATATGCTCGTCTTATAAATTATTTAACAGTAAGTAATTTATGTGTGTATATAATAATATACCTTTTAATTAAACAAACAATTACGAAGAAAAAAATTAAAAAAAAAAAAAACTGTTAAAAGGAACAAATAAAATATTTGGCTTTCTTAGACACAACAATTTTTTTATCTCACCAAAAATAAATAAAAAAAATATGCTCATCTCAAATACATTTTATAAGTATATATGTGTGTATCATGTTGGTTGCGATAAGAACGGTTGAGGAGGAAATAAGGAAACAACAATATTTAAGACGGAAGATGATGATGATGAACCGCGCCGTAATAATAAAAAATTTTGTTGGTTTTATTGCCTAAGGATCTACGCTTGCCTGTGTTGTTGTTGTTGCTGTGCTAATTAATTTTTTTCTCAAGATTTCTTATAAATAAATACATAATTCCAAGTGTTTTATACATAAATTCACGTTGGGCGATAATTCAACAACAAGTTAAATGTTGATGGTTAATTCATATGACCTCAAAATGTGGTAATAAATACAATTTTTTCAATATGTTTTCGACATTAATTAAAACAGTTTTAAATGCCATTACTGGCCCCTTACTGAGTCAACAATTTGGCTCCAGCGGTTTCGCTCCCGAGCATGGTCTTCATACTGTCTAAGACAATCTGAAGAGGCCAAGTCGTTCTCTACACCGTGGAGCCATCGTCGCCTGCAACGACCTCTGCGCCTACCATATGGTGGCTCTCCTTTCAGAAATCGCTGCACAATTCGTTCCGGATCAGCACACAGAACGTGCCCGAGCCAGCGTACTCGCTGCGATCTTACTTCATGTACAATATCGGGGATCTTCATCAGATCTCTGATCTCGATATTGTACAGAGCTCGATAGGTACCATCTATTTCGAGTTTAGGGCCGTAAATCACACGCATGACTCTTCTCTCAAATGTTAGGAGCCATCTCTCGTACTCATCCGTCAGCGCCCAACTTTCACATTCAAACATAACAACGGGCCTGATTAACGCTTTGTAAAGCTTCAGCTTCATGGCACTTGTTAAGTGTTTAGGTTTTAGCAGTGGCCTTAGAGGATACAAAGAACGACTGCCAGCTGCCAGCCGCACTTTAATATCCTCACCCACACTGTTATCGTGAGTGATAAGAGAACCCAAATATTTGAACCTCCTCACTCCCTCAAACGTGTGGTGGCCACTACTAAAATCTGGTGTGCCATTGTCCCTAAAACCAGAGATCAGGTATTTCGTTTTGGACTCATTGATCTGAAGTCCAACTGAAGCTGAGAACTCTACAAGCGGATCAAGTATTTCTTTCACTCCGTTGCTATTCAGTCCAATCACGCATATGTCATCTGCATTTGCAAGCACCTGATTGGACTGGCGATATAAGATGTTACGCTGCGGTGTTTCAGTTTTACGAAAGATGTTTTCGACATAGTGGGTTAAATTATCTTCTGGTTGGAACATCAACTGAGATGTTTTCAAAAGCATAAACTGGGGATGAACACTTTATAGTCCTATCAGTGTTACTTCCTAAAAGGTGAGCTCGGGGTGTGCAGGATGTGAGAACTTATTCAGTCAGCAACCAAATATACATACGTTATAGACCGATCATCATTTGGTCGCTCCAAAGCCACAATGGAAGTTTACGCAACATTATTAAAAACACGACTTGAATTAAAATCCGGGTCCGACTTACCAAAGATCGATTATGAAGCCTCGCTATCTGAGTGTTCTCATGCGGGAGCACGTATTGAATACAAGGACAGTAGTTGTGAACATTTAATTCTGTCTTGTCGACGGACAGACAATGGTTAATTTTCCAATAACAGACAACGGTCTAAATAAAGCGGTAGCACATCCTTAGGGGCGTTTATCTTTCGAGATATCGTTTTAACGCAAACAACAAAAACCGCACCTGAATTGTTTAAAACGGCTAGAGGTATTGTTATAGTACGGATTACAAACCTTTATTTTTTTTAAACTGCCAATGGCTCTATTCTTGAATCTTTCTTTACACGAAATTAATTGTTAGTATGCTCAATTATATGTGGTGGATCTACTCTGCGAAGTCGTCAATATTTCGGTTGTCTTGCTAATTCATTTTGGTGTGTTTCCAGTTTCGAAAGGAACTTCAAACTGTGTGCTTGGATCATATCTTTGATCATTTTAATCTCAAGGTCTCTATGGATGTTGCAATTTCGGATATACCACGGATATTCCAATCAGCCAGTACATTTTTGAGAATTTTATTTTTATTTGGTTGCGCTTTGATTCGATGTGTTTTCTCCATGTCAATCTTCTATCAAGATAAAGACTCAAGTATTTGACTTTTGTTTGTTGAGGGATGGTGTGACATTGTGTAATTTCACCGCTGGACATGTAAGCTTATATTCAACGTAAATGTTATGTGTGTTGATTTGTTTTCATTCGCTTTTATCCGCCACGTTCTTTGCCAATTCTCAATTTTGTATAAGTGATCTTGCAATTCTCTTGATGCAGTTTGAGAATTTTTGGGTGAAAACATGATAGCAGTGTCATCTGCAAATGTTGATGAGACCACCTTATCGGTTGTTGGTAGATCAGCAAATACAGCAAATACAATACTGGCCCCAGTAGCTTTCAAGGACTGCATGAAATTTTTTTGGCAGGCGAGTTTTAATTTTATATATAAGGCCCTCATGCCATACTTTGTCGAAAGCTTGCGCAATGTCTAGGAAAACTGCCGAACAATATTTCCTTTCTTCAAATGCAAATTTAATTGTGTTAACACCACTGTGCACCTGCTCAACAGTGTCATGTTGGTCGTGAAACCCAAATTGGTGGTCTGGTATAATCTGTCCTTCAGACAATATTGGTTTTAATTTTTGTAATACCTTGTTTTCAAAAGTTTAGAAATCATCGGAAGTATACTTATTGGTTTGTACGATGCGACTTGTGTTTCGTCTTTTCCAGTGGTCTAATTCTGTAAAACAAGATAATGTGAAAAAACGAAACATTGAAAAAGTTTACACAAAAAAAATTTACACAGTTTCTATCTTATTTAGGTTAAATGGTATTCTATAAAACAAAGTAGTCAGCGTGTAAATTTTTTCTTGCTGAATAATTTTATCGTGTCTAAAACCACTTTGACGTTTCGTTAGTGTTTCGTTTCATAATATAATATAAAGAGTAACAAGGACAAACATGGGTTTTTTTGTTCGGCATTAGCCCGCCTTCTTCGTGAAATTTTAGTTTTAAATTTTAAATTTTTAACCGTGAAAACGAACTACACAAGATAAATTGTTTGTGTAATTTATTGACGTTTAATATCTTAGCCATTTTTTAATTTATCTTGGTGTAAAGTTATAGAATACCATTTTGGTATGAAAACGTGTAAAGTACTCGTTTTCGCGTTTTCACGTTATCTTATTCGTTATAGAATTAGGCTACTGGCTTTGGAATCATTGTAATTTGCGATATTTTCCATTTTTTAGGGAAATACCCACATCTCATAATCGCATTAAAGATATAAGTTATGAGTTTTATGCATTTATCAGGTAATTCTCGTATCATTTATCCGGTAATAAAATCGTGTCCTGGCTTTCTTTGGGTTTATACAATGTTTAATGGTATTTTTAGCTTTTTTCTACTTACATTTTAAAGGAATTGGTTTCGAAAGCAGTAGCCTTTCCCACGTCACTTCTGGCCCAATGTCCTTCTGAATAATCTTTGAATTATCTGTTTTCTCGGTCGCCGAGAGTTCGGTAAGGTAACTCCAGATTCCTGAGTCTTCTTCTTCTCTCAATGCTCGCTTAAGGGTTTTAATAGCCCTATTCAATTTTCCTTTTAGTAATGGGGATTTTTGCTGCAGCCATAGACGGCCTAGTGTCCGTTTCTCTTGGGTTAACTGCAATATATTAGGTGAAGGCTTATTAACTTTGTCAGAGTTGTTAATATTTATGGCCTTTTTTGCTGCTATTTCCAATATATGTATTAAATCATCAACCGCCGCATCAATATCTTCCGGAGTGCAAAGTTGGGTATCCTTGGCAATTTTGTTCGACTATATTTCTATATAGAGCCCATTTAGTTAATTTATTTGTTAGACGTTGAGGTGGTTCTGCTTTTAAAGCTCTGGTACTCAGAGTTATTATTATTGGTTAGAGATCGGATGATAAGTCATAGCAATCTTCTACCTGAGCATTGGTTCGTGTAATCCCTTATGTTATACTGAAATTTATCAAATCAGGTATTTTATTTCTATCTGATGGCCAGTAAGTTGGGTGTCCAGAAGATAAATAATCTAGATTTTTTTTGTTTATTGCTTCATATAGTTGCTTTCCTTTAGGTGTGGTTATTCTCGAACCCCATTGCCGATGTTTAGCATTGTAGTCGCCCCCTGCGACAAATTTAATGCCCAGCTGATTAAAATAATCGATAAATTGCTGCTTTATGATTGCGTGTTTCGGTGGACAGTAAACAGCCGATATTAGACAATTGCCAGACCATTCTTCTAGGCAGATATTAGTTGCTTGGATGTGTTCTTTATCATATTTGTCGAGTTCATAATGCATTATTCTTCGTTTGATCAAGACCGCAGTGTGCTCTTTCATCTGGTTGTTTGGTGTCATAAACTGAATATCCGTTCTGATATTAGCATGATGTCTATATTTTGATCGACAAGAAAGGTCTGAACCTCAGCTTTGTGCTGTGAAATACCATTCGCATTCCATACCGCTATCTTTAGTTACGCCATTTTTGGCTTTTGACGATAATTTGCATTAGTGTCTTCATATTTTGTATCATCATGCTCATTTGTCTGTCCATCATCATCATGAAACATAGGATCGTTTCGGTCAGTTTGTTTACGGTTGCGTAAATATTTAATTCTTCTTCGTTGAAATTAACTTTCATTTTTGGGGCGGTATACCTTTTAGGATGTAGGCATAGAAAACTCCTGGTTGTTGTGTGGTTGATTGTGCATTATTATTTCTTCATTTCTACATCGTTTTACTTATGGATCATTTCTTGTCTTATCGCATTTTGTTTGAATCATGAATTTCGCCACAGATAACGTAAACTTCACTCAATCTGCAATAAGCTTTTGTGTGCCCGTATTCTTGGCACTTGGTGCATTGTACTGGTCCGGTTCGCTTTTTGGGTTCTTCTATTATCTCAAGTTATATAACTTCATACTGTGGTTTCCTTTGTTTTTCTCATCTGGCTCTAATTATATGCGAAACATCGGTTGAGGAACGTTCTCCCGATTTAAAATGTTTGCAATAGATTTGGTATGGAAACCTTGTGTAGCGAGAGCCGCATGAATGTCGGTCACCTCTACGCTGCTCTCATTTCTTTTAAAACAACAGTCAACCCTTTTTGACTTTTCAGCTGGTACGTGTAATATCGCTTTCCGGTTTGCTCGGAATGGTTTACAAGCGCTCTGAAACCATCAATTCCAAAGGTTGGATTTTCGTTTCTTTGATATTGGCCCTTTTAAGTGGAGCAATATAAAATTTTGAGTCAGTTAACTTGTCGATTATATTGATGAATTCATTATTTGACGCCTCTCTTAAATAAATTGGTGGCGGCTTTTCGGTCTTTTTAGCTATTGTTTCATCGGCGCTATCCTCCTCCAAGCTAAAAAATCCTTTATTGCCGAAAGGTCAGGATTTCAGCACCGTATTCTAACCTAGACGCTTTAGTTTTACTAGCTAATTGCGCTGAATTCGGGCTTTTTTTTTTGGTCTGAACAGTTATATATCTGTCCATTCCGGTTTGCACTAAATTTTCTTGATTTAAGTGACCTGTCTCACTAATTAAATTAATGTCGTTATTCATGTTCATTGCACTGAGTTCATTTGCTGTTGAAGAATTTATTTTTTCACTTGGATTTTCATTTGTGTTAAAAGATTGTATCACCAAATTTGCTTAATTTAATGTCGAAGCACTATTTTCATTTAGCGTTATTATATTTATTTTCGGGGGCTATGTTCCACTTTACCCATTGCATTCATTGCATTATTCTGATTTAATGCTGATATTGTTTTTTGGGGGGATAATTAAAATAAAATACTAACACAGCACTTTTTATTTTAATTATATTCCGCGCACATTGATTTTACGTCCAAACTGCACGACTATAAAAAATCAAACAAATCAAAATTACAAAGTCTTCTAGAAAAGTGCATAACCTTACATTTAGAAATGTTGAGAAATAGCTTAGTCAAGTGACTTCATTCATAGAAGCTATTTAATTTCTGTTGTAGATTAAAAAGATCGCCATCATTTTTAGTCTTACACAAGATTTTGCATCATCAGCATACATCAAAAACTTACAATGATTGAAGCAACATTTCACATCACCTTGTGGGAAGCAAGACAAATCATTTATATCCCTTGATAAAATTTTATTTATAAGAAAAGTTTCTTTACAAACAAGATATGATCAATTTTGTCGAATAATATTTATTTATTTGTTCTATTCATTATAAGATATCCAGCTTGCAAACATAAAACTGACGTCACCATTTTCTAATAACCAAACCCTTAATGATTTCAAGAAGTTAACGCTATTGAAAATGAATCGTATTTGTGGCGGGCAATCGGTTTATAAACGTCGGCTCAGCAACTAGGTATAGTGTCTACGTAAAAGTTCAGTTACAAATCTAGGTACGTTGTAAAAACTACGGTAGTTATTGCGCACATCATTTATGCTATATTCAATCTCGGCAACCGATGCCCTCATCGCGAATAAAATAATTTCAACACTCTAAATATATGTAAAGATGTTGAACTGGTAAAATGTTAGGCCTTACAAAAATCGGCCAGGTATGATTCCGTCGACGTTTAAAAAATATAATACGCAAAATATACTTCTGCAAAATATGAAGAGGTTCTAAACCATGGCAAACCATACGTAAGTCGAGACTCAACTCAAGCATAATAAAAATTCACCAATACATAAAGCGCAGAGTCAGGTTGCTCTTTCAATTTCTGTGCATGAATTCGCCAGTTTAGGTTTACATCAAGATTCAGACCTAAGAAGCAATAAATTTTTAGGTTATAATCACTGCAATTCCCCAAATCACAATTTCGCACATGGTAGAATACAGTAGGAATAAAACTCCTATATTCACTTAATAGCTACTTGTGCTCCTCAAGAAAAGATCCAAGCGATTTATGTCAGAGTTGATAGTATATTTGTTACAGAACCTTAGCTCATTCCACAGTATGTTCCAAAATACTAAAATTCGAATTTCGGAAAATTTCATGAAATTTCTGAAATTTGATTTCAATCTTTACTATACTCGACAGACAAAATTGTGAAAATTTGAATCACAATTTTTTGTAAAATTCTATTTAAAAATTTCATATTTCAAATGATTCAAAATTTATAAAATTCGAATAAAAGTTGTAAAAGAATTCTAGAATATTTTAGAAAAATAGAATTTGGTGAAAACTTTCAAAATTTTTGACTTTTCTGATCGCTACGCGTGATTTATTATAACGTTTCTTCATGACCTGCTTGAATTTTGTTCATTATAGTTACTATGCTGCTGGTCAATTATGGGTAGAAACAGTTATGGGGCCGGGTATTTTTGCACCTCAATAGTTTCTACTATGTTTGAATGCCATACAGCAACTCTGATGAGCAGAAGTATTTTTACCATTTGAATTGTAATTTTTTGTACCATCTATATATCGGCTTTTAAGCAGTTTAATTTCTATGTATACCTTAAAGATGTTACCATAAACAATTTTGTATAAGTGCATTTTATTTAAAAGCTTAAACACAAATATGCTTAATCCCATAAGGGTAATGTTCAACCTAACATAATGAAAAGCTTCTTAATTCTTCGATTTATTAGTCTAAATACGAAAGCTTTTAAAAAATCTGTAGAAGATTTGTTTTTCTTCATTATGTACCCGTACAAAGCTATTATCAGTAATTCTCTGTTTAAAAGACAAACAAGCTTTTACATTCTGCTATGTGCGTTTTTGTTTCTAAATTATATCACCATGGTTTCAAGGACAAATTATGAATTGTATAAGCTTTTAAAAATTGAATTAGTCTTGAAATTTACGCAGAGCTTTTGTGTTCATCTAAACGTTTAAATTGTAATGCTTTTCAATCAATTTTTTGACGCTTTAGACCTTATGACCATTTCGTTTTCGCCTAATTAAAAAACGACCACCCATTAAAAAGTCCAAAGTAAAAATTAAATCGTGAATATATTTTAATCTTGCACCCCCCACCCCAAAACTGTTTTGTACATACATACATACATATACAAATTAGTAATTATTGTGCGTAACATCAGTTTACAAATGTATGTACGTATGTACATATGTTTGGGATCAGCACAATTCAAGTTTGTAATTTAAATTTTATACGATTTAATTAAAAAGTTTTCTTTTATGCTAATAATGTGCTTTAAGCTTTTAAATTATCATAAATTTGAAAAATAAAAAAAGTGATGACCAGAAGGTAAGAATGTTTTATTATTATATGAAATTGTTTGTGTGTGTGTAACATCGTAGATTGGTGAACTTTTTTAGGTTTTTTTATATAGGGCAACCATACACGACCAAACAATTTGCACAACAACTTTTGGTGCATTGTTTTTCAATTTTGGTTTCTAACAACTAAGTGACATGATTGCAATACAAGTCAAATTCCAGCCTTCCAGGTTTGTTTATAGCAGTGCTGGTATTCTATGGTCCCCACATTTTTTTAAGTGTAATCAATAGTCTCGTTTAAATACCATTTGGATTATCAGCTTGACAATAAGCTTGCTAGAAGATTTTAAGTTATCGTGCGGAATCTTCTATATAGTTCGTTTAAATGTTGGCAACATAAAACAAGTTTTTGTGGTCAAATAAAATCACGCCTGCTTGATGCCTCCCTCCAGTAGAGGAACTTTGGTCATAGACAAAATAAATTACCACAAAGCTAATTGCTTAAGCACCTCAGCAGATCTGTGTCAATTTTTTTCTTCATGTCAAGCTTTCTAGACTGTCAGTATTCTCACACGCAATGTGTCGTTTGTTAATATGTTACTTTTCGGCAGTTTTTTGTGACTCAAGAAAAATATTAAATTTCCCTTTCCATATAACATGACCGACGAATTAAACTGTCGGTCATGTTATATGGAATGCATAGTTTCCACACTGGGACAGTCAGACTATTCAGTGTTACGATTAGGTTCGATTCTAATATATAGACGATTGTCTAGTGTTTTATGATTAGGATACTCGATGGGTTGATCTTTGGTGATTAAGTTACGATAGACAACGTCACTAAAGTGAGCTGAAGTTAAATCAGCTGCGCTTATAAGAGGCCAATCTTTCTTCAGTTCATGAGATCCTCTTTGGTGATCAATCATAAAATCGTATTGTTGAAGTTTCAAGCTCCATCGTGTAAGTCTGCCGCTTAAGTCCTTTAGAGATATAAGCCATTTAAGGCTGGCATGATCCGTCACGATGGTAAAATGTAATACCTCATATAGGGACGAAATTCTCGGACACTAATTAAAGCAGCGAGACTTTCCAGGTCTACAACGCTATAATTTTTTTGTGCTTTATTGAGCTTTTGAGATACGTAAGAGATTGGTCTTTCATTACCATGCTCATCCAATTGATATAACGGTACATTGTCTCATCGGGGTACATGCGAGCAGATTGGGTCCCACGCCCATGTTTTTTGCCGTAGTTGTGGTGATGAGGAGGAGAAGAAAACTGTGCTCCATCTGATCTGCACCTGTCCTAATGTAGCGTACAGCATAATAAAATTTATGGGAACTTCCTCTTTCGACGAGTGAAGAAAACGTAACACAAATGTGGTACAGCTACGGACCAATTTGTGTCTATGCTAGTCCTTAAGGACGGCCACCCTAACCTAACCTAACCATCGGCGCCGAGTCATCTTTCAAGAGTGATGGTCATGACAAACAAAGTTTTCAGACCAGCTAGTATGTTCATATGTTGAGGTAAATGTTGAGGTTTGTGAAAATCTAATTAAAATCTTTTTTTATAATTTTTACCTTTTCTTTAACCATATATCGGGAGATCTTACTTCAAGGAGCTCCACACTTATGTTCCTCAACTCACTTCAGTTACGATTAACTCACTAAAACTTGTGTCAGTTTCGTCTGAATTCCAGTTTCCTTTATTTTTTATTTTCTCTCTGATACTCGCACGATTGGTGTAGTTTCTCTGTAGCAGCTCTATTTTTTGTCTTTTTCTTTCCTGGATTATCCCCAGGAGCATAATGGTCTCATAATTTTCTTCACCACCATAAAATATTTTAATTAAAAGCATATCGTTTTTCAGAGTTTGTTGTGGCGCAGCTGGAACTAGATAGCGCCTAGTATTTCGTAGATGTTTAATAACCTGATCGAAGTCTGCTGGTTGTTGATTTTGGTGCTTCCATACAAAATTTAGTGGTTGTCCATAAACTAGTTCTGCCGGGAAGCTGCGTTAATTCTAAGTACAGCTTAGATTGGAGTTGGCTTTCATGATCTGTAATAATGTTTATAGGTATACCCAAAATCTTGATATATCATTTTCCACAAGAAATTTTGCTGGCCATGTAGTGAAACGTTCTACAGCAGTTAAAATGTATACATATTCATTTGATAGCGAAACCGGTTCAACTATGTCCAAATGAATGTATTCAAAACCTTTAAATTTTATATTTTTGGTATGAAAGACAGGACTGTACTCAGATGTTAACGTCTTTATTCATGTTAGGCCAAAAGTAACGATCCGTTTTTAATTTTCTAGTTGTGAGACGAGTGAAAATCCTCGCCAGGCTTCTGTAATTCCGAAATAGATTTGAGATCTAGTGTTTTTCCGATAGAGGCAATTTCGTTATCGCTTGTCCGTGAAAGGATGTCGGCGACAACATTATCTTTGCCTATAATTTATTGAATGTCCGTTGCAAACTACGAAATAAAATCCAAATAACGATATTGTCGTGAACTTCGTTCTGTTGTGAAGCTTATGAAGGTTCATACATCGTAAATTCTCCACCTTCTACAAAATATCAAAACTGGTTAGCCGTTGTAGTTTGTATGTGTAAGTATATAGCGTATAATTCTCTATCAAATGCTGAATATTTCGTTTCGACTGGTTGTAACTTATTGGAGAATATGCTAGAGGTTCCCGACAGTCATTTTTGAGTTGCTGCAAGACGCGACTGCGTTGTTCAATGCATCAGTATAAGTAATACGGAACACTGCGTTATGTTACTTGACTAAGCAACTTGACTTATTGAACTTGTCGAATGGATGTAGGCACTGGAAATTCCGATATATCTTCAACTCTTTTCTCGGATGGGAATATTCCCTTAGGGGTAATTTTGTGACGTAGAAAGTTAAGAGCACACCAAAAACTCATTTTGCAGTTTTGATATTGATATCAAAACCGGCAAGCCTTTTAAACGGCTCTTTTTCTGATTTCAAACCTACAACCGGTTAAATTCATAGAGAAAAGTTGTATGTACGCTACAGGTTAATAGTTTGGATTGGTGACGGTATTTAATATTCTATAATCACCACAACGTCTGCGATCAAGTTGTTTCTTAGTTGTTCCTAACCATATATTTAAAGGACTAGACACTGGAGAACACGATGGTTGGCATTTTCTCAATTCCACCATGTGTCGTACCAATTCATTGTGCCTTTAGATTAAGTGTAAACTAGCTAACTCAGTAAAGGGTTTCTATGCAATTTTAGTATATGTACAATTTTTTTACTAAAATAAAGATTATTGTGACGATTGTTTGACTTAATTTGAAAGAATAAAACAACTGATAATGCAATTTAGTCGATGGACGTGACAAAATGCGACAAAACCGTTGAGTTCACCACTGCAAATTGCTTACTTAAAATCATAATTCTTTAATAAATGTTTACTAATAAAACCGATTTTCACGACGCTTTGCAGACAATATAGATTTAAAAGGAAGATTTTTTTTAAAAGTGTATAGATTAAAATGCATTGAAGGCTCAATTCTATAAACTTGTCGCCCTTGATTCTAATTTGGTCACCGTAGCTTTAAATTAATTTACAAAATCAGTCTAAGAATTGTCTACATTATCGACGTTGTATACGGGTTGTCAACACATCGACATAGAAAACAATATGTGTCGCGTAAATGCCCATCCTTGAAAATGGGTCCGGTAACATTACTGTATACATGTTTACACCTCTCCTCCTCCTATTGTATTAAACAATAGGCCGATGGAAAAACAGTTCGTAGAAGAGTTCTCGCTGCCGAGAAGAAGATCTCAGCAAATAGGTACAGAGTGGAGATACTAACTGAAATAAGCTACGACACTCAGATAAGTTGCTATAATTATTGTGTCATGTTAACTTCAAAAACCAATTGAATGAAGTCTTGAATGGTGTTTTTGAAAGGTTATGGTGTTGAATGGTGTTTTTGAAAGATTATGGCTTACAAAAATTTGAAAACCCAACAAATTTATTTGCTAATATAGATATATACGGATCATATAACAATAATTGAAATGTATACCACTCAAATGCTCAACATTGCAGATTATTAATAATGCTAATGCATACACATATTATATGCTACCTAGTTCCTGTAAATAAAAACAATTCAACTGCATCAAGCATAACATACATATGTATATGTTCATAAGTAAATCAATAAAATTGTCTTCATTTAATATATACTCGTAGTTCTAATGTTGTTCTATTTGTTATTCTCAAACCCAAGTAAACAACATATACGCTCAGTACATCAGATAACAAGTGTTTGTTCTTTAAAACTAAAACTGAAAAGTAAAAAAAAAAAAACTAATATGAATTAAAAAAAAAACTTTAGGAACAATATACAGATATTCAAGTATGTAGTTCGTATCTTCTTCATTTTTTGATATACACATACATACATACGTACCTATACATATATATATATATATATATATATATATATATATATAAATTTTCTTTAAGATAAAAATTGATTTTTGTCGGAAAATCGGTTGTGTATAGCAGAAGGGAAATTATCTCTCAAATCAAATAACGGTATAGGAGTAAAGCAAAGAATTTTAAAAATAAAAACATGTACATAATATACTCTGCTTGTTTGTATACACATGGGGCGAACTGGAGGGGGGTTATATGCGATTCAATTTAATTTAAGCTTTTCTTTGCTCCTGATGCTACTGTTACTGCTGCTACATACTGCTGCTTCTAATTCTGTACGAAAATGAAAACAAAATTTTAAAATTTCAAAATTTACTTTCTTTTCATCTGAGTTGATGAAAAATTATTTACTTTGTATATTGTAAATATGTGTTTGTGTGTATATATGTACATGAAACAGGATTAGCTCATTTAACGCAGCACATACGTATATTTCATACTCATGTATAACAATAACGTGAATGGAACTGGACGTTTAAACACACTGTGAACATTTTTAATTTTATGGAAAAAACATTTAGAGCACCAACAAATGAACATTAAAATTTGAACAAATAAACATTTGAACATCAACATATAAACAAATGAACACTATAGTTAGAACCTGGGTTTACAAATGTCATGAAATATTTAAATATGGCCATACTTTGCTGATGGTGTGTGTACATAAAAATGTGTCATACGACAGAACAAATGCTTACTGATTTAGTAACGATAGTTCTAGGAAGCTTCCTCGTATAGTACATAGCTTAAATGTGATTTTTGGCCACTGGCTTTAGTTAGCTAAGTCTCATTAACTTGCTCTTGCTTGATAGGTCTGAGTAACTAGCTCTATGTAGGTAGCTATACGACGTAGTTACATTAGGAATGTTTATATGTTGATGTTTAAATGATGATGTTGAAATGTTGATATATTGATTTGGTGGGCTGGTTGATCCAAATTGGCCAGGTCTTTAATAATTTGCCCTTTATAAAAACACCACAAAGATTTACTATTTTCTCTGTTTATTCTTACCAGTGTTTTATTGGCATTGGCTAAATTAAAATTAAGTTTTATCCAACCTAATGAAAAAACATAAAAATCATAACCTGTTTCTGGCTGCATAATGCCAGCGAACCCGATGTTGAAGATGGCCAAAGAATGCCATCCAGTCTAAAAATTATATGGAACGTTTGATTGACTATAAGGCAATGACTTGAAGTGAGTGCTCACAAATTGAATACTGCCTCTACTTATTTGTTGAGCGTATTTATAGCCCTTCGTAGGCCAGGTTCACGTTACCTATATCAACTGACGATTATGGTGTTTAGCAAACTTTACTTCTGCTGCATGTATTCCTCCAAAATATGGTGAGTTTGGCGGCATGAACTTCCACTGAATTTTGTGATCATCACATGCCTTAGAGAAGTTATTTTATCCGAGTAGAAAGTTTTGTACAAGTAATCCATCGTTGCAAAGTGCCCCTAAAAGTAATCGAAGACAGATCAGACGCCAATTCTTAATGAATCATGGGATTGAATGTTTGATAGTCGTTTGATTAGCCACATAGGTTTTCCACCATGTAGATGGAGAATTGATTAAGTACAGGGTAATCAACAAATTGGTCCAATAATCCCGACCGCTCGACTCAATCGCTAGACCTGTCCATTGGTTTGTGGTAAATAAGCCGCAGTCAAAACGTGAAGAATGCCTTTACTTTCCATAAATTGGCAAAACTTATGAGACGTAAAGCAACTACCGTAGTCGTATAATATCCTTACTACATTAACCGCTAAAGGGTTCATCAAACTTATCTATCAAGTTCATACCTTCCTTTCGAACATTCTTTGGCTGGTACTCCATACTCGTCAAACAATTACTTTTAGCTGCCATTTCAGTGAAGAAAAAACTCCGTTTAACCATTTCCGTAGTTTTGTAATGAGTTCATTCTCCAATATATACTAAGAGCGTCTACATGTTTCATCCTTACGACTGGCTGGCCTATGAACTATTTCTCATAATTGTAGTTTTCTAAAAATAATGCCCAATGGACGATACGAGTCTTATTATTCTGATTCTTTAATGTCTGACTTATAAATTGACAATAGAGTCCGTTATTAAATTTAACTTCAATATTATTGTTGTTCCTTTCCGAAATCAAAAGTATCACCAAATGATTCGGACTAATCAATAAAATATGTTGAGAGCGGTGCCCTTTATTGTAAGCTATATGCAACGTTCTTGCCGTGATGGTTTTGGACAATTAATGGATATTTGGCCATTTTCATAAAAGTTGTAATATTCCATTTCGCAAGTAGGTTTAATAGCTACAGGATGCTCGCTCTGTTTTTCACGAATTGAATTTGCTGTATGATGGATTTGTCCTCTGTTGATCTTCTTCTAAAGATAATTCAAACTATCTATTACAGACAAACGTAACGAATTGTTTAGATCGTGGTGGTGCTGCTTCAGGAATTTTGCCTGGTGATGTAATATTTAGGTTAGGTTAGGTTAGGTTGAGTGACTGCTACGGCACACTTAGACCGGTGACGGTCCATTGTGTTACCACAGGATCTTATTTCCCTAATACCCTTATATGAACCAGTTTGATCAATTGGTCTTCTATGTGCCAAAGCCAGATACGAGCATTGGAAGTGGACTACCGTCTCTTCGTCCTCGTCCATACAGTTTCTGCAAAAATCATTAGCTTCTAGACCTAGCCTCCTCGCATGTTCTCCAAGTAGGCAGTGTCCTATGAGTATCCCCACGATCGTTTATAAATCACGTCTACGTAGGAGATTAGTGTCTTTGAATATTTCAAGTCCAGCTATGGCCAGACTTGTCTTGCTACACTACATATAAGGGTGTTAGTCCACCTTCCATTTGCTGAGGCAACTGCCTCTTTTTTAAGCGCTGTCTTGAGCGGCTTAATAGGCCTCCTCAAATTTGCCCTTTCCAGTAGTAGTTGTAAAGTTCGGCCATTCCTAGCTAGTTCGTCTGCCCTGCAGTTCCGCATGACGTTCGAGTGACCGGGGACCCAGTCTATCTGAATGTTACAGTTCATACTCACCTTATTCAGAGACAAGTGGCAACCTAACGTAGTCTAGATTCGCCAGTTCCTTCCTTAGCGATCTAATTATCGTCGAGTGTCCTGTCTGAAGACAGTTTCACTGATATATGGGTGATAGTCGGGCTACCGTATTCGCCACCATCTGCTTACCATAAATATAAACGGGAAGAAGATGAAACATAATCTCCAAGGCGAATGTTGTTCTAAGCGCCCCGCTTATAAGCATGCAGACCGTTCTTTGCACCTTCTCGATCCCCTTCCTGTAGGTTACCTTATTGAGAGCTGGCCACCACGCGTTCACCCCATATATAAGTATAGGTCTTACTACTGCAGTGAATAGCCAGTGTAGCAGCTCCGGCTGCAGGCCTCATTTCTTTCCAATGGCGTTTCTGCACGAATGCATGGCTACATTAGTCCTGTTTACTCTTTCCAAGATGTTTGGCTTCCAACTAAGCTTACTGTCCAAGATTATGCCCAGAATATTCAACATTTCGTAATAATATGAAATTACGTCTTGGTTACGGGACTACATAACTTCTCGTGTATTCCTAGATAGTTGCCTTCCATAATTCTTTTGCCCATCATGTACTTGTAGTTCCTCGCATGAAACTCTCGTTTGTGCGGCTCATCACAATGCTATTATCCATATCGTTTCGGCGTTTGATTGGAATCGTTCGATCCGCCTATATTAGGCTAATCTCTCGTCGGTTCATCGCAATTATTATTCTTGTCGTGCATTACTGCGACAATAAGTCGTTCAGTCAATGTGACCTTTTTGGTTTAAGTCACTAAACCACGTTTTTTTAATTCGTTTTTAATTTGATTAAGATATCAGCAGTTTTCCAGATAGTTCTAGTTTAAAACAACCTGATGTAGTGTTAGGCCACATACTTTGGCTCTAACGGATTCGATCCTCAGCATGGTCTTCATACTGTCTTAGACAATTACTCGTATATATACATATATGTATATGTATATGGAAATAAAATTATATAAAATAAAATTACCACTTATATATATATTATCCAATTATGGGAAAAAAATACTTTTAAATAAGATAAAATTGAAAATTGGCATAATATGTATTTGTTTAATGACGTCACCAAAGATAATTCCAGTCTAATTAAAATAAAAAAAACTATATAAATAGATTACTTTTGTCATAATTTTCTGAGAAAAAAAATACGTTTCCATATAAATCCAATAGTACACAGCCATAATGGCGTGTATCCATATATATCCAATAGTACACAGTCACACAACCTCTCCAGTGCTTTTTTTACCAAAATGGGATTGAACTATTTTTCTTGTTTGTTTTTGCCACTAGTAAAAGTAGGACGGAAGGATATTGTGGTCATTTTCATTCAAATCAATAAGCGACGTGACGTTATTCATCCACAATTCATCCACGTAAGCTACGACAATTTATAATTTCCCCACTTTGTAATCGCCTAATATGAGATAGCACCACAGAATGACCACCCTGATGTAGTTTTAGGCCACATACTTTGGCTCTAACGGATTCGATCCTCAGCATGGTCTTCATATTGTCTTACACAATCTGACGAAGTCGTTCTCAAAATCACACCAGATGTACGGGGATTGATTTTTTAAAATATTTAGAGATAGTATTCGCAGGGAAAAGACCTGATCAGTGAGTGATCAATTCGGACGAAATCCTCCTTGAAAGCCACCAACCAGGCCCTCCGAAATGGGGGTGATTCTATCTAATATAATGTAGGACCGTAACTTATATGCTGTGCAAAGGAAAGCTATACCGCGATAATTCTCACACTTCAAGCGGTCTCCTTTCTTGAAGATAGGGCGTATCGCGGCCACATTCCATTCATCTTTGATATCGTGTCTTTTAGTCTTCATTTATCAGACTTTCACAGTCTTCCATATTAGCTTTGAAACGACCAAATGATAACCGCTGCCTACGTACTTTGTTGCTGACCGATAAGTTCTCAAATTTGCGAGGGTGGATTCATGTTTGTAAACTTATTTGTTTGTGTGGGAAGAATGTGCTTGTCACTCTAAGGTCGTGCGCAATCGCAAAGGAAATCAGTTTCTCACCATTATCGGTCGAAATTTCGTATCGGAAGTACTGATCTATATGTTTTCACACAATTCGGTCTGATTTCTGCCAACTCTAGCAATAAAGTCCCAAATAGACCAGCGAGTTTGTTGAAGAGCAACGATTTCCAGCCGATACTCTTTCATGCATGTGATTAAGCCTTCCAAAGCTCCTGGATTCTTAAGTGCCTACACGTTCCACGTGCCGATCCTAAATATCGTGTCTGAGTAGTTGAGCGGGAGTTCGGTGGTTTTTTGACGGTTTCCAGCTTTCCTTTTGTTTACATGATGAACATTTTTACGGATGCGGGTCGTCAGCCTAGCGATCCAACCATTTAGTCGCCTTCTGCGACAAGCAAAGGATACTGTGGTGGTATTCTTGAAAAATATGTTCTTGCAAGTTAGAGTTAAGAGACATATGTGGGTGCTTCCCGACAACAGGGGCCCTCATATATAAAATGATAATATAATATATAATAGCGTGCGGTGACATCTATTATATAACATCTAAACTAAAATATATAAAGTTCAAATTAAAAAGTAATCGTTAAAATTATCACGAACTACACTTGCAAATCTCCAATGATATCATTGATCGAGTCGACAAAATATAAATATCTTGAGGTGTTTATAACGGCTTTTTGAAGTTGTTTTCGGTTAAGGCTGGTTCATTAGTAAAAATGAAGTTCTTGAGAGTTATTCCGCAACAGGGCGCAAAACGGTTGAAATATATAATTTCAATCTAGCAGCAAAAATATTTGGAAATAGTTCTAGTAACATATGTCTTTAAATTGTAAGCGCTTAACTCTACTTTCGACGAACGAGGCTAATCGCGCTACTCCAGGTATACCTGTATGTATGTATGTAGTACACATGAGGTAGAAAAAAAAACTTCCTGTTTTGATTATGTAATCACGGATAATATATTGTAAAATGATATTTACATGATTATCTTACATATATTATGTAGTCATGATAAATAGATAATTTGTTTAAAATGTGGTTTGTTCTTCTTCTTATACTCATCCTCATGTTTCAGTATTTTTTTTTTTTTTTTGTAAAAGTGATATCAAAAATATCTTCAAGATGTGTATTCTGCGTATAATTATCTATACGCATATTCTATTATCTATTTTTGTTTATTGTTTAGTAATTTTGATTAATTAGAATTATATATTAAAAATAGTTTGGATATTGTTGTTTTTGTGATTGAACGATACGATTACCTTGGAGGTATAAAATTATTATGTATGTGTGGTGTATATACATACTTAAGTACTAAAACTTTCGTACGACAGTTATATAGACGAACTTGTTAATTACTAAACAACGTTCACCTCTTAATTAAATCTAAATGTATAAATGTTCACGTTAATTGGGTGGGTTTTCACTGGGAAATATTAAATATTTTTCCAATTATATAGAAAATGTGGGTTACATACCTACGGTTCGGAGAAATAAACTTTATTCTGTTTAATAGCGTTATAGCAACATACATATATACGTATATGTAGCATTTCTATAGTACATATAGTCTCATTAACGATTATACCAAATGCTTTCTTAGTATCATCAGTATAATTATAATCCCACATTGAATTTACAGTAAGTAAATAAGAAAACTTAATTATAAGATCGTATTAAAACTTCTTTAACGTGTCTTACACAAATCCTAAGTAGAACACAAGCCCATTCTCACCATAAGATACAAGTATAGTGATTGTTCGACTTTATCAATTTCTAAATATAAATAATATTTTACCACAAGAACAGAACGACTTTACTCAGTGCATATTATCCCGTGAAGAACCCCAACTACTCGCATTGACTGTTATCTCGATTTTAATTGGCTGTAAATATTTATTTAAAATTTCTCTCGAGTTTATATATCCAGCTGTATATCCACGAGTGTAGTTCGGCTGATTATACGGCTGTGCTCATTATTTTGATATCCACTAGTACTTTGATATCCGCTAATTCCTGCATTAAACTGGTCATTTGCCTCGGTTTATTTGCCATGACTCTTTCACTTCCTCCTTCTGTGGAACTCACTAGTCTCAAAGTGTTGCTCATCGCACTCGATCTGGGGTAGTATGAACATGAACCGGACCTCCGTGGTTCTCTGTTTAACTATATATATAGACATAAGCTCGCCTAATTTGGTTAACTCTGTGCGGCATAAGGTTATTGGAATTAGTTTATGCTCCATGCCCATGTCCATTATTGATTTAATTTTAGACAGGGTGACGGATGATATTGTCACATCTGAGTTTAGACCCATACCGCAATAGGACATTAACCGATTAGGGACTTTTCTCTCCGACATTAAAGATCAAGCATCGTCACCTGCAGTGGGAATTTCGATAGCCTTCGAAAACTTGTGTCCGCTTATCACTAATCAAAAGACTCGGAACATACCTTTCTGGAATTATGACGTTAAAAAATTAAGGAAATTGGCTAGGAAACTGAAGAACAGAACAAAAAAGTGTAAGCGACAGATTGATTGGGATAATTTCAAAAGCAATTTTTGAGATCCGTTCAAATAGCCTTGCGGTTGAACTGCAGCGAGGAAACTAGTCTTGATTATTCTCGTCTACCGGAATGATAGCTTATCTCTTTCAACAAGGTCGAAATTGGTGAGCTGCCGCTTTCTGTTCATTTTCCTGGTTGTGATATGGTCAACTCGGAAAATGTTGCTGCCGAACTCACTAGGACTGCTGTTGCAAATCCGGAATGAAATTTAGCTCATAAACTGATCAATCAAAATATTTTCGCTGGAGCCTGATTTTATCAGCCTCTATTTCTTTGCTTTCCTCGCATTCAGTATAATTTGCTCCATTTTTTAGTGTGCATTACTTTTAGCACTGTTCCAAAATCTTGGTGCTGGAGTAGAATTGGTTTTATCCCGAAAGCAAGAAACTCTGAAACTGAGGTGTCAACCCAGGTTTGAAAAATCTCTTAATAATGAGGAGTTTCTTGTGGGTACTTTTCTGAATATTTCGTAAGCTATCGATATAGCACTTCGTTTGCTACGATCACTTTTGCCTGTACCAATTTTGGTATTCGCACCATTATCTAATTGATTGAATCCATGTTCAAGTCTCGCAGTGTAGTGGCGGAGATGGATGGGGTGTTATAGTGTCTGTCAAGGTTGCTAAAGGCTGTCCTCAGGTAGGTGTGCTCTCACCTCTGCTGTGGCTTTTGGTTATTTACAATTTCCTTGTTAAGCTGCAGCATTCTGCAGCAATCAGTTTCAGACTGTTCTTGAGTTTTTTTTCAAGAACGGATTATTTTCTATTATTTCACCACATCCAAAATGTTATAAACAAATGCCAGTGGCCAGCTATTCGTCATCCTTTTGCATGAATATTTTCTCAACATATAAGCCGCCCTTAGTTTACACTCTCGAAGATTTCGATTTAACATCAGCCATATGCCTGAAAAAGCAGCGGCTTTATCAGCAAGTAACCGTTGCGCGCGAGTATTCCTATTATCAAATCTTTTATATCGGCTTATAGTGTTATAGCGCTGAACACTAATCGTAGCGCGATAAAGGCGATGAGAACTAAATCTCCACCAAGTATATGCTAGTCCTAGGATCGGCTGACACCGGCAAATATTACAATGCCGAGATATCCATCAAATTCAAAGCCACTTATTGGCTTCTATACCCGAATATTATTTGGATTTTTGTGGTTCAATGTTTGGTAACTTTGAGCTCCTTTACAATTGGTCGCCCGAATGACGATGTCACAATTTTCTTCACTTATAAATAGTTTAAATGTTTGGATGATGCTTAGACCGTTAGGCCGATTTTAAAATGTTATGCAATGTGTTGGTGGAATTTCACTCCAAATTTCTGATTAACGATTGTTCCATCCCTTGCCTTATATTCCAAAATGTTCGATTGCACCACGAGTTCTTCTGCCAACTCTTGATGCTGAACTTCGAAATAATCGGCTAATAAAAGTTAACTTTGCCCTCTGAAATTTATATAAAAACTACCATTGAGGATAAACACTCTAATGAATGATAATTAATTTATATTGTTAAATGTTTCAATATTTGTACAGAAAAAGTCAAGAAAAGCAAAGGAGTTAAACAGGGATGCCCCATATCCCCTTTAGTTTATTTAATTTCATCCTGAATGAGGTCTTACTAACTATAGCAGACCATTTCCCTGAGTTGAAACTAGATCAGCGTGTTGAGTTACAACTTCCTCTCATACTCGCCTATACAGATGACATTATACTCATGATCTTTACGGATAGAGCGAAATACCTCGGACTACTTTTGGACAGCAAGTTAAGCTGCAAACCGAACATCTTAGAGACAGTAAAGAAAGCTATACTATAGCGCTCTACTCCTGTAAAAATGCCATTGGAAAAAGATGGGGTATGAAGCCCCACATGGTACACTGGCTCTACGTCTCAGTGTCGGTCAAGCATATACTGCTGTATGAGGTTGTCGGTTTGTGGCCAGCGTTAAAAATTATAGCCAACCTGAAACTATCGATGAAAGTCCAAAAAACGGCCTGCTTGTGTGTAAGTGGGGTTGTGTATTAGTGGTGGCACTAGGGGTCAACCTCTCTTTTCATCGTCCTGACTTTTGCAGTGTTTTTCAAGCTGAACTTATCGCAATAATGGAAGTCATGGACTGGTTGAGGTATAATGTAATATCAGCGAAGGATACTCGCATATTTACGGACAGCTGACGTCGAAGGTAGCCCAGAACTGTCTGGCATATTTAAATGAGCAGACTGAGTGTCCCTGCTCATGATTTCTGACGCAGATGCGGTGATGAGGAGGAGGAGGAAACTGTGCTTCCTCTGCTCTGCACCTGTCCGAATCAAAGGTACAGCAGAACAAAATTTATGGGAACTTCCCTTTGGACGACCTCCCGGATCTTAGTAAGGGGCGAGGTCTACGACATTCAACGCTTCTTGGTAAGCTCAGGATGGTTTAACGAGTGAAGAAGAGGTATGCTCGAATGTGGTACAGCTACGGACCAATTTTGTGTCTATGCTAGTCCTCTAGGACGGCCACCCTTACCTAACCTAACCTAATTAGACAAACTATCCAAGTCTTATATATTTATCCGCCATTGGCTTAACATATTAGGCGTATCAATTTATGAAACATTCAACTAACTCAATTTCATATTGACAAATTCAAATGTTGAAAGTAGAATTATCTAATTTCTGTAATAACTGAAAACTTTTGCAAGCTTTTTCCTTTGGCTTCTATAAAAGCATCATAATAATAATATTCTCAGTAAAAATTATTTTATAAATGAGATTTAGTATTTATTGTGCTTCATCTAGAAAGCTTTTAGTGACTCAGAAAAGTGCAGTTTTAAAAAACTGTATTCAATGATTGGGAGCTTTAATGGCAATCACAACATATTACATAATAAGATTTATCTGAAAGCTTTATTATTTTAAATTCCTAAAATTTGCATATTTTAAGAAGCTGTATATTGTCTTAATGCTGATAGTATAATCTTTGGAAACAGAATATTCTAACCTCTCTATTAGGTAGAAGCTTTTCATTTTCACACTTTTAATGCAAGCTTTTTGCCCTAAATTTTGTAAAATCATTTTTAATTTATTTATTAATTAGAACATAAAAAGTTCTATGTTACAAACTAAAGCTTCTTATTATTGAGCTTTTTTACAGTACTGGATGGTTAATAGCTTTGACGGATATTTAATTTAGATATTTAAAACCGTTATAAATAAATTTGCTTTAAGTATTTATATGAGAGCTTTCGGTCACAGAAACGAAAACTTAAACGTTTTTATAATATTTACAACTCATACATATAAATTGTTGAAAGCTTCCAATTTGGCCATTTGATGAAAAGCTTTAAGCTTTTATTTTCTCGTAAATACATTTTAAATCATTTGCATTAAACTCGTTAAGGTCAAACGCAGGTTGTATTTATCCAGCAAATTGGATGGTTTGTAAAAACTTAGGTATGCTTCGCCGTTAATTTGCCCTCAATATGTTGAAATATCGAGTTTCGTATAAAATTCGATTTATAAATGTAAAATTTCATTTCGCGCTGATTCATTAGTAAAAGTTAGATCGCTGATAGATTTAATTAGTATTTAGAAATAGTTCTGTAAATAAATAAATTTTGTGGTCACCTTTCTCGTATATACCTGCGCTCACGCATATAATGAATAATTAATTTATATTTAAACAAACATATTTTGGCTAAATATATAAAATTACTTTTGGATTATGTAAACTATTTGATTATTCATTGGATATAGTATTTGTTTGGATTTTGTTATATAGAAAAGGTTTTAACTGTAACGCTTAATGGTTTTTCCAATTATTAATCATGATTCAAAGCATATCGCGTTTCGCGGTATTCATGAAATTTGATTTGATTGGCTCATGTCCACAAATAGAATCCTATGCCCGACACATAAAATCTGTTTGAAATTTGGAGCATAATGCAAACAAAAAATTTACTTAATGTTAGATAATATTCATGATGATGCCATCTTATATATGTAAGTCATAATTATAATCCAAATATAATGAAAACATTTTGATATTCATGCGATATCGGAAGTTCATATCGAAATAATGTATAAACTCGAACATTCCGATAAAATTTAGATTTTCTTTGTTTACAAGAATCTTTCAATTTTAAAACATATATATGCATATACACATAATAATGTGTAATGCCAATTAAAATGTCAAAATTTGGAACAAATTAGCTGTGAATAGATGTATTTATGTATAATACGCATAGGCCACGTACTGTGTCTAAAATTAAATGCATATACATTTTTAATTATGTATATATAGACGAGTATGTTGAAATCACTAATAAATTTGAATAGGTTTTTACTTTTATATAAATTAACGCAAGATCGTTAAAGATTTATTAAGCCGCACCACGCAACTGGATACGAATAATGGGGCGTCAAAGTATATTTTCTTCGATTTATTAAGCCGCACCACGCAACTGGATACGAATAATGGGGCGTCAAAGTATATTTTCTTTCAATCTCTGTCAAACTCATATCAAGCCTGTTCAAATTGGAGCGATAATTAATTATAACTTAAAATAGTTTGAATCATAGTCGTCTCAATTCCCACCTACAATTGTATTATCCATTTCAAACTAATCAGAAACCATTGTCATTCAAATTCGAGTCAAAATTCAATTCACAGTACATTCTAATTTCATTTAAATTTTTAATTAAACACAAATTGCTATTTATATATACGATTAGTTAAACTATCGCTCAATAGATGGCACATTTTTTTTTTTTTTTTTTTAATTGGTTGGAACCCATACGGATTCCGCACTCAATGCCGGGAGAACATTCCAGGCCCCAATGCACCTCAAGCGAGACACTGCAGAACAGTGCCACGAATAAAGGTGTGTAACTGGGGCAAGGAAGGAATGGACTCCATAGCAAGAAGTGGAGTCGAGGACATAGCTCTAGTAACAGCCCTACAAGCGGTGCTTGGAAGACTATATTAAGTTTTGCAGTAGAAGCCTTTAGATTAAGAACTGGTCAGCACACAACAGAAGCGTAAGATAATATCGGTAAGACTAGCGATTTATAAATAAAAAACAACATCCTGAGTGTTAGACCCCAGGATTATCGGTCTCCCAAAAAGAGAAGGAACGGATCTATCCAGACCACTCCTATTCCTAGTAAAGACAATTAAATCTCTTCTAAGACGGGTTAACGTGCAGACCCTTGTCAATGCACCATGCCTCCACAATATCTAAGGCCTGCTGCATAAAGTCGGATAAGACATTCAGGTGTTTGCCTGAAACTGTTAAGACAAGATCATCAGCATAACTCTGTGCTATGAAGCCAGATTACTGCAGCTTGACCAGTAAACCGTCAATGACCAAAAGCCACAGCAAAGGCGAGAGCACACCCCCCTGGGGACAGCCCTTGGCAACATTGACAGAGATTGCGACGCCATCCAGTGCAGTCTATACAGTGCGAGACTTGATCATGGATTCAATCCATTTGACAATGGTATGATAATACCAAAATTATTACAGGCTTTAGTAATCGAGATAAACGAGGTGCTATCAAAAGCTCCCGCTATATCGAAGAAAGTACCTACAAGAAATTCCCTATTATAGTGGGATCTTTCAATCCTAGTTACAAGTTCATGTATGGCCGTTTCAGGACTTACCAACTCTGTAAGCATGTTGCATGTTACTGAGCGGATAGGTAATTAGATGCTTGCCTCTAATATATCTGACGATGATTCTTTCTAAGGCTTTAAAAAAAGTTGAAGACGGCCTAATAAGGCGAAAAGACTTGGGATCCGTATAATCGCATGTACCGACCTTCAGTCTGGAAAAGGTTTATCAGATGGTCCTGAATGATAGAAAAGCCGTACTGTAATTCAGCCGGGAAAATACCATCAGGCCCACTAGCGTTTTAAGGTGCAAAGGAAAATAGACTCCAGCGCAGAACATCGAGATTGATCAACTTGTAAGCCATGTCCCAATCAAAAGCCACACAAGGAACCTTAAAGGATACGGTACTAACATCATATTCTGCGTTGAAAATGGCACAGCCAGGGAAATGAATAGCTGACCGTCAGGTAGACGCAGAGTATCAAATCTATACAAACACCATTCTTAGCAGGCTATTAATTTCCCCGCAGAAGTTTAACCACAAAGCTCTGTGAGCGGATCTTAAACTTCGTTTATATACTTTTTGTGGAATGGCACTTATTAAATAAAGAAATAATTTCGTTCTAAAACTCGTTATAATTTCAAACTATAACCTTTGAATCTTGAACTCGTTAATTGTACTCTAAAATTTCGGAAATTGCTAAATTCCATAATTTTGAATTTAAATAAGACCACAATTAAATTTTAAGTATTCGACTAACTAATTTACATCTGATACAAATGTTCAGAAGTTCTACATAAAATAATAAAAATTTTAAAATTTGATCATAAACACCATGAAGTGTCAAATTCGGTAAACTAACTAATATTTTTAATCAAAATGATAAAATTCAAGATTTTGGTAAAATTTTAAAAAATTTAGAGTAAAATTCAGAAAATTTTTTAACTTTAAATTTAAAATTTAAATTAAGTTAGCAAATGATGTTTGAAATATGTAGAAAAATGTTCAGGTTTATAAGAATTAGGAAATGTTGGCTTCTTAGAGACAAAGCATTGCAAAAATACGGCCTCTCTTTTTTATAGAACTATGTCTTTCATACATTTCTCCTTTTACCTGGAATAATTAGTTCTCAGCACAACGTGGCTTAATGTGCTTCCATATTATTCCAAATTAACGTTCTACACCAGTACATTTGTCGAGTTGCAGCGAATAATAAACCTTCATCAACTATTTGGATCGTCCGGCTTTCTATTAGCTGAGAGCATTTTCTTGTTTGAGTTTTTAACTTTTTAAGCATAATTTCAATAAAATTGGGGTGCGGCCTAACGGTTCCTCAATTCGAAATAATTTTCTTATTTTCACACACACTCACACAAACACACACAATTTCACACATTTTATTTTAAATTCTCAAATTCCCAAAAAATTAAATACTTAATTTCAAAATTATTGACTTTCTAGATTTTCAAGCCGGAATTCTTAAACCTATGATTTATGTCCAAAATTAAAAAAAATTCAAAACTTAGTTTCTGTTGAAATTTTATATAAAAAATCCTCAGCCAAATTCTAGGAATTTTACAATAAATACATATTGTATTGGAACTTTTAAAAATCATAAATTTCAGAAAATTCCATAATTTCATGATTTGAAATTTATAATCATAAATTTTTAAAATTCAAAATTCAAAAAATTTGTTGATTAGAGTAGAATCTTGAAAAAAACTTTTTTCAAATCCAGACAACAATAATTTGTAGCGTAGCCAGACAATAAATTTGTAATTGTTTCTTCCAAACACTCCTACCTTTTAAATCTAGTAAAGATTCTCTTTACGTGACCTTCTAGATGTCTAACCCACTAAAATGAATCCCTTTTATGGAAACTCAACTTGAAGGGCGTAAGATAAACGAAGTGGAATACCAAATTTCATATTTTAACATTTATACAATTCTCAAATCCAGATTTTTAATCGGCATAGGTTCAAATATTGCAAAAGTTGGGACTTCATCAACTATTCGACAAATCTTCGTAAATTCGAAAATTAATTTAATATTTAAGAAAACCGTTAAAAATCCATAACTTAATTTGGTTTGTACATTCGACCACCGCACTTATTCCTTCAATCCATTATTCTGCATTATCAATACCTTTAATCGCTCAAATTTGCCTGCGGTATTCAGACAATATATGTGCCTGGCCAATTCTCTTTATTGCAAAGCTATCAAGTGGAACGTTCTTATTTGCTCAGATTCTTAACAATAGTATAAAGCCCTATTTCCACCAGGCGAATTGATGAAAAACATGACACCACTTGTTGTCCGCACGGTGCTCCAATTATTTATGCAGCAGCATTCGTAAATAGTATCCATGTTTCATAGATGCATTTTTTCTAGACACGGCCAAGAATATGAATGTTTCAAGACCCATGAACCATCAGGTCTTATTCACCTATATTATATTTTGCAGATTTAATCTTGATTGTTGTTGTATATTTTACCTTTTCCGATGGATATCTGTTACTGCAATGTTTCTATTTCAAATTTGATCACGTTACTGTCCATTCAGTCTGCTAAATAATATTTGTTTTTAAAATACTCGTTCCACCAAACACTGATCAGAGATATCGGAATAAGAGATATCGTTTGAACGCTTGAATTTTATTTTCGGACGAGGCCAAAACTGTTGCGCGGGGATCCGTTGTTTTTTGGCGGTATCCATGTTTCTTTTTGTTGACATTACAAGCAGATTATTTTTTTTTTATGGATGCGGGTTGTCAAGTCAGCGATCCAACCGCATAGTCACCTCTAAACACGTAGATTTACGAGACATGTGAGTGGCCCTCGACCACAGAGGCCACAAATCGATTACAGGGTTTATGTATTTTGTAACAATATTAGGGTCATTTTTCATTAGTCAAAATTGTCAAAAAATGCATAAAAGCATGATAGTTAACTCATCATCAAGATCTGGAATATGTTGCGTTGATCTAGGAATTTGTACCAATACATATATTTTTCGTTAGCAAATAAAATGATTCTTGTGAAATAGGATGACGACGTCACCTGTGTGACAAGTAAATCTGACCCTATCAATTAATAATTGAATTGTATGAACCTTATTGATTTGCGCCCTACATTTTTGACAGCTTTGTCTTTTCACTCAACAAATTTAAATGAAATCGATCAAATAAATTTTATCATCCCATCAACATCATCATCATCATGATCGTCGTCGTTATCCGCAGGAACATAAAAAACGTAAACAGATACACACAATACGTAAGTATGTATGGATGTATATCAGGAGGAAAACAAAAGAAAATCCAAAACCATCAATTTCCCTAAAATGAAAAAAGTTTTTTTGTTATTTCCAGCCGCGCTCTGTTTTCTGTTGTTGTGTTGTGCTTGTGTTGTATCTTATATTTTTAAACATGCCGCATCATCCAACAAATTAATTTGTCTTACAAAAAACTTTTTTTCGTATTTTATTTAAATCAAATTTTTTGATTAGAACACACAATCTTTTCTTCATTTAATATATTATTTAAATATAAATAATAATATTTTCTTTAATTTATAAATTATAAATAATAAAATCAGTATATAGAAAAAATAAGCGCGCGAAGTCTCAGTAACTTAATTTTTTTTTTTTGCTATCTATCCACGTTTTTTTCCTATCCCATCATCATCTTTCTTTAACTTGACTTTCATGTATGTTATGTATGTCTGTATACAACAACAACAATTTTTATGCTCAAGTATTTTTTATTTTATTTTATATTTCAACTCAATACATTTTTATTAAAAAGCAAACGAAAACGACAACTACGACGATGTATACTGTACATACATAAGTATGTATATATATAGAGGGAAGCCGACGACGACGACGAAGAAGAAGACGTTGTGGAAAAGCAAAAAAAAATTTACTCTTATATTTTCAGTTGAATTTAGTATCTCAACCGTGACAGATTAGATCAGAAGTTTTATAGAAAAAAAAAAAAAAAAAAAAAATTGTGAAAAAGAAAAGTTCGACTTAAAATACAAAAAAAAATTTATTTCGTGTGTTAAATTATTGTGAGTGGAAAATAAAAAATTGAAAAAAGCGCTCTAAAGCTTTACAAATAAATTCAAAATATTTTTTTTTTTTGAAAAATTATTTTTGTTGTTGCTGTTTTTGTTATTATCTATTTATTTGTGTATCACGTGAACGTACATAATTTGAGCTTTACGAACGTGGTACATATATGTACCATTTCGGAAAAACTAAAATAAATACTCTGGAAAATCTGTATGTAAAGTAGATAGAAAATATAAAAATAAAATCGTTTATTTACTTTCGAACGGAAAAAATAAAAATAAAAAAAAATGTAGGATGTTGAAAAAAAATAAAATTAAAAGCTTAGATAAAAAAGCTTTTCGGGTTAAATGAAAATTTGTGACATTTACCCATTTGGTTGGATTTGATGAAAGGAAGGTGTATTTATCTATCTATCTATCTATATATGTCTACTGTATTTATATATAAATGGAAGATGACAACGTGAATTTAATTTAACGGATTTTTATTTTATTTTCTGTCGATTTAGAACGCGATGATCTATCAATTTTCAAATTTTCCGTTTTTCCTATTTCCTATATACATACATGTATGTGTAAAATGTGTATGTGCTTCGAGTACGAAATAAAATTGTATTGTGCTTTTATTTTTTATTTTTTAAAACATTTAAGTTTGGGTATAAATAGATGTTTTGTGTGTTAAAACCTTTAGGGTTTCTGTGATAAAATATCATGAAAAGAAAATCATGTCATCTTAAAATAATTATTTTATTCTTGGAAAAAAATCTCTTTTCTGGGTTTGATCGTTTTCCTTGTATATACCATCATTTACTGGAGGGACTGTTTTAAGGAGTTAATTATTGTAAAAATTCAGTGCGGTTTTGTTGATAATTTTTTGTAAAGCGTTTTTTGGTAAAATTATTATTACACACACACACATACAAAATAAAATCCAGATATAGGGTAAATTAAATAATTAAGTGCGGTGGACCTCGAGAAGAGGCGTTTGTTTGTTGGTACGGTTTGGAAATTATGTTGACATATATTTCATGTCGTGTACTTTATCAAATTGTGTACATTACCTTTTTGGGGAATATAAAAATTTACTGTGCTATGGTATTGTGAAACGTCAAACCATATTATGTACCTGCAAAAATAGTGCAGTGGAATATTAAAATTCTTGATACACTGCGCTTCGGGACCTATTTAAAATTTACACAGAATTCATAAATTGATGATTTGCATTTTTTATACGAAAAAAGCTTTTCCAAATTATTCCAATTACAAATTTAATAAATGTTTTCTTGGATTTATTTCGTAAAGTTCATTCTTCACCCAAACGAATACATTAATTTGTTAAATCCTTGTTGAACCAATAATATTCATCGAAGCTCACCATCACATACAAGAGCTACTATAGGAACATCCCCTTCAAAATGTAATTCGTTAAAGGAATTTGTGTTTCGAATTGTAATCAAACTTTATTTAAATGTTGGTTTTAAATACATTTATTAGCTGTATCTACATTGATTCGTTTATTTTATAGCTTCAAGGCTCAAAATAATTTAAAAATATTTAATTAATTCGCAGAACATTTCAAAGCCTGGCTTTTCACAAAACAGTAATTTCGATGAGAGAGATATACACAAGCCACGTTTCAGAAAGTTAAAATTTATTACAGATCCAATGTTATCTTGTATACTAGTTTAGCAGAGATTAGAAAGATTAGATTAGATTAGTTATCAAAATATGTGTACGGCACTTTCGAATTAGTCTGTCCCAACTACTCTACTCTACTCTACATATACGAATTATTAATTTAAAAAACATTTTGTAAATTTTAAAATTGTAAACAGATAATTTAATAATGATTTCCAAAATTCTACGAAATTTACATATTATTTAGAATGCACTAGTCGGGTTCTCAGAATTGTAAAATTATAATAGTATTCATAAATAATTAAGAGATTGAAAAATTTTAAAATTAAATTTAAAAATTTTTTAAAAATCTAATGTTTTATGAAATTCAAGCTGCCAGAATTTTAAAGCATTTATTTATTTACGCTGGCGCTACATCCCATGGAGGTATTTGGCCTCCTCAACGATGCTCCTCCAAATTGTCCGATTCACTGCAAGAGAACGCCAGGCACGATGACCGAGTGTTATTAGGTCCCCCTCAACGTCATCCATCCACCGGGTAGGTGGTCCCTCGCGAGGTCCTACTTTCGTCGGTGCCAACTCTAAGGCCTGTTTGGTGGTCCAATTTTGCGAACGAAGAACGTGTTCGAGCCATCTAAGCCTCGCTGATTTTATGAATCCGATGCTTCCTCTTGAATGGGGCCGAAAATTATACGAATTATTTTACCCTCAGTAACAGCAAGTTTTTCAATGTTTTGCGCTGTTAGTGTCCAAGAGTCGCAACAAAAAGTGATAACTAGCCTTATCAGCCCTTTGTAGACCTCCTGTTTCACTTTGCGCGATATGTGGGGAGACTTGAAGACTCTTCAATTTTTTCATACTGTGTTTCCAGAAATAAAATCGCCACGTGGCTGCCTTCTGACAATCACCATGTATTTGGTCTTCGCTTCATTGATCTGTAGGCCTATTTGTTGGGCTGTCATTTCCAACGAAAGAAGGATTTCTTTCAGGGAGATGATGTTGCGACCCAGAATGCAAATATTATCAGCGTACGCTAATAACTGGGATGATTTGTAATATATGTAGCTGAGCCATCCATTAAAACCTGACACAAAGAAACCAATTTTGTTGGTATGCCCAGATAGAACAAGACGTTCCATAACGTATTCCTCTTAATGACTGTGAATAGAATAGACTGTGCACAGGGATGTCCTTTTCATAGCATTATTCTAGCACCATCCTCAGAGTGAAAGTTTGATCGCTTGTTGATCTATTCGGGCAAAACATTGATAATCACCCAAGATCCTCTCGGTGTATGCTGATAACTTTGCCGCGACTACTTTGGCCAAAACCGTGTAGCCTGTATTCAGCAAAGCTATACCGCGGTAGTTGACGGTAGAATTGACGACATCGGTTGCTAATCAAGAAACCAACGCCGAATTCATGTTTATTCATATTATTGCTGCGGCTGAGAGCGCAGCGCTATGAGGTCGAGCTTATACTTAGATGCTTGTTCGAAGAGTTGATCGAGGCTCTCCGGTCGATTTAGGCTAAGTACGTTCCATGTTCCAAATTTTAAATCGTTGTCCTTATATCGTGTACGAGGTGGTTGTTCTGAATCAAAAATATCCGAGACTCATGGTTAGGTTTCGTAACAATAAAATTTGACAGTGATAAAACACAGCTGCTTGACCACCCTTTTAAAGCATCCTTAATCTTAATAACTTTAAATTTAAAAAGGCCTATGCCAGAATCCGACACGATTTGAAAATTGGTTTAGAATTTAAAATTTTTGTAAATTTCAGAATTTAATAAATTTTCAGGAATTGAGAAAAGGATGTGTGTCACCTACATTACAATTCTACGAGATGGTTAAATATGGCATAACAATTTGAAATTTTGTAATATAAAATTTTCAATACTCTCGAAATTCCCTCAATTTGAACTATCACTGTATTAAGTAAAACTTCGTATCCGTGATGTTTTAGTCCCTAAGACTTCAGTATATCAATAAATTTGGAAGAATATTAAACCAGAATAAGCTTATACGGCAAACTATGCAACATACGCATAGGTTGAATATAAACTTTCAATATTGTTTTTTTCAAGCATAATGGTTTTCACTACTCGTTTGAACATCTCATCCAAAACCAAATTTGGGAATAATTTTGTCGACTCTATAGAGTATAGTAATGACCAAGGAGTCTGTTCTTTAGAGCCTTTTTGTAAAAATTGTCTTGAGCGAAACTAAGAAAATGTACAAATTTTTAGACAAAATTTCTAAATGACTCCGGACTTGGATCACTTTAGATGGAAATGTCTAGTGAAATGAGAATGAACAGAATAATCGTAACAAGAATTAAACTACCTACCAACTGAGGTATTACTCGTCCCATCCTCACTTAAAATATTTGACCCTATCCCTCTGGATGGTACAGGTTGCACTCATCCCCATGGCATTATGTCTAAAAAATTCTTTGTTTTCAATTAAAACTTACGTGTTTCGACGTTTCTTACATAATAATTATTTCAAAAGTTATTTAGGATCTTTCATTTTTAATTGGAACACCCTGTACTGATTAAAATGCTCGATATAAACTATGCTCGATATTACTATATACAGAAATCCAGAGGATATTGAAGAAGTCTAGAGGAAGTTAAACATTTGTTGCATTATGTCAAACATTTGTTGATTTGTGATTAAACACTTGTTTCTGGCTATATAATTCATAATTCATTACAGCCTGTATTAATTTTGGTACGATGTTCATTAGATGTATTTAACCTAATCGAAATTACGGATTAAGAATCAAACTTGTACCATTATCGAGTCTGGAAATATATATTTCATTGAAATACCCGCACCTGTTGCAGACTACACCGGCATTTAAGTGAAAGTTGATTGCAGGTGCTACGAGAATAATATGAGTCAGAATTTGAATGCAATATTTTTATAGATTGAGAATTCAGTAAAAATGTATACAACATGCTGTTGGTACCATTGAAATCAAATTTTATATTGAAAGAGTTTGAAGAAAGTTTGATTGCAAAATTTGTACTAAGTTTTGCAGTTATTTTGAGTCAAATATTGTTTGAAAGTTAAAATTTAAAATTTGAATTCAAATTGAATAAGTTTGATAGAAATATGCCATTTTTACTAAATTATACTCCCACTTTCTGTTAGAATGTGTTGCAACTTGTTGATATTTCCAGATTATTTTAATAAAGTTGTGATGGGTACCTTGAGTAATATTTATAAGTAGTTACGATATCAGGCTTGAACGATATAAATATTTGATTAGAGGACAAACCAGATTAGATAAAAATTCAATTAGCCAATCATGGATTTCTTAATATTTTAAAATATGACAAATTACAGAGATTTTAAGAATTTGAATGAGTTTGAAAAGAATTGTACCGATTACAGTAAGTTGGAACTTTATTAATTTGACCAAAAAAATATTTTAGTGTTATTCACAAATACATATTTTTGATTTGGATCAAACTATAACTAAAGTTTTATTAAGTTTGAAGAGAGTTTGTTCGAAAATATAATACATTTTTTTGAGATTTTTCTCTTTAAACCAATTTTCGTTACATTCTCCAAATTTTATGATCACTTGTACGTTCAAGTACGTAGCATCTGGTAAATAAATCAGGGTAATTCGGTTCAAAATTCTTTTCAAACTTCTTTATTAAGTTTGATTAAAATTAACAACTTGATTAAAAATGACAAAATATTGATTAAAATAGCACTTAACGTGTAGATTCAACTGTAGTAAGTTTAATTGAATTCTAATTAGTATTCAAACTTCATTCAAATTTACTAAAATTTCCGTTGTTCTATTGAAAAATTCCAATTTGTATATTTTAAATCCATCAGCTTTATAAACTGCTTACTTCTAAATTGCAGCACCATCCTCCAATCAATTTTGAATGAAGTCTTAAACAAAATGTCAAATACAAATCCAAATTGCAGAAAATTTTAAATTCCATTCCAAATTTTATATCCGAAATTGATGAAAGTTTGATTTCAAATAAAATTGTGGCCATAAAATGGTATGGCAGGCCAAGGTATATTTGGCCGATTCAGCCTGCGACACTTACACCTCGTTGAGGTAATATGTGCTGGTTGATACTTTTGGGTCAGAGCGTACATGTCACATGGGTTGATTTAAGCTCATTAAGCGCGATTTTCCAATCGTTGTTGATAGGGAGACCACACAGAAACAGCGAATTCTACTTTGGAGCGTGAACATAGCCAAAATAAAGATTAAATAAACATTTGATGTCCGTTTGCTTCCATGACCAACGTTTATTAAACCCTAACATACAGTTGGCTTTGGCGACTATTATGTCGGTATGCTTATTGAACGTCATATTTTCAACAAACATAACTCCCAAATCACGAATTTCGTTATTTCTATGAAGAATTGTGCTGTTATGGGCTATATAATAACACGTTGTATCACTTCAACCTCGATATTATCTGGTGCATTATTAATTTTCATATATAGGCGTTATCGCTAAAGTGGCTTCTTCGTCACAGAATTGGCTCACATTTGGTGAGTAGTTGATACAATATTACGATGAGCGCGGAGTACTCTTTGCAGACCTCAGTCACTTTCCTCACTCTCATCGGTTAGTAATGTGTAAAGTAAGCATTTTCTCGTGTCTTCCCAACAGATCGGATTACTAGCGCCACGACTTTAATTATTCAGTTTGATAGTATACTTATTCAACTTTATCGAAAAATTTTCGTTTGATATATTCAGGTCTTTCGCCAGGCTTTGCCAGGTGCTCCTTTTTTTTTTTTTTTAAAAAGGACTTGGCACGGACACTTTTTTGGTCCATATCCTTACCTTACATTCACACAACATTCATTCAATCCATTCATTCATCCCATTCACACAAGTACAGTATACCCACCTGCCCATTGGATAGCTCCATGTCACCCTGTACAGGGCCTGTTTCAATTTAATCACCGATCGTAATCAGGAGATGAAAAATCCCTTTTGCTTCCCGCCTCTGCCTCTGTTGGGATTCGAACCCGGTATACCTCCCGATCCAAACGTCGCAGCTTTAACCACTGCGCTATTTGCTCGGTAAAATGGTGCTACTTAATAGGCTGTAGAATTTTAGAAATAATTAGGACAAAAGGTCGCTTGTCGTTCAGCTTATTTTGCCCAACCGATTCGGAACTTTTAATAACAGACCGCACTCGTCATAAGTGAGAGACAGATATTCGACGCCACTTCGTGCTATAAATTCTTCTTCTCTCTTTTGTGGTTTTCATTAATGCTTTTTAAACCGCCTGGAATACAGGATCCTTCAGGTTCCTCAATCTGTTACCACTTAAAATTGTACTCTATCGATACATAAGAGATGAACTTCTAAGGCTGTTCATTTTGTTCAACATTTTCGTTTTATTATTGCACCAGCAGTCTATTTCGATTCAACCCAAAAACCAAAACTAAATTCACATCCATAAAAGTAAATTGTTTAATACATTGTTTCTGAAAAAGATTAGAATATGTATGTATATATTTATAAACTAACTGACTAGCTGCTCTATTTGCCTCTGGCAACGTGTCCTAAAATAAATATATTCAAGTTTTACCAAACTATTTATTTATATATATCCCTGAATCCATAATCGCACATACAAAAGTAACAAACATCTCTATAAATAAACTTTGTATCCTTCGTCTATATATGTATATACATATAAAATACAACACAACATATTTTGATTCTATAATCTTCTTCATTTCACATACATACATATATACACAACACTGGAATATTTGCCGACCTACATATAAATAAATTGGGATCCATTGGGATCTGCCCTCAAATTTTTTATTTATTTTTTATATATCATCTCATCTCTGTGTACAAGTTTGAAACTATATATACATATGTAGTAGTAAATATTTAGTAAGTAGTTGTACGAAAAAACAATTTTCTTTTGGAAAAATATTACTAATCATATTCATCCAGCATGGAGCGCGCCGTGCAGCACCTCTTTAAAATTCCATCAAATGTTTTAAATTAGCA